>CM038221.1:100307521-100750021 GCA_021442155.1 Cymbidium sinense | reverse complement strand
AAAACTCAAATTATAATAAAATAACATAGCTTCCATAATTACTTTAAATATTACATCATGACCTCAATAAGAATCACCATATGCTAGAATTGCAACCATAACATTAATGTCAATTAATATTCTGTCATAAAACTGAAAATTTAATTATTTGTTCTTCATTAATTCTCCTTGCTTTAATAACTCTATTTTTGCAAATTTATAATGGTTATACAGATGAAAGGACACACATATAAGGTGGAGCGGAAGGATTATATTAATGGCTGTTGCTTTGGGATTAAATGGATAGAAGTGGTAAGAAGGAACAGTAGAGCTTTATGTGATACAACTTTAACAGAGAGAACATTCATAATCAACTTGCTTGAAAATTTGATCTTTTATTCTCCATCAGAGGGTTCATATATATATATTTATATTATTCATGCCGTTACTTGCCAGATGTTTGAATTGAGTTTAGGAAAACTAACTAAATAAAATAAAATGATAAAGGTTTAAATATATATGTTCCTTCATTGTATAATTTAAGTGGCGTGGCCGTGCAGAATTAGATAATCCTTTTCTCAAAATCATGAAGCTTTGTCCATGAAGTGTTTGCCGCATATAGCTAACTTGCTTAACCATCCTTCGTTTTGTTGGGGAGACTATCAGCTAAGGGTGGCAGAAAATAAAAAATCCACGTTCTTTTTTACGTATTCAGAGTACTGATAAAAAACTATTGATGCATGTGATATTCATTAGTTTTTGTATTTATTTAAGCTCTGCTCAGTTCATTTTTAACTTGATCATAAATGTAAGAAACGAGGAAAACTGTCTTTTGATTTATTAGTGAACTTTTGAGCTTTCATTCTACTGAAAAAAAACAGTTTGGTTGTTCATTTGCAGCTTCTTTAGTTCTTTACCCCGCACAGGCAAGATATACTTTTAAGAAATAGAGTTAATAATTTAATCACTGAAAAATAAATTTTAGCAAGTATAAGATAATAATTTCAGCAACACTTAATTTTGATTTTATAAAATATTTAAGTTAATTTTAGTACAAATTAAAATACTTTTTACCAATTATAAAATCGACATTTAGTAAATATCTAAATACATTGCAGTAAATGTCTAAATGAATTTCAACAACGAATTTTATCAAACATAAAAATAAATTTAACAAGCATAAACTTATGGAGTTAGGAAGAATTTTATCAAATTTGCATGAATTGATTCAAGTAAAAATAAATTTTCTGAAATGATTTCAGAAAAAAACTGAAATTTAGCATTAATAATTTTTAAGTTTGTAATAATAAATAAATAAATAAATGTTCATATAATTTTCAGTAAACATAAACTAAATAATGTTGGAAAATTTTTAAAAACTTAAAATAATTTTAAAAAACACATTTCTTTTCAAAATAGTTTCAGCAAAAATAAGCTTTAGTTTTAACACAAGTGATTTTGAATTTAAAATATAAAGGAATAAATCTTAAGGACTTAAAAATAAATAATGGAAAATTTGAAATTAAATTTTGGAGTATTTTTATAACAAATTATAGTTAAATTTTATTTTTGAAATAATTATTTTAGACTAATTTTCATCATAATCTTATATTATTTGATTACACATTTGAATTAATTCATTTAATCAATCATAGCATATAAATTAAACATAACATATATATATATATATATATATATATATATATATATATATATATATATATATATATATATATATATATATATATATATATATATATATATATATATATATATATATATATTATGTAATTAATTTTCTCCTTAGTATCTTTCCTAATATAGCCTTGGATTAAATAAATTTTAGCATGGTCGAAATTTGCATAGTTTATATTATATATATTTTAGATCTCAAAGTATCATTTTACTTTCTTAAATCATGAAATGTTTGATAAAAATTATGGGAATCTTTGTTGAAATCATTTTGACATTTGCTGAATTTTCTTTTGATATTTTCTAATTCCAATTTTTAAATTTGATAAACTATTTTAATTTATGCAAAAGTTAGCTGAAGTAATTTATCAAATTAAAATTAAGTGTTTACTAAAACTATTATTTTATAGTTGCTTAAATTTACTTTTGAAAAATAAAATTATTACAAATACTATTTCTTAAAAGTATATGTTGCATGATATTCAAATTAAAATTAACAAGTTGAAATTAAAAATGTATCATTTCAAAATTAATTTAAACATTATATTATTATCATTTTTTTTCTTTTTTTGCTTCATTACATATATTAGAATTCATTGCTTTTTTTATTCTGAAATTTATTTTAAATTTCACTTGTGAGTTTATAATTTGTCACTTTATTATAAGGTTGATTATATTTGTAAGGTCACTACTTTAAAACTTTTTAGTTTATCAATGATCTTTTGTTGTTTTAGATTAGAAATTATTTTTGTTTTTTTTATTTGATTAGATATTTAGTTAGGGCTGCACTCCTTAATAATTGTAATTTTTGGGTTAGTAAAATTCTAGCCTGAATCGATTAGGAATGGATGTATTTAGGATTTGAGGGTTGACTGAATCATGTAAAAAAAACTGTGCCTCTTATCTCACATTATTCTATTCTTGTATTTTTTTATTTGATAATTATGATGTTATTAAATATTTTAATATTTTAACATATAATTAAATTTTAAATTAAATTTAAAGTTATTTTTAATTAAAAAAACACCCAATTCCTCTTTGGTGCTTTAGTCACACAACAATTGATATGAGAGCCTTAGGTCTATCACTCTAGCACAAGATCTTCTTAATGGTTCACTTTTTAAAAGACAATCTACTCATTGACTACTTTTACTATATCATTTCACCTTTGATTATTAGAAGAACATAATTAATATATTATTAAGAGGGCAGAATTCACACATGTGACATATTCTTACACAATAATATCAAAGTAAATAGATATTATTTTGTGAATGGATCACATCTGAAAGAGATTTTGATTAATTAAACACTATAAGATTGCGTGCTAGAGAATTTTATTCGAGAATTCGCCGTAGCTCAAAAATTATCCAACACACAAGGGGGATATACACAGTGTAAAACCCGTTAAAACCACGGCCTTGCGCCAGAACTTTCACTATGTGTTCAAAGATACAGTCCTTGCTTCGTTTGGAGAAGATACGGCGAAACAATATTATATCGGTCAACTCCAACCCAAGGGAGAAGTTTCCCAAAAAGGAACGATCTTCGGAGCAACCTCTTGATCTTCGAGGAAGGAAGAATCGGTCTTTTCCTGAGGCGATCTCCTAAGGGCGAGCTCCTGATCTTCAGGCACGGTGGTGGCACTGGTGATGATAGATCGTCGGCCAAGGTCGACCACGTTTGGCCTGTGGGAAAAACATTGCTATATCTCAATATGATTGGTAAGCGGTTTTGCGCTCCAACGCCTCCTCATCCTGGGATCGACGCCAACACTTCTCTACATAAGACTTATGTCCCCGTGTGAGGGCCCGTGCCCTCTTTAGAAGATCGCGCTCAAAGGATGGAGGATTCCTAACGAAATTCTTCGACTCCGAGAGGACCAAAATGTTCCAACCACGACGGTTCCCCCTCAAAGATAATCCGATTTTCTTCCCGAGAATGGTTACCGAATGCCGGATCAACAAGTAGAGAACCCTTGGCACACATCCAGATGAACTGATACCGCCATTCTACTCACCCCACGAATGGCACTTTGGTGAAACTCCACGCCATCTTATACGTGATGAACTACGACGGTGCAGAAGAGTTCCTGAAACAATCTCGAATGATCCATTCTCCGCCGCTTCTTCCAAAGCTCGCCCCTCGCCACGAGATCATCTCAATACCCATTCCGACGGATTCAAGCTTCCCAAAGATGGACATGGCACAACCGATCCAGAAGCATATCGATCACTTTCGAACGATCATGCACATTCATAAATGACTTTGTCTTGGTCGTATTCCCAAAGAACTCTCAAAGGACGCTCAGATTTGGTTCTTCGCCGCTAAGGGGTCCGTCCGATCATTTGGAGAGCTGAATTGTGTAATGCCTCGGCTAACAAGAGAATCATCGTGATTCATCACATCTCCTGAATCCGTAACGATGGAGAGTCCTCAAAGAATACTTCCGAGGTTCTCCTCCAAGCCCCACGATACCGTGAGTAGATCCGTAACTTTGAGGGCTGCTTTCTGAGGACTCGTGATACTTCTATTCATCATTAATGGAGACCCATTATATGACTGTCCACCGAATAGAGGCACAAATCTCGACGTTATCGCTATCATCTAGCAATGCTTGAATCCACCAAGCGGAAGAAGGTTCCCAAAGGTGATGTTCAAACATCTCAAAAGAAGAGAGGCAAAGAACCTCCCCCAAAACCTCCTCGCCGACGATGACTCAATCGAGAGGAAATATACGGCTCTCAACACGCCATGCGAACATCCCATCGCTATTCGTGAAGAGGAGAAGGCCAAGTCGCGACCTTTAAAGCCCGGAATTGGAAATCAAGAGCGCCACTTTCACCGCTGAGGAACACACCATCAAGAGTGCCACCAACTCAAGGAGGAGATCGAAAGACTAATACGGTGGGGTATCTAGGCCGCTTTTATACAAAACCAACCCGCCGTCAAAGAAATGCGGGGACAACCAGTAGGAAACCGCCAAGCTGGCCGGAGAGATAGAAACAATTGCGTGAGGGCTGTTATCTAGCCAAATATTCATTGCCGCCTTCAAGAGCCGTGAGCCAAAGAAGTCTCTGGTCAATTCTTCTATCACCTTTGATGATTTAGATCTAGAGGGGCTTCAGATCCCACATCAAGATCCCTCATCATCGCAAGTGGGTCTGATCCATGCTTCAATGTTAAAAGGATATTGATCGACATGGGAGTTTGGTTGATGTTCTTTTATTCCACTTTCCCAAGATGGGTATGTAAAGAGAGAAGCTTCAACCCGCCGGCCCAATGTATGGATTTGATAATCGAAGTAGTGGAAGGGACAATCGCCTTCCCGTAACTCTTGGAGAGACACGCAAACCCACTTGATACAATAGTCAAGTCCGTCCATAACAATGCAATATTTGGGAGACCTCTCCGATATTCGCACACATCTGCGTCTCACCTCAAGATGAAATTCACACCACCGGTGGGTGGAATCAACAGATAGACAAGCGCAAGCGTTATCAAGCAAACATTTACGCCAAGAAACCTCAACATCGAGAACTTCGACTACGAGATGAGGATGCCTCCGAAGGGCTTCTCCAAATGAAGATGTAATTTGTCTTCCCATCTGATCCATCGCTAAAAGTGAAGGTGGGATCGCTTCGCTCACCGAAATCGTAAATCAATACATAGATTTATAAAATCAAGATATCTTTGCCCGAGCGTCGACATTCTCGCATTGATCCTAAGTCATTACGCATTCCCTCAAAGTTGACTCAACCTACAAGCCAGAAGAAAAGAAAAGAACCTTCGCTTCAACGACAGGTGTCATAGAACAAGAAATCACCAAACTTCGGAAGTCAAGTTCATTCGAGAAGTCTACTACCCCACCGGTTGGCTAACGAGTGTTAGTCAAGGCCAACGGCCTGGAGAATGTGCATCACCGACCTTAATCGCATGCCCAAAAGATAGCTTCCCCTTCGACCAACTAGTTGATGCGACATCGGGACATCAGATGCTGAGCTTCATGGATGCCTATTCTGGCTACAATCAAATCAAGATGAACAAAACAGATGAGGAAGCAACATCCTTCCAAACAGATAAGGGGATTATATCGCTATCGTCATGCCATTCGACTAAAAAATGTCGAGCAACATATCAACGCTTTGAATAAGATCTTCAAGGATCGATATAGGCACAATATGGAGGTTGTATGATGATACGGTGAAGAGCTTGGAAATATCACAAAGATATTTCGACCGCAATGTTGCTTTGATATTCTTCGACACTACAAGATGCTCAACCCAAGCAAGTGTTTTTGAGTTTCCGAAATTCCTGGCTTCATGGTCACTCCATGGATGAGGCCAACCCCGAGAAGATAAAAGCACTCAAGGACATGTCACCTCCAAGAACGATCAAGGAAGTCCAACGCTTGACCGAATGATTTGGACGAGAACCACCTCCGACCTCGACGCCGAATGACTATCATCATCATCACCACCGGTCGTCAAGATCGAGCTCGCCTTAGAGATCGCCTCGTGGGACTAGAAAAGACCAAGCACGCCTCCTTCCTCCCAAGATCAAGAGGTTGCCCCGGAAGATCCTCCGCTTTTGGGAAACTTCTCCCTGGGTTGGAGTTGACATTGCTCGAATATTATTTCACGTATCTTCTCAACTAACGAAGGCGACCAGATATCTTTTGAACACATATAAAGTTCTACAGACGTTTTTCCTTAACGGGTTTCCCACGATAACCCTTCATATCACGATAATTTTGATTACTACCAAGATCTATCTACCGAATAAAATTCTCAAAGACGCACAAGCATAAACTACTTTGTATTCACTACAAGAAGACTCCTGTTTTGCAATGGATTTTCTAGCGGAATAACCGACGGATTTTCAATAAAAAAATTTTCTGACAAAATTTTCCATTGGAACAAAATGACTGCACGCATTTCACTTAAATCCTATAGAATTTCTAGAGGAATTGTTGCTGAAAAATTTTCTAGTGGATTGTCCGCCAGAAATCTGTCGAAAATCTGCCGGAAAACTGTTTAAATATGGCTCGGCGACCCGACGGCCGACCGCTACCTCCATTCTCGCGAAACTCAGTCTCTCTCTCTCTCTCTCTCGTGGTCTAAGGGTTCTGGGGCTAAGGCACATTGAGTCAACACCAAATCGCATGTTTTTCAGTTAATTTCTCCATAAAATCGAAGTTTAGCCACTTTCTCTTAGTTGTAGAACTATTTTTTGTGGTTTCATCAATTCATTTTTCTAGAAACATGGATTTGAAGTTTTTGAAATTTTTTTTAATTTTTAGCTTAGATTTTATTAATATTTGTTTGAAAGTTGTCTATTTTCGTTAAGTAGCTTATTTAGAGTTAGATCAATGATTATTTTTTTTATATGATTACTTTTTTTGTTGAAATTTTAATTTGTGATTTTTATGTTATGTATTTTTCAATTAATTTTAGGTGTTTAAATGCTCCTAATATGTTAGATTTTTGAATAAATATAAATAAATTTTACAATATATATATTTATAAAACTTCATAAAAATTTAATTAGGTTATTATAGGCTAGAACGGCCGATTATTTAGATGTCATGAATTATTAAAATAAGACTTTTATCAAATTATGAGTATATCGATCATCATAATGTTTCGAGTATACCGCTCATGTTTAGTGCCAAAATCATGTAAATTATGTTTTGCATTCAAACTCAAACTAGTTGGAAAATTTGTCAATCATGGTGGCACACATTTACTACAAGCTCTCTCCTTCCTTATTCCCATCACCCTTAGGTTAGGGCGTTCAATTAAGAATCACAAGTAATTTAATAGTTAGGGGAACTTAATTACTTATGGTATATTGGGCTTAAATTATGTAGTCATTATTAATTCAATATTTATCAAAAAAATATATAAATATAATTCTTAATTAATTTTAATAGTTAATATCCAATGACGATTATGGATGTATCATAGATTGCATCGAGAAAAAAAATATTAACTGATGAATTTTTGAATGGTATTGAATACTTCATACAAGTGACATGCCAACTCCCTATTTATCCTTTTGGAGAGAAGTTTCAATGTCCATGTGTGAAACACATGAATCATGCTTTATTAGCACCATATGAAGTCAGATTAAACGTGTATCATAGAAGTTCTTATTGTCAATTCTAGTTTGAGTTTACATATTGTTGCTAGAATGCATCAATGAGATTTGTATGCATGGCCTCAAGCTGAATATTCTGAACAAAAATATGAAGAAATGGTATTTAATGTTGCAAGAGTTGAGTTTATAAGAGTGATGAAAGAGAAACTACCAAACAAAGAAGCTCAAAAGTTCTACAACCTGCTAATACAGCGTAGCGGCCACTTTGAGAAGGTTGCATGAACCATACTGAACTACCAGTGACTATAAGAATTCTAAGCATCAAAATTAAGTATAATTTTGTGAATCTTAAGGTAACAAATCCAAAAGAAAATTTAGTTTTAGAAGACCTATATAGAACAAAATAAATTGATGTCAAATTTAGATTTGAGCTCAGAGAAGATTGTTATTGTCTCTATGATTGTATGTGTGACTACAAGGATAATTCAATGAACGTTGAATGTAAATTTTGTGGAACACCTAGATTCAAGCCATAGAGTGGAAAATAACATAAACATAAAGATGTTCCATACAAGCAATTATTCTACTTACTACTTACTCCACACCTTTAGAGGCTATACACATTTATGCGTTAAGTTAAACACATGCGATGACACCATGAATTTGTAATCACACCAAATTTTTTGAGTAGTCCATCAGAAGATAGAGAAGCATGGAAGTATTTTAATTGTCAACTCACTTTTGTTGAGCCATGCTTAGACTATTATGTGTTGGTTTCACTCTATAGTCGGCTTTCAATCCCTTATTCATGTTGGTTATTGATAGTTACACCATATAATCTACCTTTAGAGATGTGCATGATGACACTTTTTATGTTTTTCACTCTAGTTATACATGAGCCCAAGTAAAAAATTAATATCTTTTTGCAACCTCTGATTGATGAGCTAAAAATCTTATGAGACACTAGAGTACTCACATCTAATATTATTATAAAATAGATTTTTCAGATAAAGGCAACACTTATGTAAATTATTAATGATTTTTCTGCTTATAGAATGTTGTTAGGGTGGAGTACTGCTGAAAAATTGGCCTATTCATATTGTATGGATTTATCAAAAATATTTACTCTAAAAATGATCGAAAAATTTATTAATTCGATTGTCACCATATGTTCCTACCTGCTGACCACCCATTCAAAAGAAACAAGGATACATTCATAAAAAAATCAAGTTGAGAAGTCCAAGCCTTCACCAAGATTAAGTAGGGATGATTTATTGCAAATTGTTAGTTCAATTCTCACTATAATGGATTCTCCTATGTTATCAGATAATTGCCTTCCAGGTTATGGTGTACATCATAATTGGATAAAAAAAAAATTTTTTAGAATCTACCTTACTAGAAGTCCAACCTGATAAAACATAATCTTGATGTAATACATATAGGGAAAATTTTTTTTTGACAACATATTCAACACTATGATGGTTGTTAAGGGAAAGAGTAATGATAATGTGAAGGCCAAATTAGATTTAAAGGAATATTACTAGATAAGAGGATTAGAGTTGAATAAGACTATGGGTAGTAAACTTCTAAAGCCTTAAGCTAAGTATTATTTCACATTAAATAAGTGAAGAATAGTTTGTAAGTGAGTACAGTCATTGAATCTTCCATATGAGTATACATCTAATTTAAGCAAATGTGTTGATTTGAGGATAAAAAAAATATTTGGGATGAAGAGCCATAATTGTGATCTTTTTCTACAATGCTTATTACCAGTTACATTTAATGCTTTACTTGATCAAATATTAAATCTTTTGATTGAACTAAGTCTATTTTTTAAAAAACTGTCTTATATGGAAGCTTTAAGGAAACTGGAAGTCAACATTCTAGTCATACACTATAAACTTGAAAGGATATTCTCCGTGCTTTTTTTTTTTCCTCAATAGAGTACCTATCAATACATCTACCATACAAAGCTATAGTGAAAGGACCAATGCAGTATCATTGGATATACTCCTTTGAAAGGTATGTACAATTAATATCATCTAGTATTATTGCACTGCAATTTTAGTCTCATTTGACTGTTGGAGTCATTATAGATTTTTATAAACTCAAGAAATAGTAAAGAATAAAGCATGACTTGAAGTTCATTTCACTTAAAAGAATACAAACAAACACCTTTTTTAGAACTTAAATTAACTTTGAATTTCCCAACATTTAAGAAAATTATTGGGCAAATGCACTTTAGCTAATAAAATATAACTTCAATATTTATCAACTTTAAATTTCAAAAGTATGTCAATAAATGATGTTTTTCACATCTACTCAAAATTAATAAATCTTATAAGTGGATGATGCAATTACTAAGAAATTGAAGAAGAATTCTCACCTTTACTTACAATTAAGCTATCTACTAAGCTTCACTAAAGTACATGATTAGACAAATGGAGTACAAATTCAATAAATGACGCTTGAATTATGAATATGTGGCAAATTTATGATATAGATGACTATAGATTTCACACCAGTTCTTGAACTAAAAGAAGAAGAACATATAATGTGGGTGTGTGCATCAGGGAAAACACTCATTCATATGAAGAGACTAATTATTATGGTATTTTACAAGAAATTGTGCAAATATAGTATTCAGGATCAAATGAGAGGAATGTCGTCTTATTTTATTATGATTAGTTTAGTCATGTTTGTAATAGAGGAATAAGGACTCATAAGTCATATTGCATAATTGAAGTGAAGTTGACTAGTAAATATGCAAAGTTTGATCCTTTCACTCTTGCACATCAAGCCACTCAAGTTTACTACTTTAGATATCCTAGAAGAATAAGAGGAAAAAAAAAAAGATTGGGCAGTTGTAATTAAAATCAAACTTAGAGCAAGTGTTGAAATTCACAACATTATTAAACTTGCTCATCAAAAAGAGAAAATGACATGTTTTGAAATTCCAAATGATGATGTAGAGCATGTAACAAGCTTAGAAGATGTTAATGTTGATTATGAGGAAGAAATTCAATTTGAATATGAGTATAGTGAAGATGATGAAGATCAAGATAATTTAAATTCAAATTTTAGAAATTCATTTGAGTAAGCTACAAAAATTTGTGTTAAAAGGTTTTTCTTATTTTTCTCCGTGCAAGTAATGAAACATTGCATTACACCTCTTAGATGTTTTTATTTTTCTTAGCTACTGTAGTTCTAATATTGTCTACTTTCAAGTGTTGTATTTTTTAACCTTTTTCATATAATGTAATCAAACAAATATTTGTTTATGTTTTTTTTCATATACTACTATAGATGCAAAGTACTATCTTTTCAAGGTTTCTTGCAAATGTTGTATTTTCTTTAATTTTTTTTTCATACATTGTACTTATACACACTCTTGTCTAGGTTTGTTCACATACTATTGTAGTTGTACCTTATTGTATTTTTCATGTTTCTATAGATATTTTTCTAATTCTTTTTTCATACATTATAATTGTGCATGTATTATTTACTCTTTTTTTTTTTTTGCAAGATCTAGTCAATATATTATTTAATGCAGATGGAATATGGTGGTGGTGATGATGATCTTTGTATATCCATCATAAGCATTTGTAGGAGGAAGAATAAGAATGTATGTCTCTCATATCTACATTTCAAACTACTACTATCCATTATTATTTCACTCTCAACCCATTGAGCATACAACATTGATGCTACCATTCACCACCATACAACATTGATACACCTATTAAGCATGCTTCAGTTTAGACACCTCTAACATATTCTTTTATTGAGCTGAAGGGAGATACATAAGTTTTACAAGTTAAATATTCTTATATGTTCAATCCATCAAGAGAAGCTATATATAAAATAAGAGATATACATTTCTTAGAAGAAGATACTAATAGAGGTTTGGAATATGTGGTTTTGAAGTTTGAGGTGTTATTGACTTTCTTTTTCACATACAATAGAATAGGTTTTATTGAATGTATACTAATTATTTTTAATGTATTTATACAGATTTTGGTCTAGGAGAAAGCGGATTACATGATATGTTCATGGACATATCGACCTATTTAGATTGGACACGAGTGAGCTAGAGGGTAGAGGCCGGGCCTCCTATATTATATTAAGAAAAATGGAAGCAAGCATACCAAAAAAGGGGCATGGGCTCACATACTAGAGAGGCCCATACATTACATTAGAAGATGGTTGGTAAGTCATTGGTCACTTCAAGTACTTAAGAAAATGATGACTACTGATTAATTCTATTTGTATGTTTACAACAAAAAGTGCTTAGAAGAGATCCAATTATTACTGAATTACATAGCATAACGCATAAGCATCAAGTGGGCCAATAGTGGGTTGATGTCGGTTCATGGAGAGGTTATGTGAGTGAAATTATTTATTATTGAATTATAATTAAATTGAAAATATAATCAATTTCAATAACATCTAAATTTTTTATAGGATGATTACATGTGACTAAAGGAGGTGCATAATCAGGGTTCTATTAGTGTAGGCAATTCATTTGTACACTCTAAACAGTTTAGGTATTTTCAATGGGAGTTCTCCTTGGTGGAAATTCCCATGAGTAGTTTCGCTGATTCATCCAAAAAGAAGTTCCAACGAACAATCTATCAAAAACCACCGCAAACATTTTCTAATAGATTATTTAACTGGCGGGATGCATTTTCAACCAAGGTTTTACTAATGGGTAAAATCCATCAAAAATATGCTGGAAATCTATATTTTTAATTGAATTTTGTTAATTTTTGATAGATTTGTCTGCTGAAAATCTGTACTTTACATGAGGTTTTATGTTGAGTACAACTAAATAAATATAGCACAAGCTCATTATCATATATAAAGACATAAATGTGCTAAAGGAAAACATAAAAATAGATTGGTTTATGAATATGAATTAATTTGTTTGTTTCCTGATAAATTAACTTTTGATATGTATGCAAGATTTATAAAACTTATTAATATGTTGTGATCTCTTGGAAGAACATCAAAAAATCAAGACTTAATTTTTAAATTTTTAAGATAACTTTCAAAAGAATGGGACATAAAAGTAACAATAATTAACAAAACTAATGTTTTTATCTACTTATCCACATGATTAGTTTTTGGATTCTTTCATAGCAAATGAATAAGTATTAGCTCAAATAAATTTAAATGATGGCTTCCTAAAGAAAGAGAAAGAGAGAACTATAGCTTTGTAGGTAAATAAGGATGTTGATGAGACTACCTCAAGCTCTAATCTTACAATGGTGAAGTAGCTATGCCCTCGAGAAGATTTGGATTAGTGAAGGAATTATAGACTTCTACTATAAAAAGTATGGACATGTAATAGACAAGTGTCTATAACAAATAACTGATAAAAAAAAGAATAAAAAGGAGTGAAAAGAAAATAAGTACTATAAAAAGAAAAGAAGAGTTGAGGGAAAATCTAAAATCTAAAGAATCAAGTATAAGCTCATTAGATGAGGAAATGAATTTATACTTATGGAAAATGGTTAAGTCAACTTTGACTCTCCAAAGGTATGTGACGAAATTTATTATGAAGAATTAGATGATGTATTTAATAAATTGGTTAGTGAATACAAAAAGTTTAGAAGAACATATAAAGTGTTAGATACATAAAACAAAAATCTTGATATACATTTTTTTCACTCTGAAAAATGAGTATGGAGAGCTTAAAAAAAAGAAAAAGAAAAATAAGGCAGTAGTAAATCAATCTATGTTTGTTGAACTCACAAAATCATACTTCTTCTAGTAGATTGCAAGAAAAAGGCATTGAGTTTTACACATTCATCTTATGCTCATACACATTAAACACATAAAGTCAAACTATATACAAATAAAATGTATGGTGCAATATCAATGGAAAGAAAAGCATTTCATTTGTTTGCTATGTATGTAAATATCAATTTTATAGACATTCGATATTTATATGGGTACCAAAAGGTTCCATCATATACACGACAACATGAATGTTTCATTTCTCATTTAGAATTTTGACCAATTACATCTTTGAGTTCTAAATTTTAACATGTGAATTTTATGTTATAAATGTCTTTGAATCAAGTAAGGCATATAGTACTTTGACCATACAAATTTGGGCCTTGCTAAAATTTATTTAATCCAAGGTTTTGTGTGTGTGTGTGTGTGTGTGTGTGTGGTGGTATAATGAAGTATGTACTTAAAACAAGATAATATTATGTACAACAACAACAAAATTGGGTTATGAATCCTTATCCATTGTGTCCTATTATGTCAAATTCTCATTTAATTCAGTATACTAAGATCATTTTTTATACATTTAAGTCTTTTAGGTCTACCTCTACCTTTCTTAACATAAGGAAAATCTAATGCATCTATTAATAGTCATGAACTAAACCATCTTTTTTCTTTGTTATTCCACAAAATTTTAGAACATCTATCTCTATTAGCCAACATTAAAACATGTATTCTCTCAAACTTAACATATTTGTCATTTGTCATTCTTACCACCATCTTATAAAATTTTCCTTAAGTTTAAGTGGAACTTTTCTATCACATAATAGGCGATGCATTCCTCCACTTCAACCATCCAACTTGAATTCTATTAATAATATCTCCATCTATTTTGTCATTTTGAACAATAGAGCCTAAATATAAGATAAAAAGCTCTTATTTTGATCACCTAAAGTCACACTTTTTACAATTCATTTTATTTCTTTATTTCTATTTTAAAACAGATAAAAATTTTTAAAAAATGTTATGATGTTATTTTAAATTTTTATTTATGTTTTATAAATTTTATTTTTATATTTTGTCTTTGTATTTTAATTTTCCTCCCTGTCATTTGTTCTCCATAATAATTCATAATTCTCCTCTTGATCACATCATTCTAAATATAAACCATAAATTCTTTTAGCATCTTTTTAGTCAAAATAAAAGATTGTAAACAAGAAATATGATCTCTAAACATTTTCATTGGAATATTAATTCCTCTTGCTTTTCCTTTTTTTTTTAAAACTTCACTAATTATTTCTAATGAAAAATGAAATTCTTATTTTGTTTATATTTTTGCTAAAATCAATGTATTTGGATCCTTCATTTGAAATTTATTAAAATACCTCATTTTCAATTTCATGAAAAGCTTATTTTCATTTATAAGATAAAAAAATCTCTTTGGGTTGTAATTATACATCTTTCTCTCTTTATCTAATCTATTGTATCATCACAAAAAGATTTTTTTTCTAACTTCTTAATTTCTTGAATGGCTATTTATATCTTTCCCCTTCTAGTTTTTTATCATAAGTTTTATAACAATTTTCTTATTTCTTTATCTTTTCATTTCCCATCTCTATTCTTATTAAAAGCTTTTCTAAAGAGTCTAAAAAATTATTTCAATAACAAAATTTTTATATAATAAAAGTTTGAATAAAATTTAGAGAACTAAAAATAGTTTTTTTGTTATAACAAAATTAGAAAATATTTTAGCAACTACTTTTATTTGTGAGCTTATTTATTAAATAATACAAAAATGCAAACTTATAGCAATATTAATATTGTCTTATTTAGTCATCTAAAAGTGTTTAATTTGATGATCACCCTTAAGCATTTTAAAATACACGTTAATATTTTCTATATACTTGTTATACTCAAATGAGTCATGTAACTAATGGGTCTAACACCCAAACTAAATAAGAAAAAAGCGTGGAATTAATTTTGTTCATAAACATGAAAAGTTTAAGGGTTTGTTTGGGATCAACTTTGTTTTGTGTTCTTAAATTTTCAATATGTTTATTTAAATATGTTTATTTATATATTTTTTAAAATGACATTAATACTTAAAATAACTTTTAGATGATTTGAATATTTGTAAAATTAATTACCACCAATGAACATATTTGTTTTCAAATCAAACATAAATAAAAATAAAATAATAAAAATGATACCAAATTACCCTTAAAAGGAAAATACAATTCTAGAACTAGATCAAAATAAAAATGCATTCCACATAAATTTGAAAGAACACTAAAACAAAAAAAAAAAAAAAAAAAAAATTGTAAAGAAATTAATCAACAAATACCAAGTAATATTATTTTTTAGGGAATCAAGAACATGAAAACATAATTTTATTTGAAATTCGTATTTCCATCTTAATTAGAACATTAAAGAGAATGTGGACATCATTTGAGGAGTAAATGGGTCTAAGTACTACAGTAATCCAATTAACACAAGCATTCTAATTATGGATATGGTAAAGCTTATAATTTAAGGTATGTAAAGTGCTTAGCTTTCTTGATCAAATGTAAGTTGTCAAAACAATGATAAGATTTAGATTTTAAGATCTTTAACAAGTTGTCAAATGAAGGTTAAGAGTTAGATTTTAGGACCTATAAAGTTTATAGTTCAATCTGTATTCATTAATCTCTTTCATATTAAATTTCTAAAGCAACAAAAATAGAAAGGAGTTTAGCATTGAAAGTATTTTGAGAACACAATGAAATAAAGAAGCTAAAAGAATATTATCTTAACAATACCTAAAAATATGAAAACCATATGTCATGCTCAAAAACCCTTATCATTGTTTACCTCACTTTTTTGGTGAGGTTAGCAAACTCATCTCCTTAGTTCCAACTTAGCATACCCTCCCTAGCTAAGGGGACACAAAACCTAAGCCAAACTAATTAGGATTGAACCTTAAGATTAACTATATTGGGCTAGTGGACCCCACCTAGCACTTTATGGATGAAATAAACCTAAGCATGCCCAAGCTAAATAAATTAAACCAAATGAGCCCTAGCACTAAACTTAATCCAATTGAATAAATACCTAACCCAATTGATCTTAAAATGGGTTTATTAGGCCAATTAACTTAAGGTTCAAATTAGGACAAAAATCCAAAATGGAAAGTTCTATCTCATCTCTTTCCTTAAGCGACCTCTAATTAATGTTTATAAGCCTTGACAAAAAAAATTTGACACACAGAGATGCACCAAAGGATGGAAGGTGAAAGTGACATGTTGACCTCACTTTAATGAGGTTAACATCTATCTTAACATAGGTTTCTATCTTGGTATTAAGACTTTCTCACTTTTAGAACACTTCTAGTGATTAAGAGGATAAAAATCAAAACTCAAAGACTTAGTCAATCATGGGGTTAGGATTGGATGGACCTCACTTTGTCCAAACTAAGCCAAACCCCTACACACTAAGCCAAATTAATTTCAAATCAGTCTTAACATCAAACACAAACTTGAATACAAACTAAATGCACTTAGCTTTAAATGAGGTAACTAGCCCACTTAGACCAAATTAACCCATAAGTCACCTTGACCCAAACCTTAATCAAATCTAAATTAATTTCAAATAATTAACCACATGACACCCAAAACACCAATCACACCCAAATCATATTGAGGTTTAATTTGACCAATTAACTCAATCAACCCAGACCCACCTAGATGTAAATGAGTTAAAACTAAAATTTCATTTAAAACCTTAATTAAACTTACTTCATACCTAAAACTCAATTTGGCTAATTAGCTCCAGAGTTGAGTTGGACCTATAAAGCTAAAATCAAATTCAATCCAAATATAATCCAAATTAAACCAAACTAAGTATCCTAAATACTTCAAAATAATTTTATAACATATTCAATTATACTCAATTTGGCCAATAACTCAACTTAGCTTAATTTGACCCATATGAACCACATCAAGCTGAAGTCCAACTTAGCCCAAATTGAACCAAACGAATCACCTTTACATATTTCAAATTAATATTTAAACATGATTTAATACCCCTTGGGCCTAATTTAGTAAATTGGTCAACTTGACCCAAATTGACCTATATGGAGCATATTGAGAATATCAAAATAAATTAAAATCAAATTGATCACTCATTCTCAATCCAATCATCTTTTTGATCCAATTTTAATACCCAATGATTTAGACCAATTTGGGTCAAATCCAAAATAAACACAAATCATTTATAATCAATCAAACTCACCTAAACATCACATTGAACATTAAATCATAATCTAAACTAATAATCAAACAAAATATTTAACTCAACTTAAACTTCAATTCTCAACTCTAAACCTAAAGACATCATGTACTCCAAACCAAAGCACATTTCTCACCTAATCTCCCTTTGTGTGAGCTGATCCTTTAGCTTTAAAGAGAGAAAAGAGATTTCAAAGTTGGAGGATAGGAAAGGAAGAAAGAAGTGCAAAGCTCCAAAATTCATAATCCTTTTTTTTACTTTATTTGGCTTGGAGTGATTTTAATCACCCAACCATTCAAATAGTGAATCTTAGATAACAATGGCCAACCATCCCATGGTGAATTTTGGCCAAGCTTAAAGATGGGGAGAAAAGAATCTCCAACATACTATTTTCTGGCTAAAACCACCTTTCCCACCTCTTAAGAAGTAAATCCAACATATCTCCCACTTTTTTCACACACAAAACACCAAAATGAAGAAGATTCTAACTATGAGGCAGAGCAAAATGAGAGGAGACAAGTAAGAAAATTAATTTCAAATCTGGGTAGGATCAAATCTCATTGAAATTTTCTCAATGCAAGTATGCTATATCTGAACTTCTTTGACACAAATGAAGTTTGTTGGAATATCACAAAATCATGTGACTTTGGGGTGGATTCCATCTCTCCTACTTGGTCCATCTCCATAAGGAAGATGAGGATGTCCATTCTATTGGATTTGAATAGCCAACAATTAGATCCCCATTTTGATTTAATAAACCCAGATTACCATCCATCTAAAATTGGATGGTCTAGATTTAGTTATTTTTTACTCAATCCACATCAACTCTGGGTGGTTCAATCAAGTTTCAACACATTAAGTAGAATCCCAATCAGCACTAACCGATTTAAGTAGAAAAATAGGTGGATTTTAGGATCTGAATAAATACAAAAATAGTTGAAACTTCAAAAATACTAAAAAAAAATTATGTTGCTATGTCTTTCTTATGAGAGAAATCAAATGAATCTAAAATCATCAAATTTTATTAGGTATTTTGAGATTAATTTAAAAATTATCAAAATTGATAATTTTTTTAGTTTATTCCAAAATACTAATCTAATTGAACTAAAATTTTCAAGGATTAAAGATAGTGATAATCCCCACCTACCATAAAAAATTCAATTCAAATGAGCCTCTAGTTTAGGAGTTATTAATTTTTTAGGTTCATTGATTCATTGTGAATAAAAAAGTAATTAAAAATTATAAAATTATGAAATTCACCAAAATGGTTCAAAATACTCTAACACAACTAGAAACCTAAAGAAAATTTTTAACCCCTCTAGATTATTCAAAATCTAAAAATCACTTAATTAAGGCATAATAAAATTTTAAAATTTAATTACTTGATTTATTTGAATCAAAACCTCAAAATTTTTTAATAAATCAAACACTTAGATAAAAAAATGCAAATAAACCCTCTATGAATGCATATTTCTGAGATAAATTTGACAAAATTAAAATCTTTAAGTTTATTATCAAAAATAATAAATCATTAATAACTCCCAAAATATAACTCAAGTTGAACTAAAATTTTTATCATTTATTACAAATATCTACTTATCATAAAATTTTAAGTCAATCAAACCCTAGTTTAAAAGATATAATTTTTAAGGCTCTTTTAGGATAATTTAGATAGAATAACTAATTCAAAAATATAAAAATTATTAAAAATAGCAAAATGATTGAAAATATTTTTACTAATATCAAAGACTCTAAAAAAATAATTAGACTCTCTAACTTTAATGAAATCACTGAATTTGGACTTAACAAAGAATAAAAATTTAATTAATTAAATTAATTATATATGAACTTCAAAAATTTATAACAAATTAACCATTAAGAAAGAAATTATGAATGAACCCTCTACTAATGCTTATTTTAGAGAAAAATTCAATAAAATTAAAAACTCTAAATTTTGCTAATTATTTTTTGGGATAATTTAAAATTTTTTTAAAAGTGACATATTCATAATTAATCTCGAAATACATGGTTAACTAACTTTATATTTTTAAAAAAGGATAATCATGTCAATATACACTTTTTATAAACTTTTTATGGTATTTGAATAATTTATTAGAAGTTATGAATTTTAGAGTGCTTAATAATCAAATTTAATTATTAATTAATTAAAAATCTTTGAAATTACTAATTTTGTATTTTCATGTGTAAATATAATCACCTAATATGAAAATATTAAAAAAACTATCAAGATATATGGTTGTCATTAAAACTCAAAACCATCTTTATTAAGATTATTAAATAATTTATAATTTATTAATAATTTAAGACTTAAAAAATTCATAATTAATTATGTAGATCTCTAAAAAATTATGATCAACTCCTCTTCATGCTCAACACAGAGGTTTTCAATGAAATCAAAAGCCCTAATTGATTTGATGTATTTTTAGTATGATTTAATTAGTCATAAATTATAAGCCCAAATGTAATAGAATTTTAAGATATTGTTTATTTATGTTAATGCATGTTTTATAATTTATTTCATAATTTTGGGCTTATATTTCATGTTTAATTAAAATTTGAGGTTCTTTGAGCTTAATACATTAAATATTATTAAACTCTAATTAAATCATAAAATTATTTATCCAACTTTATGAACACAGGGCTATGGGATAATCTTAGGTGTCTAATCTAATGTCTCTATAAATAACCTTAAGTAAAAAAAGTTTAATTAGGTTTAAGTGGTGTTATACCATGTGATTAGTTTGGGGATTGATTTAAATAGATTATTTTGTGAACTTAGTAACATATTGTTTACATGTTTATGCATTAATATCTATTTATGTTTTATGTCATTTTTTATATATTTATGTTATATATGTATCTATATCTATTAATTATTAATAAATACATCTATGTCATAATTAAAATTATTCATATAAAAATAAAATTTATTTCTTTTATAAAAATATAAATACATTCATTTGCATATAAATTTATACATATATACACACAAAAGTATATAATCTAGATACCTAGGGGCTCACTAGTTTGAAGGAGATCTAATACATTGACTCATTGGTTTAAAGGTGCAAGTTATGTATGTATTGCATGTTAACTTTTCTTTTAAATACATCCATATATATACACATGATTTGTATTTAATAATGTAAAGGCGAAATACATACATACATGCATGCATGCATGATTGAGTGAAACATCCATAAATGATTTTTAAGTAAAACAAATATTTTTTATTATAAAAATAAAAAGATATTTAAAAATAATATATTAAAGTGATAAGTGTCATAAAGAGTTTATGCCCCTTAATCCTAATATGTCTCTCACATGACTACAACCTCATTTAGACTTAATTTAAATTTAAGATTTAATTATAACTTAATGCTTCATTAAGGTGATTAAAAATCATATAACTCACTTCTTTAGATCTAGCTTAGTATTGTGAGATTTAAAAGGAATGGATTATACCCAAATGAAATTTATAATTTCATGCTCTTTCAAAATAAAGACTTATCCATGATGCTCTATATTTAAAATATTAATTATAAGAATCACAATCATCTTTCTTTAAATTAAATCTTCGATCACATAGCATAACTTAAACATTCAAGCCTAGCTTTGTCATACCACACTAGCCTTAGCACACACTTTAGATTAATAGGCCATGGATACTAGTATTAAGTTAAGGCAGTGCTTTACTATGGATTGATTTTCTATTTTGTGATGTAATATTTTAGATTGAATGTTAGAGTATATACTCATAAACTAGATGTTATGGTGATATTAGACTATCATTATTTTCTATATGGGATTATGCTCATTAAAATGGGGTATCATAATAAGTTTTAAAAAAATAAATTTTACTTGTAGGTGTATATATCCTCAGGCATTGTGGTGTTTATTTTTAGATGTGGGGGGACACCACACAAATCATAGGGGATACTTATTGAAGTGATTGAGTACGGTTTTGCGGTATGATGTACAATCTCAAAAGGTAGAGACATCACCCTACAATGAACCTAATCACCTAATAAGGACTCCTAAGGCATGATGGGTCTTTGAATATACCAGAGATTTTTCCCCCATTTTATATGGATGAATAAAGCAGGGTTTATATTAAACATGGTTCATTCTTAATTTCCCCATGAGGCAAGCTTTTGTAGTTAATTACATCTTAGAAATGAAATTTTCTAAGAATACTCTTGATTAAAGTAGATAATTATCATCTCCAAAGATTTCAAGATTAGACTATCAAATGATTATGTTTGGAAAATCAATTGGAAAAGTTCAAAGAGAAGACTTAGAATCCAAAGGGAGGAAGTAGGAAATGCTCATAATACTAGGAAGTCTACTGAGCATTCCAATATATCCTATAATTGGGCCTTATATATTTGAAAGTGAAGAGACTTATTTATTTGAGTTGAATTTTATTAGATTGGTAGGGATTATAATCCGCCAACACAATGTTGTGAAAATGCATAAGATGTGAGGATTTATGCTCGTAGCCTGAAGGAAACAACTACCTTGGATCTTAAATCTAGGAGCTTTAGTAAGAAAACTAAAGCAACTAACGGACATAATGATTTATCTCCACAAGAGAGAATAAACCATCTGACTTCTAGACTTATAACTGCTTGGAGTGGCCGCCAGCTAACTCCTCCTACGATTTTAAAATCATATTGTCTGGTCTTATGACTTGCAAGATAGCTAGGGTAGTTATTTAATTTAAAAGTGACTAAAATTCTAAATCCACTTCCTAAGAGACTAGAGCATGAGGTATGAGCACATAACTTAATCTATAAATGCAAAATCTTTTCAAATTTTATTTCATTTGACATAATATTTTAGACAAGTCTTTGGGGTTTTATATTCCTAAATGCATGATGAAGTAGATTATTGGCCAAATCAAAAGAGGGTGGAGCATCACTAGGGGTTGCTTTCATGGGTCAAGCGGTCCCTATGATGAAAGGGGAGGCCCTCATTTTGCAAGAGTGATTCAAGATGATATGCAAGATGTGAGACATACAACCATACAATTAAGGGGTTGTTAAACCTTTGAGATTATGAGTTATTTAAAATTTATTTATTTTTATCTTAAGATCCTATAAATACATTAAAGCATCAATTAAAAGAAACTATGAAAATTATGCTATTTCTAATGCACAATTTTAAAAAAATATCAATCAATTTATAACTACTGCAAAAGAATAAAAGGCCAGTGCAGATAGGTACCTCCATACAACCCAAAAAGAAAAGATGGGTATTCAAGCTCTAGCCTTATACAACCTAGAATATGAAAGAATAATTACATTTGTATTAAATGTTATGGGGTCCTTCATTCTTCACTCTTCCATTTCCCTCCTTCTTTGATATAGATGTGCTTGCTTCAAAGGCATCACATGACACTCCAAGATAAAGCCTTTTGGCCACTGCTCATCATAATATCTCATAGCACTTATATTGATTATTATATTGTATATGAAAAGTAAATCTAACTACACCCACACAAAATAGAAGTTAGCTAAAAATACATACAATCTTAAGCAATTATATGTATAATCTAGACTTAGCACCTTGTACATGTGTAACTAAACACACCTATCTTAACTTGGATTATGCTTAGGGGTTTAATCAACTTGCAAAAAGAGCATTTATATTTCTTTTTAAGCATCCATTTAAGCACAATCCCCTGCATAAAATATTATTAGGCTACGAATGGCCTAACGTCTAGTCTACAAAGCATATATCCTAACATCCAGTCTAAAATACTACATCATAAAACAAAATATATATCACATCATACACTGTCCTAATATAAAACTAGAAGTTGTGACTTAATTCTAATGTGTGTGTTAAGGTCTTGTGAGGTATATCTTAACTAAGCATTAGAGTTGTATTTTTCTAAGTTTGGAAAGGTTTAATTTAACATGATGGGTGGGTTCATTTTAAGTTGTTTAGAGGTTTGCAAATTTTAATTTGTATTTTATTTATTTCATATGACCTACACTTAGCATCTAATGTTATAAAGAGAAGGAAGAGGATTGCCCTCTTTCAACCCTACCTTAAGCCACTTCTAAAGTATACTAATTTGATTTAGTTTTCTTGCATGGCTTATTATATGATTTTAATTAATCATAAGTTTAGGTTAACTTTAAATGACTTTATTCAATATGAAAGGCTTCTTAGAATTAATCTAATTGAATTACTACTACATGATATATATTGAATCATTCCTTTCCATCATATGTAACATGCATATGATTTTAATACTATGTGTATCTATACATACAACATATTTTAGCATGCTTAAATGATGAATGTATATTTTTAGAATTTATATTTCATTTAATTGAATTATTTAGTACATGCTAATTAAATCTCTATCCAAATTCTTATGCAAAAATACATAAGAATAAAATTAAATAAGTATGTCCTGTTATTAACCAAAGAAGTGAGGTAATCAAATGACCTTCTTAGGGCTAGCTAAAGCCTCATATTTCTGAGATGTCTAGACTATATATCCATTTTCATTCAAACATATGTAAATTGCATACATGAATATAAGAAAGCAAGCTCCAATTTTTATGACTAATTAATTCAATAACTTAGTCATTCATGAATGCATGTATTTTAATAGAAAGGGGGATTTTTCATTTATTAATCACATATACATACACATGTATAAAGACATAAACAAGTACGTGCCATTGTTAACTAGGGAAGTGAGGTAATCAAATGACCTCCTTGGGGCTAATTGAAGTCTCGTATTCTTGGGATGTCCAGACTATATACTTGCTTGCTTACATACTTATGAACAAATACACAATCAAGAGAATGAAATCATGCAAACATTATATTTTCTTTAATTGAATCATTTATGTATATGAATTAAAGCTTTATCCAAATTCTAATGTCAAAATACATAAGAATTAAATCAAATAAGTATGTGCCTTTGTTAACCAAGAAAGTGAGGTAATCAAATGGCATACTTATGTAAATTAACATATGAATTAAGGAAAGAAAACTTCACATCATATACTCAAGCTATAAGCACATGCACCTCTTATGTATTTATAACCAACATCACAACATATGTTATTATTTATTTATAAACTTTTCAAAAATATATTTAGATTTAATAGTGATAATAGCCATACATATATTAAGTTAGATCAACACATGCAAGATTTACATAAAGGAAACTCATTTGATTTTATTTAAATTTGAAAATATGAATGTATGAAATCAAATGACATATAACATTTATCATGATAAGAAATGAAATAATCAAATATAAGCATATGATTCATTCAACCAAATTAACTTCTAAGGATAATCAATTCAAATAAGATTATTTAAAGTAATCCAAAGCATCTTTATTTATTTGTTTTTGGATTTTGATTTGATTTAAAGAGGAGGAGAAATTTATCATTTGCTATTTAATCCAATTCCCACATTAGTAATATGATTTGTTTTAAGCAAAGATAATTAAATAGAATTTATGAGTTAATTAAGATCCTTAATTAAATCAATTAAACTTTACCTATGTTATGTTAATGTAATTAACCAAATAATTTTGAACCAACATGATATGCATATGAATGGAAAGTAAATTTACAATGATCTAAATAAATAAAATTGGCTCACAATTGATAGTAGATTAAAGAACCTAATAAAGTACTCTTATGATTTCCCCACACATGTGTGTTAACCATAATTTCCCTAAGCACCTTTAGGTTATTAAATACCTAAAGATCTGCTCATGATTTAATTAATTAAGAGCTGATGTGATTATAAATTTAATTTAATTAAATAATCCATTTAATTAACCAATTAAACCTTTAATTAATCCCAAATTAATTAATTTCCTTTAAAGTGAAATGGACTTAGAAAAAAGATTAGTAAAGAGGCCCCTATCTCATTTCCCTTGCCTATTCATTGTTCAACAGTGATTAATATGCCCAATTAATTACTTTGGTTATTGATTTGGGGGTTCATTAATCATTTAACTAATTAGGAGAGTTATTAAGGCTTGAATGAGTAATTTCTCAATTACCTAAGCAATAAATCCCAAAAAAATTATGGGAGGTTGTGGTCATCCCATTAAACCACCATAATAAGTTTTGAATTAATTACTCGATGAATTAAAGAGTAATTAAGCTAATTATTTTTTAAATTAAGCTTTAATTACTATTTAAAATTATTATAAGTTTTTTCCTAAAATAACTTTAAAATGAATATTTATTTAGATTTTTTGATTTTTCTATGATTTATTACAAGTTTTTAAAGTTTCAGCCATTAAAAATAATTAATTAAGTTTAATTAAGTATAATCCCATCAACGCCACTTGATCCGACATGCGTTTTCCACGTGGTGTGGGATTGGTCACTTAAAAGCGTCAGACTCAGCACTAACGTGGATGGCGGTAGATGTGCTTTCATCTCCGCCATCTAATCTTGGATTGGATGACACAGATCAAACATGTGGTTCTTTAAGAGATAAAATCACAAAAATCTAATGAATTAGTCATGACCATCCATTCCAATCATGTGGAACGGATGGTGCGTGATCGATCATCCCCCGAGCAATGAGAGATGGAAATCGTCTACCATTCCTCGCTCGATCTGAGCTCACCCGAGCTCAGATCAATTAAAGATCAATCCCACACTTTTGCATGAAAGATCTGAAGGGATCCAACGGCTAAGATCACATGTGATGCAACTTTCCTTCACAAAGCTCCAAATAATTTCACCAGAAGCTCAGTTTCATGGAATTACCTCACTGGAGCTCAAGATCGGTGGTGAATTTGATTGAGGAAGCTTTGTTTAGTGGAGATGAATCCCTGTTGAGCAGCATGCATGCCAATTTTCTCTTGTACTCGGAAGGCCACGAACTGACAATTTGGAGGTCGGTGTTGATAGAAGTCACATGTTTGGTGGTCGGAGGGCTCAAGAGACGATTTGTTCTTGCTCGACGGAGTGTGGGGATGGTGTGTGCAAAGTTAATTTATATTTTGTTGAGTATTAGTGGAGTTGTATCAAGAATAAGGGTGTCATTTTTGACTTTGAAAATCGAAATGGGGAGCTATTTGGAGAGAGCTAGGACTTTCAAACAACCTTGGTGAGCTCCGAGGGTGAGAGTGATCAATTTAGATTGAAATGAAGGGGGTATATCCTCCCCACCTTCCTTAGATTAGACAATGGAATTCTACCTCATTGAGCCATGGGTGGAGTGGTCACCTTCACATGGCTCGATTAGGTTGGCTAGATGCTTGGTTGGTGCTCAAGGTGGCGCCTCCTTGGATCCATTGTTTGGCTAGTGAGGGAAGTGAGAGGGAGGTGAGTTAACACCTCCCTTTGGTCAAGGTGACCTAGCCCACCCAGTTGGGCTGGTGAGTGGCAGCCCTCATTTAGATGCTTGATGGTTGCCAAGGGGAAATAGGGGTTGACTTTGCTAAATTTAGGCATAATCCCATGTGAGGGAAAATCAAGGGAGATTGCCTGGGTTGAGCCTAATTTATGTTGGGTTGGTTTTTGACCCAATGGTTTGGGGGTTGATTCAAGTTTAAAGGGGCTTGGTTCAATGGTTTGGCTCAATTTGATCCTTATAGGTCAAATTGGGCTAGGTTGGGTTAGGTTAACCAATTGATCAAATTGGGTCAAACCAAAGATTGGGTCAAGTTTAAATGAAGATTTGAAGTGTTTTGGTTTAATTGATTTGAATCACTTTGGCTTAGGTTTGATTTTAGCTCATTTGGGTTCATGTAGGTCAAATGGGTCAAGTAGACCAATTTGACCAAATTAGTCAAATTGGCTTATGGGTTGATTCATATTTAATTGGTTAATTAAAATGATTGTAGTTTTTTTGAATCAATTTGGTTTGATTTGGATTTAGCCATTTTAACCCTTTACAATTTTTAAATGGGTTAGGTTGACTAATTGGTCAAATTGGGTCCAATTATGGCTTTGGTCAAGTTCAAAATTAATTTGGAATGAACATGGGCCATTGGTTGCAATTAATTGTTAGATCATGATTTGACCAATTTAGTCTTTTAGGTCAAATTGGGTCAACTTGGGTCTAAGGGCCAATTAGGTTTGGCTCAATTGATGGTCAAGTCATGTACAAATATTGATTTTGGGTTGGTATGAATCATTAGTTTTAAGTGTTTTGGTGTAGGATGAATTTTGGATAGTTTGGCTTCACATGGGTTAAGAGGGTTGACTTGGTCAAATGACCAAGTTGATTTGGTTTGACCCAATTTATGACAATTGATCATCCTAGGGTGATCAACAATCATCATAGGATATTTTGGTTAAGTTGATTCAATCCAATTTAGGTTAGATTGAAACTTGGTTCAAATAGGTCAAATTGATCACTTTGGGTCAAGTGGACTAACAATTTTACTTGTTTGGTTGAGTTTAGTTTATATGGATTTGATATTCATAAATTTGTTTGCAATTGGTTTTGGTTCAAATGACTTTTGGTTCATTTGAATATTTTGAAGTCAAAGAGGTTAGTTAGGTTTGACTTGGGTTGATTTTAGTTTAGTTGATGATTGAAGGTTTGATTTATAAGGATGATGGTTGAATAATTGATTTATGAGAAAATCAATTGAATTTGGTTTGAATTGAATGAAAATTTAGCTAAGTCCATGGAATTGAATCATATGGCTTAGGAAGAATTTTGATTTGAATTTGATTATGGTTTGGTTGAATGAGTATGATTGAGTTTTATTGTAGATTTCATTGATTTGATTTATATTTGGGAAGATGATTGAAGATATGAATTGATCATGAGAAAATCAATTGAATTTAGCTTGATTTGGATTGAGTTTGGTCAAGTTCATGGAATAAATCATGTGGCTTAGGTTTGGATTTTGATTTGATTTTTGTTTTGGGTTGTGATCAATTGGATGCATATTTGATTTATTTGGGATTTGAATATTGATTTTGAAAAGGTTGAATTGATCAATTGATTGAATTTGGAAGGAGATTTGGCTAAGTCCATAAGATAAAATCATAGGGCTTAAAGGATTTTGAGTTTGATTTGATTATAGATTTCAATCATTTGATTTGGATTTGGATTTGGGTTTGATATGAATTGAATTGGTTAGGTGGAAGGTGAACATAAGTTGGTTTTGAGTCATGGTAGATCATCCTAATCCCAAGGCATAACCTAATCCTATGGTTAACCCTTCTAAATCTCTAGATTTTAGTTATGTTCTAATTGAAAGTGTCTTATGATTAAGGAAGTCTTAGTGTCTAGAAGACTCCTAAATCTAAGATGTGAAGATTGAGTCCTCACTCCAAAAGTGAGGTCAATAAAAGGGCCCCCAATAGGTGTGGTGTAACTGACAAGGCACAGTACACATATTGGTGTTGACCGAGATGATCAATCACATCAAAAAGATTGCAAGTGCTAATGAAAACCATCTAAATCTAAACCTGAGAGGTGAAAATCAGATCTTAGTAACAATCATCTGCCAAGGCAAGGGAGCTGAGGATTTGATGGGAACTTCATGTTAATGAAGAGAGATCTATTAGGGGATCATGCATGCATTGGATATGGCATGTGAGGGGTCTATGCCAAGTGCATAGGAGAAGAAAATCCACTAGGGATTGAGATTTGATTGAATTTGTCTAGTAGGCATCCGCTGGGGATGGAGATTTGATTTATGAAGGAGAGATCCACGGGGCATACAAGTTTGAATTTGATTTGATTTGGGGGTATATCCACTAGGGATCAAAACTAGATTAGATGAATGTAATTTGTGTAAATGTGGTACATATCCACTGAAGATATGGGCTTGAATATACTAGGGATTAAGATAGAGTTTAATTTTGATTTGAGCATGTTATGGCTCCACTAGGGAGGTTGGTTTTGAATTTGATTTATTTGTTTGATTTGTTTATATATGATCTAGGCTCCACTAGGGAGAAGTGTGTGATTTAACTCCACTAAGGAGAATTAGGTTGAGTTTAATTTTGGTTTAAGGGCATATCCACAAGAGATATGAGCTTGGTTAAGTTTTGATTTACTTTGATTGATTTAATTTTGCTGAATTTAGTCTATGGAACCCATCGGTGTGTGATGGATCCACTGAGAAGGGGCTATATTGGCCTTGGCCTATCTCAGATTTACAAATCCAAAGGGGTAGTCTACCGGCTGGGGGGTAAGACTATCCAACCTAAAGGTTGCCTTTCGGTGTGCAATAGTTGTGCTAGGAAGAAAGTGTAGAAGATTTACATCTTCCAAAGTGGGGAATAATCGCTGGGGTGATCTGTTGGATGCACAACAAGTTGAATCCAACCTAGGGCGATTACTGAGTGAGTGTCGCTGGAGACTTATGTCAACTCAAGAGTAATTAGAGTGAATTTCATTTTAATTTCATTTGATTTGAGATGGTTTGTTGAATTTGTTTGATTTAATTGACATGGGTGTGATGGATCCTCCGAGAAGGGCTACACCTTAACCTATCATTTATAAATCCAAATAGTCTCTAGGGGTAAAGCTAACCAACTTAAGGGTTATTTTTTAGTATGCAATGACTGTGCTAGGAAGAAAGCGTAGCAGACTTACATCTATCAAAGCAAGAAATAACCGCTATAATGACCTGTTGGTAGCATAAAAAATTGAACTCAACCTAGGGATACTACTGAGTGAGTGTCGCTAGGGACTTATGTCAACTCAAGAGTAGTCAGGCGATTCCTATAGAGAGTCTTGCTGACACTTCCCTAAAGATAAGATGTCAGTTTAGGAAAAGATACTGCTAGGGGTTCCCCCTTAATCCATAAAAGAATATATATTTTGTTTATATATTTACATGGACCTGTGTGAGAGAATATAAAGGGGTTATTTGACATATCTAGATTTATTTTAGACCAAGGGAGAATCTCGCATTCACAAGAAGATTCTCCAACCGGGTGGTTACTAGAAAGAGAAATTATCCAATCGAGTAACCGGTAGTTTCTAGATGGGGTCAAGGACATGATCCAAATAGAGTACAAGGGAGTGCCACTAGGGGCTTTATGATCCATGAAAAAAAGAAAGCCTTGTAGGTGTACGCGGCCAACTCAAGGAGAAAGCATAGCAGACTTACATCTTTCATGAGTGATGTATCCACTAGGTGGGTCACTATCAACATAATGAATACCAACCAACCTAAGGTGCTCGTCAGTGTGTGATGATCAATCTAAGAAGAAGGATAGCAAACTTACATCTGCATAGACAAAAATGATCATCGAGATAATCTATTGTTGGGAGGATGCTATCGACCTGTGAGCTACTAGAGGAGTCCGTGAGACTACCAAACTTGAAGTAGCTAGAAGGAGAAGAGTTGCTAGGGGACTTACCCTAAACCTCAAATATACTCGACCCAATCAGTGCATGATGGATAGTTCAAGAAAAAAAGTGTAGCATACTTACATCCTCTTAAACGAAGCCAATATGAGGTAGCTTACCGACCACACATTAAGGCCTGCCAAACTAACAAGGCTCTCATCAGTGTGCAGCAGTTAAGCCAGGAGAAAAGCATAGCAGACTTGCACCCTTGAGAGCAAGAAGGCCACTTGGGTGACACACTAGCTATGTAGTGAATCAACCTGACCTAGAGCAGTTACTGAGTGAGTGTCGTTGGGGGCGTTATCCCAACTCGAAGTAGCTCAAGATAAAAGATATGTGTTTGTGTGTAGTTTTTGTTTGTGTTGTGTTGATGAAGGATAGGATGCCACTTGGTTTCCTTACACCTACCCTAAACATGTCGTGGCAGATTCATAGACATAATTTCTTTCACTCTGAAGAGATTGAATTTGAAATGAAACTTTCATTGATAATTACTTTCAAACATAAATTTATGAATAATATTTCTTTAGGTCGAGCCTATTGGTTATAAGCATCATTTGTTTTCCTTTATGATTTATAAGTTCATATGATCCTCCTTGGTATGCCTTCTCCATGAAAAAAGAGCCTTCCCAAGTGGGATCAAACTTGCCTCCCATCTTGTATCGGGAAATAATCGATCTCCTTAGAATTAAAATAAGTTCTCCTACTTGAAAGGTTCTATGATGGACCAACTAATTGTGAGCTTGAATCATTTTGCTTGTACAACTCGTTTTGGCATGTAGCCTCTCCTCCAAACCTTGAGCTCTTCTAACCACAACTTGGCATTCTACTATTGTGATCTTGTTACCACATCTATCTATAGTGATGGGAGTTGGACTTATAATGAATGGCTTGACCCATACACTAAGGAGAAAGGGGTAGATTGAGTTGGAGTTCTAGGTAGTTGGCAGCCCACAAAGCTTCAACTACTATGCCACGCTATTTATTATCGAGCATTTTCTTTTTACTATTTGGATGAGAGTTTAATTGAAGGCTTCTGCTAAGCTATTTACTCTCGAATAATAGATGGCAGAGTATCTCCAATCTATGTTGTGTCTCCAAGCAAAATTGTTGATTTTGGTTCTCTTGAATGTAGTACCATTATTGGATATAATTTGAGGCACTCAACCTATATATATGGTTCTAAGAAGGAGCACATGCCGAGTGTGACTCTCTGAAGGATCACCTCACCCATTTGGAAAAGTAGGTAGCTAGATGAACCGATGACCCTTGGAAGAAGGAGGATCGACAACCCATATGTCGCACCAACACTGAATGGCCATAAAGTCAATGTTGGGTGTGTGATGTGATGTAAGACCACTCCATGTACCTGACATTGATGACATCGCCTAGCTACATTCATGCAATCCATGATCATCGATGATCAGTAGTATCCTAGTCTCTTGATCTTAGCTTTCATCTTTGGTCCGGATTGGTGAGTTTCACATAATCCTGAGTGCACCTCAATCACAATCTTATGGGCTTCGTGCTTGTCTAAATAACGTAACTACATATAATCAAAGGACCACCAGTATAATACACCATCCATGAGGGCGTAGGAAAGTGTCATTTATTTCATCTAATGTGCTTGTGACTTCTCTTGAGGTAGCTTGCCTTTGTTAGGTAATCTATGAATGTTACCTCCAATCTAGCTCCTCATCCTTCTTAGCAATGGCAACCTCCCCTTCAAGAGAGTACTTTTTGATGAGTTCAATATCAATAAGAGGTAGGACTTGCCTATTTTGGATCTCCATTGATATGGACTCATCTTCCAGACATGCCAACTCCTTGGTAAGTTTGGCTAAGGCATCTGTTATGGCATTTTCTCCTCGAGAAATCTTATAGATGGTAACCTCTGGGATTTGGAACAACAACTCCATGGTGAACTTGTGGTAGTGATATAGTTTGGGCTTTAGATCTTATAGGACTCAACGATTTGGTTGATGACTAGGTGAGAATTCCTAAAGATGTTGATATTCTGGATGCTTAGTGTGACAACTAACTCCAGACTGGAAATTAGAGCCTCATATTCAGCTCCGTTATTGGTACAACGATTGTATATATGGTATGAGAACCTCACTATATCACGATCTGGAGTTAGAAGAACTATTCCTACCTGCTTTCGGAAGAGTATATATGTGGTTCTTCCTCTTGAGGAAGTCGCACATCAAAATACATCTCCTGATAATGCTGTCCCCTAAGTTCATGATTTTTCATCGGGAGGTCATCATTAAATGGAGAATTAGCAGGAAGTGGGTGAGTTGCTAAGAAATTCACAAGTGCTTATCCTTTCACCAAACGGAAGGGTACAAAAGTAATATCAAACTGTGATATAATCATGGACCAATGTACCAACTATCTGGATAGCGTCAACCGTGTCATGAGATATTGTAGTGGATTGATCTTAGAATCAAGTTCATCTTATGGGAAAGCATGTAGTGTCGTAGCTTTTGAGATGCAAAGATTTAATCTAGTCAATGCTTCTCAATCTGCAGCTAGTTTGCTTCGGTAGGAATTCGATGATAACTGGGATAATAGAGCACATTCTCTTTCCTTTCATCATTGGCTTGGGCCAACAAAGTGCCAATGAAGTCGTCTAATATAGCAATGTAGAGTATCAAGAGCTTGCACGGGATAGGGGCTGCTAGAATTAATGACATCATCAGGTAGTGCTTGATGTCTTCAAAGGCATGCTAACACTTGTCATCCCACTTGAACTTGACATCCTTTTTGACAAGTGTTGAGAATGGATGGAATCTCCTTAATAATTTGGATATAAAGCATCTTAGATATGCCAACTGCCCTTGAAATGATCTAAGTTAAGTTAAACTTTTAGGGGGTGACATTTCTAATATCACCTTGATCTTTTCTAGATCGATTTCGACCTAATGTCAGAGAACAAACCCAAGAAATTTTCTTGAAGCCACTCCAAATGCACACTTAAGGAGGTTCATTTTGAGGTTAAATTATCTTAACCATTTGAAAACTACTCTCAAATTAAAGAGATGGTCTTCCTTTTATTTACTTTTGACCATGAGGTTATTGATGTAGTACTCAACTTGTGATGAATGAGTTCATCAAGATTGAAGTCATGGCCGGTATGTAGCACGATTTTAAGGCGAAAGGCATGACCTTATAACAAGATTCGAGGGTTCTAAAAGCAGTGTTTCTTTCATCTTCGAGAGCTATCTTTATTTGGTTATATCTAGATAAGCCATCCTTGAAAGAGAAGACTGCATGAGATCAGGTAATGTCCACCATCAGTTCTGGTTTTGGTAATGGAAATTTATCTTTTGGACATGCCTTATTTAGATCCCTAAAATTTACGCATATGTGAATTTGGTCATTCTTCTTCTTAACTAGGATGACAATGACCTGGTGAGGTATTTTTCCTCCTGGATAAAGCCAACATTGATCAATTTCTTAACTTCATAAATGTTCTGTTGTTCAATGTCTAATAACATGCATCTATGAGCTTGCTTGATAGGATTAGCACTAAGCTCTATTGCTAGTTTATGGACCACTACATTAGGAGCCAATCCAGACATCTCATCATAACTCCATACAAAGTAATCCTTAAACTCAATGAGTATTCTAACTAAGTCATTAGTTTCAGTTTCATTCAACAAGGAACTAATGTATGTTAGATGTAGATTGTCTTCAGTCTTATGCAGATTTTCTTGAGCTCATCGATCATTGAATTTATTTCTTCCTCAAACTCCGGCGATGCATCTTTGACTTAGAAATCATCTAGATCATCTAAGCACACCTCTAATGAGTTGATGTGATTTAAAAAGATATATCGATTCCAAATGATTGGTGATGACTAAGTAGTAATCATCATCATCGGACCCACTATCAATTCTAGTCCCGTCTTGATTGAGAGTTGCATTTGTTGTTCCATATTCTTTCAAAGTAGTCGACTGCTTTAGACCAAGTATGTGGATTAACCCTTTCTTTGCTAAATTTAGAACACAAGTGAGTACCAATCAAAAGGTAAATCTATTAAATCTTTATATGAATCATCCTCAAGTTCTACATCAACTTCGACTTGAGGATGATGCTCCAAAGAACCTCTGAGTCTTCACATATGGATGACTTAGGGCTTCTTAACTACCAAACCCTCAACTTTTGAGAGAAAGTGGGTTAGAGCTAAGGTTCCCAACCGATGCCTATTTCACATAAAGACTTGGATACACTTATGCTTTGCTTTGGAGCCCGCCTTCATCACTCAAGTGTCACCTCCAAGGAGATCTGCTAAGAAGAGCTTGGTGTGCTAACCATATAGACTCATCCTCCAAACTAGATTCTAAGTATATATGATAGGTGTGTACTCGGTAGACATATCTCCGGGTGGCCAATGGGAGGTCTTCCACCCTGGACCTGGACTGCCTCCTCTCTTCCTCAGTGGAGGTCGTCATCCTACCCATATTTGAATGGAGTAACAAACTTTGGGTGAATCTAATCGTGCTCTACATCTCCCCAAGTATATTTCTCGCCTTTTTTTTTTTTTTTCTTTTTTCTTTCTCTTTTCTTTTCTTTTCTTTTCTTTCTTTCTTTTGTCCCACATGGGGATTTTGACTAAGTTTGTAAGATTAGAGTTTTTGATTTTGAGGGAGGTAGTAGGCTGCATCCTCGTATATCCCAACCTCATGAATTGTAAATAGTTTGAGATCTCCTTTGACACAATATTCGATCCCACCTCTCACAAACATTATGCACCGATGTAGAGAGGATGGAACCTTATTATTCTCATGTATCCATGGCCTCCCAAACAAAGCATTAAAAGATGTATCTGAGTCTATAATGTGAAACTTGGCATTGGTCTTTCAATCATCTATCTCAAGTGGAAACACTATGGAGCCTAAGGCCCTCTCACATTGTTCATTAAATCCTCTCAACATCATCCTCTCCATTTGGAGTTTAGAGATGTTGATCCTCAAGTAGGCAAGGGTTCTTAGACCCATAATATTGACTGATGCATCCAAGTCAACCAAAACTCTAGATAGCTTGTATATGCCAACATCCACTGTAATGTAAAGAGGACGGTTGAGCTCGATCATCCCTAGAAGTAAGTCTTCATCACTGAATGTAACTCTTAAGATGTCCATCGAGTGGTGTGCCTCCTCTCTAATAGCGGTCAGCTGAGCTAAGCATATCTCTCGATCAAGTAAAGCCTTGATTAGAGATTCTCTCATTTCTTTAGATAATAAAAGGTCGTCGTATATGCTTAACTTAGTTGGCAACTTTTTAAGATAAGCTAGGATGTTGTAATCAACTCTGGGTTGGTCCTCCATAAGCATATCCATAGGTGGAGCATCATGTGTAGGGCTATCTGCTCACTAGAACCAATGACTTATTTACCCTTATATTGAGGTGCTACCCTAAGAGGTAGAACTTTGCCACTGTGTAGGTTGACTTTAGTGACTTCTTGGAATGATGAGTTTGTGGAAAGTTCTACCTTCTCATCGCATACCTACAACTTCTCCTATGGGATCCTCAGAGTTGGATGACTCCAAGTCAATCTCAAGAGGTGAACCCAATTGATTCAGAAGGAAAATCGACTAAATTAGAAAGAATGGATCAACTACTAGAGCTATTATTATTTAGACTGAGAGCTTTATAGAAATAATAAGAAAATCATAGTGGACATATATGTAAAATCAACTTTCTTCTTCATTGATTTTAATTTAGGTGGAGGTACATGATAGAAATCAAGTAATGTAAGCAAAGTAAAAGATTTAGTGCCCTTATTTGCAGATACAATGCTCATGTTGGTAGAAGAGGAGCTAGCATAAGAAGTAGTAGCTAAAATAGTGGAGGGAGTCGACTTGATTGTACTATGGACTATCCCGCAAGTGTGGTGCTACAATACTACTAGCGTTACCTCCCCGAAGTTGTCCTTTGCAACTAACAAATCTTCCTTGGTATTGAAGGTTTGAGCTGCTTCAAGCATCTACAATGAAAGTTTCTTGATCTTAGAAATGATCTTTTTATAGGTACGGGATAAGGAAATATCCTAACTTTCTTTGGTCTTAAAAGGATCTCAAGTATCCCAAGGATTAGTCTAACATAACTGGATAGTTGCTCTAATAAGTATTCCTTAGGGATAACTATAGCTCCCAACTTATAGCTATGCTCAAACTAGTCTTTAAAAGTGATAAAATCCTCTTAAGACATGGCCTAACATGCGGTGGAAGGGGTAATAGCTAGGATCATTGCTCTTGCCCACTTTCGCCGGCCTCTTTGGTGTTGGTAATTGAATGTTAGGTTTCTTTAAGAGATTCTTGAAGATTTTTCTAACTATCTCCCTCTTGAATGAATATGGTTTATTCAATCTATTGACAAGAGTATGTGGAAAATAACTAATGGAATGAATACGCCGTAGGTGGTGGGCATTGGCCGTAGGTGATGTGGATATGATGGGTGGTGGAAGAGGAGGTGATAAAGAGGCTAGAGCTCATGGTCTTCATACCAACTGGCTCGCTTCCCTCGTCCTAACAACTATCTCTTCTTTCTCAAACACCTCTAGGCTTGGGCCTAGATGATTGGTCCGAAGGTAGCTTTTCCACCTCAAAGCTAGATACTTTATTGATTAATTTCTCAAATATTTTGATGGTAAAGCCCTTTAGCATGAAGGCGACTAGGCCATGGATATTCTTGAGCATAATCTCATTGGCATGTTGTTTGACCAGTTGTGGTTCACATTTCATGCTCAAGTTGTGCTACCTGAGAATATAATCAACAAGGGACTCATTGGGTATTGTTTTTCTACAATGAGGTCACCTACAATCACTCTCTGCTGAGCTCCATAAAATCTCTTGATGAAGAGATGATCCAACTCTTGTCTCACCAATCATTGTACCAATCAAATGCAACCTCTAAGCCGTAATGAAAAGTCTAACAAGAGTGCATCACCGCCATCTGTTGCAAAGAACGTTTTAAAATGTAATGTGTTATGGGTTCCTACCCATCAAAGATCTTGAAGGATGGTGGCAAAAACCCTTGGGGTATTGAACTACATCAATTCCTCTAGGTCTACCCTTTGGAATGGATGAGCTCCTCTGCCATGCCAATGCTTCCTTCACCTATTGTTCCACCATATGCTTCATTTCCTTCTCATGCATGGAGGTTATATCTGTGACCTTTTTATGCAAACTACTGGCATCATCATCTACGAGAGTGCACCTAGGATGATCTAAGGTATGTACCAACTGGATCCCATACATAGAGAAGTGAGATGGGTCGGGTTTGTAATCCTAAGACAACTACCATCAACTCTGCTACCCTCTTCTCCATCATATCTATCTGGTCATCCTTCTACTTGAACATGGTGGAGGAGGTGCTGAGTCGAGTGAAAAGTGTCACCTTCCTCAACCACAACACCTTCTTGACTATGTTGATCTCGCTACAAGGATCCTCGGTGCACTCATGTGGACTTGTGATATCGCCCATCATGTCATCTTCATCGTGATCAAAGTCGACTACACTTCCTCCCCGATTTGGTGATCACCGAAATAATGTTGACATCATGGTAGTCCTTATGATTTCATCTGTGGAATGATCATCTACCAATGATCATCACCACAGCTCTAGAATGTAAAACCCATTTCTGTGACCATGAGCCATAGACTATATTGAGTTCTCTATACTGGAATTCACTCCCTATTATCAAGGGGGCTATGTCGATATCCCCTATCCTCTCTTCCTCTAGCAACTGTGAAGGTGAAGCGATCACGACGCTCTTGGGTCGCCATTCCCTCCTAACCATGGCTGAAGTGGAAGGTTAAATAGGGGAGCTCGACCTTACCTCAATGAGTGGAATAGATGGAGTGGGATCCTTGGCCCTTAACCAGATCACCAAAGGAGGTGTCTCTCTGAGCTTATGCTTAAGCTTGGAAGGCTGTGGATGCTAGGGGCAACTGGTGGTGGAGGTGGAGTGGCGTGTGATGGCATGGCCTCTGTCAGAGATCTTCTCCTACATCAGATAGTACTAGTGATGACTATGTTGTTTGAATGATAAGCCTTGACAGGCATCAATCAAGAAAGTCTATCAAAGTGGAGGTCACCAACTATTTGGCATACCTCCTCCTCTCTCGCTTGCCTATTAGGCAACGACTCTAGACTCGGTGGTTCTCTCTCTGTGAATCTAACCCCTAACGCTCCTAGGGATAAAACTCCTCAAGTCATGTAACAAGCCAGACTTCAATTGTTCGTGGGCTCTACAAACTCTACATAGAACGGTCCGTAGACCAGCATAGGGCTTCCTTCTATCCCTAGCTGATGTCACAATCTCTGTAGGCGGTGATGGTGATGTAGCAATCTTATAGTAGTCCTCCTCACTTGAGGGGTGGAACTACCACTCAGTGGAAGGACTCATGAGGGGAACCTTCCTCAGCCACATGAGAGGAATCATCGATCTGCCTTGCCTCACACTCGTAGTGCCACTTAACCTTGCAATTCTTGTTGCGACATTGCATCTGGTGGCTGAGGCGGGATCTAATGCTTGACCTCAAAGGTGGAAGGGCCTACCTCGGATCTTTAAGCCTTCCCGCTTTAAATTTGGAGGAATAATGGATAGCTCACTGAACGAGGGCAGAAACTAAACTAGCACTGACATAAACCAAGATTGATGAGGTGTGGAACCACAATGACTTTCCTCTTAGTGAGGGAGACTAACTCTAGAGATCAAACCAAAGAAGTGTGCCGCCCTCCTCCCTCTCGACAGTGGTGAGGCTGCCCTCACATATGACTCTGACAGCCTCGAAGCCATGCCCAAACTAAATCGCATGTGTAGTTGTGGTGGTGAGTATGGCCTAATCCAAGGCCAAATCTACACCAGATGGGAATGAGAAGATCATATTATTGACAGACATGGTGGAAGACTAATCATAGAAGGGAAAAAAATTGAATTGATATGTTTGCATTTGTTGAAACATAATTGAATTAGACCCTTGCCTTGAACTGTTGATTTGAATCATTGATTCTTGATTTTTTTGGGAATTTGAACCCACACTTGACAAATTTAGGTATGCTAAGTGGGGTTCATTGCATTTGGAGAGATTTAAGAATTTAATGAGAGACTTTGTCATAAGATTTGATTTTGATTTAAAACCCTCATTTAACAAATTTTGGTATGTTAAGTGGGGTTCAAATATTTTGGAGAGACCTTTGAGATATTATTTATATATATATTTTTTTTATTTTTTTTTATATTATATATATATATTTATAATTTTATATATTTGGAGATATATATATATATTTTATTTTTGTTCTTATTTATTTTTTTTATATTTTCTTTATTTATATTATTTATTTATATATATATATATATTATATGTTTGAATTTGATTTGAAATTTTTAAAGCAAATTTAATGTCTAAATTATGTTTGAAAGTTTATCTTGATGTTTGATTTTATTTTTTTGATATGTTGATTTGATTTGAAAGAAACTCATTTAACAAAATTTAAGTATGTTAAATGGAGTTCAAAATGTGTTGATATTTTTTGATGATTTGATTTTTGAAAAGGGGAACTCTTATTTACAAATTTAGGTATGTCATAGTTCAAATATATGTGATGTTTGTTTTGATGATATATTTTTGGAAATGAGACTCACACTTAACAAATTTAGGTATGTTAAATGGAGCTCACTTGTATATGTTTGTTTGTTGATATGGTTTTATTTTATTTTGATTTGAAGATTGAATTCTCATTTAACAAATATGGGTATGTTAAATGGAATTCAAAAATATGTGTTATATTTGATTTTAATTTGATTTTGAAGGAATTCTATTTAACAAATATGGGTATGTTAAAAGGAGTTCAATTGTATTTTGCTTATATTGATTTTATTTTTTGATTTTAAAATGGAACCTTCACTTACAATTTGGGTATGTTAAGGAAGTCCAAGTTATTTATCTTGATTTTGTTTAGTTTTGAAAATGAAATTGTCATTTAACCAATGTGGGTGTGTTAAATGGAGTTGGTTTTATTTGAAAATATTTTGGGTATGTTTGATTTTAATTTTGAAAAGGGAATCCTCATTTAACAAATTTAAGTATGTTAAATGGGGGGTAGTTAATTTTGAAAGAGGGGTTTGAATATATTTATGAAAAAGAGGTTTGTTACTTGATTTGATTTTGAAAAGAGGAACACTCATTTAGAAATTTTAGATATGCTAAGTGAGGTTCAATTAATTTTGAAAAGATTTTGATTTTTCTTTTGATTTGATTTTAAAAGAAGATATTATTTCCAATTTTATTATATGAAGTTCATGAGATTTTTTTGAAAATGGTTTTGAAAATTTTGCAAAAAAGACTTTATTTATTTTCTTTAGATTCTTTAAGTTTCATCAATATGAAATGAACCTTGCTTTACAAAGCTAGTGGTAAGAGGTTCCAAATCATATTTGACTTTATTTGGTCATCTCCTTTAATTAATTTCCTATCATTGGAATAGGAGTCTTAGGACCTACACGGAGTGAGGTCCTAAAACCTAAAGATGCTTATGCTTAAGAATGAAATGAGTAAAGGGCCAACTAAAAGAACGATAGTCTCAGGATTATACAAAAATATAAGTCCACTACTGATGATTGGAGATGATAATTGTCTACTAAAGATGGAGAGAGGAACTATCCCCAACGGAGTCACCAGAAAAATCTATGGTGTTTATTTTTGGATGTGGGGGGATACCACGTGGATCATAGGGGGTACTTATTGAAGTGATCGAGTACGGTATTGAGATATAATATTCTATCTCAAAAGATAGAGGCATCACCCTACAATGGACCTAATCACCTAATAAGGACTCCTAAGGCATGATGGGTCTTCGAATATACTAGAGCTTTCTCCCCTGCATTACATGGATGAATAAAGCAGGGTTTATATTAAATTAGGTTCTTAAGTTCCCTATGGAGGCAAGCCTCCATAGTTAATTACATCCTAGGAAATAAAATTCTCTAAGAATACTCTCGATTAAAATAGACAAATATCATCTCCAAAGATTTCAAGGTTAGACTATCAAAGGATTGTTATGGAAAATCAATTCAAGGAGAAGACTTATTTTGGAATCCAAAGGGAGGAAGTAGGAAATGCTCATGATACTAGAAGCCTAGTGAGCATTCCAATCTATCTATAATTGAGCTTTATATATTTGAAAGTGAAGAGAATTATTTATTTGAGTTGAATTTTATTATATTGCTAGGGCTTATAATCTGCCAACACAAGATTGTGGAAATGCCTAAAAGGTGAGAATTTATGCTCATAGCCCGAAGGAAATAGCTACCTCAAATTCTAAATCTAGGGAGCTTTAGCACGAGCTAAAGCATGACCAAAATCTAAGCAATGTGGACATAAGGTTATCTCCACATAGAGAATAAATCATCTTAACTTTAGTACTGAGAGGCCGCCAACTAACTTCTCCTATAATTTTAAAGCCATATAATTTGGTCTTATGAATTGAAAGATAGCTAGGTAGAAAAAGAGATTAAAGTCCTAAACTCACTCTATAAGAGACTAGAGCATGACTGTTATGAGCACATGACTTAATCAACAATGCAAAATCTTTTCAAACTTTATTCCAATTGACACAATATTTTAGACAAAGGCTTTGGGATTTTTATATGCTTGATGAAGTAGATTATTGGCCAAATCAAAAGAGAGAGGTGGAAGCTCCATTAGTGAGGTTGCTCTCATAGGTCAAGCGTCCCCTTAAAAGTGAGAGGCCCTCATTTTGCAAGAGTGATTCAAGATGATATGCATGATGTGAGACATACAATCATACAACTAAGGGGTTGTTAAATCTTTTAATTATCTTATTTATGTCCTAGGCTTTATGATGAGATTATGAGTTATTTAAAATTTAGTTATGAGTGATTAGTTGGATAGAAAATTTATTTTATCCTAAGAGCCTATCGTATCTCGGCCACACATTATAGCATCAATCATAAGAAACTATAAAAAAGTATGTCATTTCTAATGTGCAATTTAAAAAAATTATCAATCAATTTTATAACTATCACAAAAGAATAAAAGGCTGGTGCGATCGGGTACCACCGCAAAACCCAAAAAGAAAAGATGGGTAGCCGAGCTCTACCCTTATACAACTAAAAATTTGAAAGAATAATAACAATTATATTAAATGCTATGGGGGCCTTCACTCTTCACACATCCATCTTCCTGCTTCTTTGATTTGGATGTGCTTGCTTCAAAGGCATCATAGGACACCCTAGGACAAAGCCTTCTAACCACTGCTCATTCTAATCCCCTATAGAACTAATTCTAATTCCTATTATAAAATTATATTTGTATATGAAAAGTAAATTTAACTACACCTGCAAAACAGAGGTTAGCTAAACATACATACAATCCTAAGCAGTTATATGTATAATCTGAACTTAGCATCCTGCACACCTAACTTGGATTATGCTTAGGGGTTTAAGCAACCTTTGAAGAGAGCATTTATATTTAAGTTTAAGCATTCCCTTAAGCACAATCCCCTATAGAAAATATAATTAAGCTAAGAACAGCCTAACATCTAACCTACAAAACATACACCCTAATATCTAGTCTAAAATATTATATCATAAAATAAAACATTACATCATACACCGCCCTAACATAGAGCTAGAAGTTGTAACTTAATTCTAATATGTGTGTTAAGGTCTTCTAAGGTATATCTTAACTAAGCATTAGAGTTGTATTTTTCTAAGTTTGGAAAGATTTAATTTAACATGATAGGTGGTTTTATTTTAAGTTGTTCAGAGGTTTGAAAATTTTAATTTGTATTTTATTTATTTCATATAACTTACACTTAACATCTAAGAGTTATAAAGAGAAGGAAGAGGATTTCCCTCTTCCAACCCTACCTTAAATCACTTCTAAAGCATATTAATTTGATTTAGTTCTCTTTAATGAATGGTTTATTATATGATTTTAATTAAGTTTAGGTTAACTTTAAATGACCTTATTCAATATGAAAGGCTTAAGATTAATCTAATTGAATTAATACTACATGATATATATTGAATTATTCCTTTCCATCACATGTAACATGCATATGATTTTAATACTAAGTGTATCTATATATACAATATATTTTAGCACACTTAAATTATTAATGTATATTTTTAGAATTTATACTTCATTTAATTGAATTATTTAATACATGCTAATTAAAGCTCTATCCAAATTCTTATACAAAAATACATAAGATAGAGGAGTCTTAGGACCTACACGGGAGTGAGGTCCTAAAACCTAAAGAATACAGGCTATCTATGCTTAAGAATGAAATGAGTAAAGGGCCAACTAAAAGAACGATAGTCTCAGGATTATACAAAAATATAAGTCCACCATGATTGGAGATGATAATTGTACTAAAGAGAGAGAGAACTATCAAATTGAGTCATTAAAAAAATCTATGGTGTTTATTTTTGGATGTGGGGATACCAATGGATCATAGGGGTACTTATAAGTGATAGTACGATGAGGTATAATATTCTATCTCAAAAGATAGAGGCATCACCCTACAATGAAGTGAGATCCTAAAACTTAAAGAATACAGGCTATCTATGCTTAAGAATGAAATGAGTAAAGGGCCAACTAAAAGAACGATAGTCTCAGGATTATACAAAAATATAAGTCCACTACTGATGATTGGAGATGATAATTGTCTACTAAAGATGGAGAGAGGAACTATCCCAACGAGTCAAAAAATCTATGGTGTTTATTTTTATACCACGTGGATGGGGTACTTATCATATCGATCGATTGATAAGAAAATATTCTATCTCAAAGATGAGGCATCATACAATGGACCTAATCACCTAAGGACTCCAAGGCATGATGGGTCTAATATACTAGCTTTTGCATTACATGGATGAATAAAGGGGTTTATATTAAATTAGGTTCTTGTTCCCTATGGAGGCAAGCCTCCATAATTACATCTGGAAATAAAATTCTAAGAATACTCTCGATTAAAATAGACAAATATCATCTCCAAAGATTTCAAGGTTAGACTATCAAAGGATTGGTTATGTTTGAAAAATCAATTGGGAAAGTTCAAGGAGAAGACTTATTTATGGAATCCAAAGGGAGGAAGTAGGAAATGCTCATGATACTAGGAAGACTGTTTAGCATTCTAATCTATCTTATAATTGAGCTTTATATATTTGAAAGTGAAGAGAATTATTTATTTGAGTTAAATTTTATTATATTGCTAGGGCTTATAATCTGCCAACACAAGATTGTGGAAATGCCTAAAAGGTGAGAATTTATGCATCTAAGGAAATAGCTACCTCAAATTCTAAATCTAGGGAGCTTTAGCACGAGCTAAAGCATGACCAAAATCTAAGCAACAATTGGACATAATGGCTTATCTCCACATGAGAGAATAAATCATCCGACTTCTGGACTTATATCCGTTTGGAGAGGCCGCCAACTAACTTCTCCTATAATTTTAAAGCCATATAATTTGGTCTTATGAATTGAAAGATATCTGAGGTAGTTATTTAATTTAAAAGAGATTAAAGTCCTAAACTCACTCTATAAGAGACTAGAAAGGATAATGAGCCGACCCTCCCTCGACCCAGAATGACGTTACTCCTCCGCTTGTGCCAAATCAGTAACCTGGCTGACCAGATCTCGCTTCATCCGCCGACCAAAGGATCATGCAATGTAGCATCGCACGCCGCGTTAATTGGCGCGCAAAATGGCGTTAAGGCCGTAATGTTGCAGGATAGATCCATAACCTCAAAATATCGCACCCACACATATAGCACATTTAAATTATTATAATATATCTGCATGAAGATCTGTTTAAAATGCAATTGATGGACTCAAATTTCATTGAAGAATTTGCTATTTTCTATTTGACATATATTTTGGATGATCGAGATAATGTCACCCAAAAATAATAACATCTCTAAAATTAATCGATCGCAATCTCAAGGCATTTTGAAATGCCGATCTAATCAATTTAAAACTTATAAATCAATGCCTCATGGATTAACATAAGAATATCAAACATACCGATCCGGCTCAATCATTCGGATCAAGCTATGAGCATGAAAATGGATCGATCCCAAATGGTCACCAAACCGACATATATTAGTCACGGCTCGCCAAGACAAATCCAACGAATCCAGATCAAATTTTGATCAAAGGCAGATCAAAACACCGTGATCGAGGGATCGAGCCATCCGATGGAGTTTTCCACAATTTCGGGCCATCTAAAATTTCATTCTCACCTGGGACGGACCGATCGATTTGAGCTCGAATCAGATCCACGACGATCACCACCACCGGGTCACCAGATCGCCAAGATCGAGTCGTTGGAGATCGCCTGGAGGAAGAGAAGCTTGCCGCTCTTCTCTGGAAGAGGGCAGGGAACCTCCCTGGAGGAGAGATTTTTCTACACCTGAATATTGGTCAGAACACCTCTTCTAACAACGGTAAGCGGACCATCTTGAATGTAGAAAGTTCTAGATTGAAGGTGGTTTTTTAACGGGGATAACAAGAATGTGTTGGGAATTTGGGCTTGAAGATCTTCAGGAATATAAAGACGCAAATAAAAGTAAATTTTGTTTAATTAATATATTTTTTATAAGTAGGGATTGCTGAATTAATTTGAAATTTAAAAGTACAAATTTACCTAAGCACACCTAATAATGGAAACCCTTTTTCCTGTCCTATCAGCCTCTTTCTATCCAAAACCCTTTATGAAAAAAGAAGCACAAAATTGACAACAAGAGCTTGCTAACAAAGACATCGATAGGATTATAGCGCTTGAAACCTTTCTTCCCCTTTTGCGTAATTACTTGTTTCAATTAAATTCCTCAACCTCACCAATATTAACCAAGATCATGTGATTGAATTTCCACAATATTTTTTCTCTCCTCACAGCTCACTCTTTTGATTAGTGCTTTTTAGTGTACTATAGGAAAACTGTCAATTTTTGGTAGAAAAAACCATCGAAAATCATGTGAAATTCATTGGATATATAATTTTTCAAAGGATTACTCATGAATTTCACCCCGTCAATAAAAACTTAGTTGAAATTGCATCACGGTGGCTAAAAAATCTGAAAAAAAAAATACTAGTGGATTTCCAATGACAAATCTGTCTGAAATAATTTTACGAAGAACTAACGAACAAACCTACGAAAAAGCCGGTCGGAGGGGAACTTTCACCAGAAATTCTTTGCAAAATTTCCAAGAATTTTTCACAGCGTGTTTCCACCAGAAAATTCATCATTAGGATTTTTTTTTGTCCGTTGAAAGCTACTATGAAGGTTCGCATTAGCATTAGCAATGGAAAACCCGTTGAAATTATACCGAAAACATTTACATGATGAAAGAGCTTTGTATATGTTCTGATTTTTACACAAGAAAAAAAAAGGACATAATGACTATATAATTACTTCATAATTGACTCTAACATAAAAGAAGTCCATACCAATTAAAAAGATGGTTCAATCACTTTCTTTCATTGAAATTAAATAGTTCTAAAATATTAAGATTTCAATAAATCATCTACTTGCTTAAATTAATAGTTATGATAATATCATACAAGTAGAAACAAATACAAATTGCTCAAATTAGAAATAAAAAAAATACAAGCACGAATAAAGACCAATTCATCATGGTCTCCGGCACCATCCTCCTCCTCTCCTCCTCCACTACTATTGGTATTTTATTTCAATGTCGTGGACATCACTAGATCTTACATTAAAGTGATGATACGACATTTATAAGATCATACATCTCGAAAGAATCACCCTACAATTGACATAATCATCTAATAAGATTGCAAAGAGATATTCTCTTTTACATAAAAAAAAAGTAAAGTATTTTATATATGGGTTCTTAGTTCCATAAAAGCAAGCTTTCGAATTAATTACATCCTGAAAATGAGAATTTCTTAAGAATACTCTCGATTAAAGTCAATCAATTATCTCCAAAGATTTCTGACTAACAAAGGATTGGATATTTTGGAAAATCAAGTGAGAATATTCAATTGGGAAGGATTTATTTTTGGATTCCAAATGAAGATAAGTAGGGATCACTCATGATACTAAGAAGCCTAGTAAGCACTCCAATCTATCATATTGTGAGGCTTTACATATTTGAAAGAGAGAGTTTATTTTCATTTGAATTAGAATTTTATTAGAATGCTAGGGATTATAATCCATCAACACAATATTATGAAAATGCCTAAAAAGTGAGGAGAATTTATGCGCGCACCACGAAGGAGACAAGCAATCTTGGATCCTAAATCTAGGATGCTTTAGCACAAGCTGAAAGCATGACCTAAATCTAAATGGAAATAGGACATTATGATTTACCTCCATAAGAGAGGATAAACTCGTCCGACTCTTCTGGACTTACAACTGCCTAGAGTGATCGCTAGCTAACACCTCCTACACTTTAAACCCATGTAGACCAGTCTTATGTAATTGCAAGATAGCTAAGCTGTTATTTAATATGAAAGATGCTAGAGTCCTAAACTCACTCCCTAAGAGACTATATCATATTTGGCATGAGCATATGACTTAGTCTAATTGCAAAATCTTTTCAAATTTTATATTATTTTTGACACATTCTTTTGGATAAAAGCTTTGGGGCAATTATACCTAAATGCATGAAATTGAGTCATTGGAAAAATCAAAAAGAGGATGAATTCTCCACCATGAGGGGGTGCTCTCACAAGTCAAGTGTTCCTTAAAGTACAAGAATGGAGAACATCCATATTCAAGAGTAGCATAAGATGATATGCATGATGTTAGATATCCAACATTCAGCTAAGGGATTGCTAAATCTTTTCATTATTTTAATAATATCCTAAGCTTTAGAAAGAAGTTGTCAGATATTTTTATTTTTAGTTATGAGTTGTTAATTGGGTAGAAAATTAATTTTGTCTTAAGAGCCTACTACATCTAGGCCACATATTCAATTATCATATTTAAGAAACTATGAAAATGATATAATTTCTATCACACAATCTAAACATAACATGATTTTAGATTATCGAAAAGAATAAAAGGTCGGTAATGCAGTTACCGATTACAGAAAGAGAGAAAATTAAAGAAGCTCTACCTTTATACAACCGGATTACAAAATATAATTATAATTTAGAATTAAAAAAGATGTTATAGGGTCTTCATTCCTTGCTTTTCCTTTCTTCCTTCTTTCTTTTCTTCTTGATTTGATTGCTCCAAGGCTCACAAGGCCTCCCGGGACTATGTCTTCTAGCCACTGCTCATCCTAAATCCCGCAGCACTAATCTTAATTCTTATTGTAAAATTGCATACTTATGGAAAAGTAAATTTAACTACAACTGCAAAGTAGATATTAGCTAAATATACATACATTCTTAAGTAGTTATATTTTATAATTTGGATTTAGCACCCTGCACATGGGTAACCAAGCCCACTTGTCCTAATCATGGATTATGCTAAGTGGCTAAATAACCTCCAAGTAGAAGCATTTATATTTATTTTCAACAGTCCCATTAGCATACTTCCCTACAAAAAACAATATTAGGCTAAGAATGGCCTAAAATCAAGTCTACACTCCACAATCCTAACATCCGGTCTAAAATATTACATCATAAAATAAAATACAACATCATATCATACACCGTTCTAACTTAAAGATAGAAGTGCTGACTTAGCATTCTAATGTATGTGTTTAGGTTTAGTGTGGTATGTCTTAACTAGGCTTTTGAATTATAGTTATTTAAAATTTTGAATTTATTTAAGACAAACATTAAGGGTGGTTTCATTTTAAGTTCTTTAGAGAATTTATGAATTATAGTTCGTATTTTCTTTTGTTTCATTTGATATTTACTTAGCATCTAAACATTATAAAGAGAAGAGAGAAGCTTAGCCCCTTTCATCCATTTCTTAAATTGTTTTTTAAAGCATGTTATTATTACTTGATTTATTTTTAGTGAATGATTTATTAAATGTCTTATTATTCCTAAGTTTGGGTTAATCTTAAAGGATCATATCCAACAGTGAAAGGCATCTTAAGATTAATAAAATTGAATTTCCATTACATAGATAATGTTGCACCATTCCTTTCCATCACTAATAATCATGCATATGATTGAAGACTTAACATAACTATATCAATGTATTTTAACACACTTAAATGATTTTGAATGCATATGTATTGATAACAAAGAGATATCTTCATTCTTTAATTAAATACACACATGTGTATTAAAGTTTTAAGCATATGTTGTTTAAAAGGGAAGTGAGATAATCTAAGACCTCCTTGGGGTTACTTAAAGTCCCATGTTCTCGAGATGTCCAGACTATATACTTGCTATCTTAAATACATATGAATGTACACACAATTATGAGAATAAAAATCATGAAAAGATTGTATTTTGGTTAAATTATTTACACATGTAAATTAAAGTTCTATCTAAATTCTAGTACAAGTGCACGTAAGAATGAAACTAAATAAGTACATGCCTTTGTTAACTAGGGAAGTGAGTTAGTCTAAGACCTCCTTGTGGCTACTTAAAACCTCGTATTCCTGAGATGTCCAGACTATATAATTATTAACATTCAAACCTATGTAAACCCATACATTAATCATAAGGATAAAACAATACTTTGACATGCTTAGGTTATAAACACATGCAAATCACACACACACACACACACACACACACACACATATATATATATATATATATATATATATATATATATAGAGTTAATATCACTCTAACTTTTCATTTATAATTTTGAAAATAATTTTGGAATTTATTAGTAATAATAGCCATACATATGATAAGATTAATCCAACACACAATTTTTATAAGCATATTCATTTGGTTATTTATTTTGAAAGACATGAATGCATGGTATCAAATGACATACAACATCTATGATGATTAAAAAGGAATAATTAAACATTCCCACATAATTCATTCAACTACATTAATTCCTAAGGACAATCACATTAAATAAAATTATTTAAGGAAAACCAAGGCTTCTTATAAACTTTAATTTTGGATTTGAGTTATTAAATTCAAAGGAGAAATATTTGTTATTTTGACCCATCCCATATAAGTGATTTAATGTGTTTAAAGACAACATGATTAAGTGATTTTATGGATTCATTAAGTTTGAATCCTTAAACAAGTGATTTATTATCCCTTTCATATGCTTCTTTGATTTGATTAATCATTTAACCATAAGCCTCCAATGATATGCAAATGAGAAATTAAAATTGCAATGCACCTAGGGACCTAATGGAGTGAGGCTTATAATTAAGTATTAATTAAATTAAAAAATCAAATAAGTACTTATATGATTTTCTCATACCCATGGGTTAATCATAATTTCCTTGAGGCTCTTTATGCTATTGAACAAATAAAGAGGAACTCACAAATTTGAATTATATTATCTGATTAATTTCTATTTTAATTTGATTTAATATTATCATTAATTGAATAATTATTTTTTAATTAAATCATGATTTAATTAACCCTCACATATGAAATGAAGTTAAAGAAATAATTAAGAAGGAGGTCCTAATCATTCCACTTCATCAGTGGTTAATAAAGTCTAATTAGTTAATTTTTACTTTTTGGAATTTTAAATAATTATTAAATCACTGATTAGGGTTTAGATTTTAAATTCTTCTAATTTCCTAGCCAATAATCTCAAAAAAATTATAGAAGAGACATCTCATTAAATCAATATTTCAAATTTGAGAGCAATTAGCCAAGTCATTAGCTAATTAAGCTAATTAAAAAAATCAAGCCATAATTAAGATCTATTCACTATTTAAACCATAGGGAAATTATTCTTATTAAAATTTCCTTTATTTACCCTTTCCAAAATGGGTTTACTCATATTTTTAAGATTTTTCTACAATTAGTTATGAGTTTTTGAAGTTGAAGGTGATTAAATGCATTTTTAACCTTAATTAATCCCTAATCCCATCGATGCTAGGCAGGAGCTGATGTGGCGGGGCTTTCCACATGGCACCGTAGGATTGGCCACTTAAACGATCTGATGTGACATGCTGAGTCAGCGGTGGTGGACGTGCTTTTGTCCCCACTGTCCGATCTCAGATCGGATGGTGGGGATTAATCAGACGGATCCTAAAGGATAAAATCAGATAAACTAGATTAATCAATATCGTCTATTCTAATCATAGGGAACGCACAACGGATGATCCTTCATCCCCAAAGCGATGGAAAATGGACACCGTCCACCGTCTTCTATTCGATTTGAGCTCACTAGAGCTTGTGAGGCATCGAGATTGACTCCAAAATGTTCAAGGGATAGATCTGAGGAGATCCTATGATGGAGATCGCATGAAATCAAGATTTATTTCATAAAAGACCAACACCTTAAAAAATTTCTATGGTTTTAAATTTACTTCGGAAGTTCAAGATCGCCTAACGAGATAGCTTCACCTTGAAGAGATGAAGCCCTGTTGAGAAGCTCGTGACTTGCCTCCCCGTTGGTGGCTTTGTGGACCAAACGCCACTGAAAATGTCCTTAGAGTTGGTCTAGTAGGGGTCTTCAGTGCTGAATCAATTGATAATCTATTCGTTTTAGATCGCCAGAGCTCGAGGAAGGTTTGGGCGAAGTTAATTTGGATTTAGTGGAGTTTAAGTTTAGAGAGGGCTCGCCGCAGGTTTGGTGTTGTGATGGGAAGACTCTAGAGAAGCTCATCTTGACTCACTGAAGCTCTATGTGTGATTGGAATGAGATAGGGAGAAGTATACTCTCCTCCACGATCGATCAAACAGTAAGGATTGCCTCAACTTTTGGCAATCGTTCAGTTGACGCAGGTGGTCGGGGATGTTAGTAGTGGGCTGAGGTGGTGCACCTTGATTAGCCAATGGCAATGAGTGGACTGGCAAAGGTGAGAGTGTACCACCTCCACCAAGTGTTCTAATGGGGTGGCTTTAGCTCACCTCCACTAGGCTCATGGCTAACCCACCTTTGGGTCGTGAGGTTCTCATGCCCAATTTGAGCTACCAAGGGTTGGAGAGTGGGTTTGACCATCCAAATGAATATTTGTCCCATTTTGAGGGGTTAACCCAATGGGTTTTGGGCTAATTAGGGTTTGAAATGGGTTGAATTTTATTTTGGCTGGCCCATGGTGACCCAATGGTGGGTCTTTAGTTGTTTGGAGTTAGTTGTTTAATATTTAATTTGACCCATGTAGGTCAAATTGGGTTCAATTGGGCTAGGTTGGCCCATGAGTCAAATTGGGTAAAACCAAGAGTTGGTTATGTTCAAATGATGATTTGGGATGTTTACGTTCAATTGGTTTGATTTGATTTGAAGTGGATTAGAATTTGGCTCATATGGATTTATATGGGTCAAATGGCCTAAGTTGACCAATTTGGTCAAATTAAATAAATGACTCAGTTAGGGTTTGTTTAGATTCAATTGATGATTTTAAAATGATTGTAGGCATTTTGAATTAACTTGAATTTGGGAATGATTTAGATAAATTTTACCCTTTAGGTCAATTTAAGCTAAATGGGTCAATTAGGTTTACTTGGTCAAATTGGATTCAATCAAGGGTTTGATTATGTTTAATAATCAATTTGTGATGGATTTAAATCATAAGTTTCAATCAATTTGGTTTAGGATTTAATTTGGCCCAATTTGGCCATTTAGGTAAAATTAGGTCATCTTGGGTTAAAGGTGCCAAATGGGATTGGCTAGATCCAATTGGTGGTCAAATCATATTCAATACTCAATTTATGATTGATTGGAAGCAATGGTTTCAATAAATTGAGTTTGGAATAAAGTTTGGTTCAATTTGGTTCATGTAGGCTAATTAGGTCACCTTGGGTCAAGCGATCAAATAAGCTTGGTTTGACCCAAGTGGCTGCAATTGGACAATCAAGGGTGGTCAACAATGATTGTAGGAGCTATTGAATAGGTTGGTTCAATCCAATTTGGGTTGGATTGAGGTTTGGATCAAATGGGCCATTTAGGTCACTTTGGTTCAGGTGAACCAAATGGGTCAATTGAGTTAAATTAGGTTGAATTGAGTTAAACTGAGTTGATAATTGATTTAGGATTCATTGATGGCTTTGATTACAATTGATTTTGATTTAATTAGATTTTGGCTCATATGGACCCTTTAGGTCAAATGGGCTTGGTTGGGTTGATTGAATTGATTTGATTTGAATGGCTTGATTTGATCATAGTCGAAGGGTTTGAAATGGAGATTTAAATAGTTAAAGTGCTTTTGCAAAATCAATTTTAGTTTAATTGAAGGAGCTTTGGGTTGAGTTCATAGGATTGGATTATGGGATTAAGATGGGTTTGGGTTTAAGACATTTTGGCTTGGAGGATATGAAATGGAATTTAATTAGGTTTGATTGTATTGATTTGAGGTTTGATTTTGCATGGACGGGTAATCATAAGTTTGGTTTAGGAAATAGGATAGGTTGGACCTATTTACTCTAGGGTATGACCTAAGCTAGGGGCATGCCTTCTTAAGTCTCTAGGCTCAAGTTTAGAGTTCACCTAATCACTAGAAGTGGCCTATGACTAGGGAAGTTCCAGTGTCTAAAAAATTCATATGTCTAAGATAGGGAGGTCACTCCAAAAGTGAGGTCAATAAGCTCCTTCACCTTCCATTTGTCTCTATGCATCTTCTCCATTTTAGCCTTTTATGGTAGTCATCCGAGCTTTCATCTAAGAAGTCATCCTTCTCTCCATGTCCTCAGCCATCATCGCAACATGTCTTCTAACTATCTCATCGATCAAATCATTATACATTCTAAAGATTGAATGGCTTGCATCCTAAGCCAACCCATGCGAGCCTAGGATGAATTCTCTTCTTATTATTTCCAACAACCTCTTTACATATGTCATACTATAACTACTCAGATTGTCCACTAGAATTAATTGCACTGGTAGAACTCTAACTAGCAACCTCCTTCAGCCACATGTAATAGTCCTACAAGAAATTATAATGTTATTCAAATAAAACATATTTTTAATATAATTGTAATTCAAAAATATTATGTTAATCTATGTAAGCTCTTTGTGGCAAAATATCAATCCACAACTAGTCAATCTGATGCTAATGTGTTCTGCTATGTAATTCTATAGTGGTTAACTCCTTTCCAGAAACTATTTCACGTAATCACTGTTGACTTCAGGAGCCTCACCTCATATAAGATTGATTTTGATGATAACAAACACATATTCAAATGCTACTAATCAAGTTAAATCAAGTGTAAAGAAAACTTCTTCAACTCGAGGTTCTTTAGTCAATTCATGATGCAAAAGCTATTAGACATGAACAAGTTGAGAATTTTTCCAAGATTAACTATATTAAGGAAAATGAAAACCTAACTAAAATAAAATAAAAATCATTCATTCATTTCAAAATAATTTATTTTAGAATTACTAATAAATTCTGCATTTCATATTTACAATTATTCTTCAAATTATTGATTTTGGATAATGTGAACTAAATGCATAAACCCTGTTCTAATTATTGTGCTCCCATGAAAGTTAAATTAAGTTTATATTTCATTAAATTATTTCCATTATTAGTCATGTTCAATATCCATTTGTTCAATGCATAAATTTAAATTATCCAAAAAATATTCAATGTATTATTTTTCTCTCTCAAATTATCCTAGTTTTCTCTCATATCCTATCAATCATGCTAAACCTTTTTGGCCGAATTTTTTTATGTTTATTTCCAAAATAAATTATGTAAGAGCCATTCAAATTATTTTCATAATTATTCTATTTTTTCAAATTAAAAAAATTTATTTATTTGAATTTTTAATTTAAATTATTTTGAATTCAAATTAAATGTTCTCTTGCTTAATTATGTAAATTTGAACCTTGTTCTTTATGGAATATTTGTGGCTGACCATATGCTATTTTAATTAAGCTAATTTGAATAATCTAAATTTATTTGAGTTATTCAAATTCAATTAAAACAAGCCATGGAATTATCCTCTTTCCTTTTATAAATGTTTATTTTTAGAAACCATCCATGGCCGGCCATACCCTTAATTCAATTCAAATTATTAACATGATGATTATCAATTTGAAATCTTCTAAAATCTTATTCATCATCATTTAACTTGATTTGAGTGCATTAAAAAAGATCTAATCTATTTTGGTAACTAGCTTGGTCAAAATTTTAATTCTCTTGGATTTAATTTAATATGTTATAGAATCATATATTTCCTCTTTCTTTCAATCAAGATTAATTGATTGAATATTCTAATAATTTGAATTTAATCATAATTTAATCGCATCATGAAAACCTCCTTGGCCATATCACATGCATGCTTAATTAGTTAATTAATTGAGTCATGTTATATATGTTAATTTTTCAAATTCACCTTCTCTTTCTCTCTCTTAGCCGACCCTCATGTCAATTAACTTCCTAATTACATTAGAGATCATGTCATGTGATGAATTGATTTAATTTAAATCTTTTCCAATTTAATTTTTCCTCCATGGTGCCTTGGCCAATTTTTCCATCATGTTAAATTAAATTAAATTTGGTTGACTCAAACTGAATCACTTACCAAATAGGATTTTCCTCTTCCTTTCCTTGGTTGAACTCTTCATTATGCAATTTGAAATTCAATTTGATTGATTCAAATCAAACCATCTTTCCAAATAAAATTTTCCTCCTATTTGCCTTAATAATTCTCCTCATGCAAATTAATTTTATTTTGATTGGCTTAAGTAAAATTAATTCCTAAAGTATTTTCCTTCCTATTTTTATCTCTTTGTCCAACCCCTCTTGACTCCTCTTATATATAATGTTCTTAAGACTGGGTTAATTCTTCTCAGACTTTTCTCCTCACTTGGACAAATTCTTGCAAACTTTTTTGGAGATCTTTCTTAGTGAATCAAGTGTTAATTTCATCATTATCCTTGATCTTCCAACCTAGAAGTGATTTCAAAAAGATTGTAAAAGAAGTTTGAGGATTGGTGAAAATCCATCTTGGCCAAGAGCCTATTCAAAGTTTTTTATTATATTTTTGTTGTAATTCTTGTGTGTGAGACTTTGATCTTTCTTAGCTTAAGATTCCTTGGTATGTGGTCAATTTGTTTTGTACTTAACTCATCTATTTATACACCTTTTCAAGTTGGCTGAAAGCTTTGTTTGTGTTTGGAAAATGTTTTTTGTTTGCAAATTATTCTTTCTTTTTTATTCTTACATATCCTTAAGTAAGATTAATTTTGTGTTGATTATTTCATATAGAATTCTGAGTAGCAAGTTTTCTTTTTTCTTTAAATTATCTCATCTTTTGCATAAGTGATAGTTCTTTTAAAATAAATTTCAATTGAGTTCATGTGTCTTAAGATTTCATTTTCATTTGATCTTTTGAAAAACTTAAAGTCACTTTTGTAATTCAATTTATTGTGCTACATTTGAAATCATCAATTAAATCAATTTGATTTCAAGTTATTATATTCACATTAGGTAGTTTTAAGATTCATTTGCATCAAATATGTATTTCAAGTTTAATCATTCCTTACAAATTTAAATATCAATTAAAGTGAGATACATTTCTTATCTTTGATTTCACTTGCCTTAATATTATTATAGTTTGGTTATGAGAACAAAATACTTTTAAATTGAGAGTTATTCTCTTTATTTTTCTTATTGGGTTGTACTTGCCCATTAAGAAAAGTATATTATTGGGTTGTACTTGCCCATTAAGGAATGTACAATGTCGGGTTATACTTGCCCATGAAGGAGAGTATGAAAGATTTATTGTAATCTCAACTTTAATTTAGTGAATTCTTCGGGTGGCGTAGACATAGGCCAATTTTTTGGGATTTGGTTGAACCATGTAAACATCTTTATGTTCTCTTTCTTTATTTTCTACACTTTTCTTATCTATTTTATTGTTGATTGTTACTATATTTCATGAAATCTTAGTCATTAAAGGTTTAAGTCTTCAACAAAATATTCAAATTAAGTTTTCAAGTATTATTTTAAAACATAATTCACCAGCTCACCGCAACCCCCTAGGTGTTATAATTGAATAACAATTAGTATCAGAGCCTCAGCTCAATATATGGCTTAACATCCCCAAGTTTGATTGTTATGGCACAAGTTTTTATTAAAGGTGCACTACCTGAAGGATAGTCTACACATAGACAACTTTACTTAATAATGTTTCATTTGATTATTGAAAAAATCGCATTGATACTTTTATTTGTGACGAGATTTTAGAATATGATATATGTTGATACATCAATATCATACACCCACTATTGATACAAATGGTTTAAAAGTTGATAAGACTTTTGATGAATGGTCTGCTTATGAAAGAGAATTGGTTGAATTAAATGCAAAGGCTTGTAACATTATTTATTGTGCTATACTTCTTGATGATTACATGAGAATTTTCATGCTTACTACTATAAAAGAAATTTTGGATAAATTTATTCTTACTTATGAATGTACCAACAAAGTTAAAGATGCCCATATAAATAGGTTATTACATGAATATGAATTATTCTGCATGTTACCAAATGAAACTATTTATGATATGTATACTCACTTCATGAAAATTATAAATATCTTGCATTCACTTCGAAGAAAGTATAAAAATCAAGATTTGATTTAAAAATTTTAAGATGTCTTCCAAAAGAATAGGATGCAAAAGTTACTATTATTAGTGAAGCAAACGATTTAACTACTTATACACTTGATCAACTTCTTGCTTCCTTGATAGAATATGAATAGGTTATGGGACAAATGAATCAAAATGACTCTTTCTAAAAGAAAGAGAAAGAAAAATTAATTGCTTTGTAGGTGGAAGACAATTGTGATGAAAATTTCTCTTGTTCAGATGTTGATAGTGATGAGATTTCTTTGCTTTCAAAAAGGCTAAGAAATATGATCAGAGAGAAAAGCATAGGTATGAAAAATCTAAAATACATAAATTGCATACTAAAAGATTGAATGCAGGATAAGGAATAGTATGCTTCAATTGCAAAAAGCCTGGACATGTAAGAGGTGAGTTTCCAGACTTAGCTAAAAAAAACAAGCTGAAAGAAAGAACTCTTGAAAAAAATAAAAAGCCTCAAAAGAAAAAGAAAATAACATTTTGGCAAACTTTGATTTAAAAGAATCAAGTGATGACATTATAGAGGAAGAAGCAAATATATGTCTTATGGCTAATGTGGATTCTACAAGTGAGATATGTGAAGATAATTCTTATGAAGAATTAGATGACACCTTTAATGAATTAGCACATGAATATAAAAAGCTAAAAAGAAAATTTAATACTAAAAAAAGATAGAAAATGTTTAGAAATGCATGCTTCATCTTTAAAAAAAAATGTGCTCATTTAAAGGCTAAGAATGATGCTTTATTAGATTAATCAATACTTATGGAGAAGTTAAAAAAGGAAATTTTATTAATTAAGGAAAAATTAGATTCTTATAGTAGATTTCATTCACATGTTCAATTCATTAGAAATAAGTCATTAGAAGCATCAAGATCATTTAAATTTAGACCTTATGCAAATGCAAATTTTGCCTATCATTTCTGCAATAAATAAGGTCATGTATCTTCTGATTGATATGCAATAAAATCTCAATCATTTTCTAATTCAAACTTTATTTGGATGCCTAAAAATAAAATAGCTACACATACTACACATCATTCATTATATATCTTTTCATTAGGATGTGGACCCAAATATATTTGGGTTCCGAAAGTTTACCCATTATTTTTTTGTATGAATGCCTTCAAAGCAAAATCAAATATGGCAGGTGGTACTTGGGTGGAGGTTCAAGACATATGACAGGTGATAAATCAAAATTTTTTACTTTAGAATTTTGTGAAGAAGGGTTTGTAGTTTATGGTGATAATGCTAAAGGAAAGATAATTGGAGTTGGTTCTATTTCGAAGGATTCAATTACTTTAGATAGAGTTTATTTTGTTGAAAGTTTAAAGCATAATCTTATTTCCATTAGTCAATTATGATAAAAAAGAACTAATGTTGAATTTCATGCATCTTTCTATACTATTAGAAATAAGGAAACTATTTTGCTTGTTGGTCATAGATACAAAAATATTTACCTTATTAATTTTGAAAATGCAAGTAATACAAATTTAAATTTACTTTATTTTAAAAGTTCACTTGATGATGTTTGTTTATAGCGTAAAAGGTTATGTTAGATTGACATGCATTATTTAAATAAAATTGCTAACTTGATCTGAAGGTTTATCTAAAATGAACTTTCACTCATTATATTTATGATACATGTATTCATGAAAAATATTTTAAACATTCTTTCAAAAATTTAAAAATTATTTCTACAACTAGTTAGAATTCTATATGGATTTATTTGGTCCTATTAGACTGTTAGTTTAGGTGATAAATTCTATGGTTTTGTTATTATTGATGATTTTTCAATATTTACTTGGGTTATATTTTTAGTTCATAAAAATGATGCTTTTGAACATTTTTAAAAAATTATTAAACATATTCAAAGAGGTAGAAATGTTCTTGTTAGTAGAATTTAATCTGAACACAATGGAGAATTTAAAGATAATATTTTGAAAGTTTTTGTGATGAATTTAATATTGAACACAATTTTTCTACTCCTAGAATTTCTCAATAAAATGATGTAGTAGAAAGAAAAATAATAATTTTAATTAAATTGAGTAGAGTTATGCTTGATGATTATAAGGTGCCTAAGTATTTTTGGGCAAAAGCTTATGAATCATGCTTACTTAAGACCTTTTTTTAAATAAGACCCTTATGAGTTATTTTTTAGCAAGAAATCTAAGATTAGTTATTTTCATATCTTTGATTGTAAATGCTTCATTTTAAATAATGGAAAAAATTCATTTGGAAAGTTTGATAGTAAATTTGATAATGGTATTTTTTTTTTTATAAGATATTCTTTGAATAGTAGATCCTATAAAGTTTATAATGAAATAAAAATGATTGTTGAAGAATCAATACATATAATATTTGAGGAAAATTCTATAGATTTTATTAAAGATGATGTGATCAAAGATGAGGTAGATAATTTTAAGAAAATAAGTTTGGAAGAAAATGTAGTTGATTCTTTACCCAAAGAATGGGAATTTATTAGGAATCACCTCAAGGACTTAATTATTGTAGATCCTTCCCAAGGATTTAAAACTAAAAAATAATCTACGGAAGTGATGAATTATTTTGTATTCTTATCTGAGATTAAACTAAAGTCAATAAATGAAGCTTTGGAGGATCACTATTGGATTGTAGCTATGGAAGAAGAGTTAAATTTTGTAAGAAATGATGTCTAGGAATTAGTTCCTAGACCTCAAGATCAAAATGTTATAGGAACAAAATGGGTCTTTAAGAATAAGTTAGATGACTCAGCACACATTGTTAGAAATAAGGCTAGATTGGTTGCACAAGAATATACCCTGATTGAAGGGATATAATTTGAAGAATCTTTTGCACATGTAGCTAGATTAAAAGCTATTAGATTGCTTCTTGCTTATGCCTATTACAATGACTTTAAATTATTTCAAATGGATATAGAAAGTACATTTTTAAAAGGCTTCATAGATCACGATGTCTTTGTAGAATAATCTCCCATTTTTGAATTTCTGAAATTTCCAGATCATGTCTTTAAATTGAAGAAAGACTTGTATAGATTGAAACAAGCTCCTAGAGCCTAGTATGATAGATTGAGTAGCTTACTAATTGATCATAACTTTATGAAGAGTAGATACCACCATTTTTCTTAAGAATTTAGGTGATGACTTGATCATCATTCAGATTTATGTGAATGATATTTTATTTGGTAGTACAAATGGATCATTATGTGTTGAGTTTTCATCTATGATGTCTAAGGAATTTGAAATGAGTATGATGGATGAACTTCAAAATAATAAAAAAGGTACATTTATTTGTTAAACTAAGCACAAATTACTTGATAAAAAAGTTTAATATGAAAAAATTTAAATCTAGTAAGACTCCCATGAGCCCCTCTACTAAACGTGATTTAGATGAGTCAGGAAAACTAATTGATCATAAATTTTATAGAAGTATGATTGGTTCTCTTTTGTATCTTGTTGCTTGTATATCTGATATTATGTTTGTTGTATGTTTTTGTGCTCATTTTTAGTCTGCTCCAAAAGAATCTCATTTAACTGGCATTAAGCGTATCTTTCATTATTTAATTAGCACTTCTTGGATAAGTTTGTGATATCCTAAAATTCACTTTCATGTGGCTTGATTGTTTATTATGATGCGACTTTGCTGTTGTAAAGTAGATAAAAAAGTACATCAAGAAAATATCAATTTTAGGATCATCTTTAGTATCTTTGTAATCTTGAAAAAAAAACTTCGCTTTCTTTCTACTATTGAGTATATAGCTGCTCGAACCTTTGTTGCTCAGGTTTTTCAGTTAAAGTAACAATAAGAAGAATTTGGATGTACAATAGATCACATTTCTATTAAGTGTGATAACACTAGTGCAATCTGTTTGACAAAAAATCCTTTCCAACACTATATAACTAAACACATAGAAATTAAACATCATTTTATTCGGGATCATGCTAGTGAAGAGGATCTGTAATATTGGATTTTATTATTTATAAATTGCTGATATTTTTACTAAATTATTACCTAAAGAAAGATTTTGTACCTTAAGATGCATGTTAGGCATGTTAGATCCAAGCATGTAATTTTATTGATGTTCATTTTTAAATTTTTTTGATGTTATCAAAAGGGGGAGAAAATAGTATGTTGATTTTCTTTCTCATTATGATGCATAGTTTTAGGAGGAGCTTTTTCATGTTGTACTCATATTATTTTATTATTTTATACTCATAGATTATGATGCATAGTTTACTAAATTATTTAAAATCATGTTTTTTTTACTTGCTATAATTTCTCTTTAATGCAAATTATATTTCCAAAAGTCGATGAAAGCTACTTTGCACCTTCATCACTATTTAACACCAACATAAGTTTGTCATCATCAAAAAGGGGGAGATTGTTGACTTCATGAGCCCCACCTCATATGACATTGATTTTTATGATAACAAACACATATTCAAATGCTACAAATCAAGTTAAATTTAAGTGAAAAGAAAACTTCTTCAACTCCAGGTTCTTTAGTCAATTCAGGATGCTAAAGCTATCAGACATGAACTGCATGAGAATTTTTCTAAAATTAACTATATTAAAGTAAATGAAAATCTTGCTAAAAGAAAATAACAATCATTCATTCATTTCAAAATAATTTATTTCAGAATTATTCATAAATTATATATTTCATATTTATAATTATTCTTCAAATTATCCATTTTGGATAATGTGAACTAAATACTTGGTTGAAATTCATTAATTTTCTTGGATTTAATTTAATATGCTTTGAAATCATATCTTTCCTTTTTTTTCAATCAAGATTAATTGATTGAATATTCTATGATATTTCATTTAATAATAATTTAATTCCATCAAGGAAACCTTCTTGGCCAACCCCATCACATGCTTAATTAAATTGATTAAAATTTGAATTAATTCCTTTTTTACTTAGCTAATAAATTGGAGTCATGATATATATGTTAAATTTTCAAATTCACCTTCTCTTTTCTCTCTCTCTTGGCTGACCCTCATGTCAATTAACTTCCTAATTTCATTAGATATCATGTCATGTGATGAATTGATTCGATTTAAATCTATTTACAATTTAATTTTCCCTCCATGGTGCCTTGGCCAATTTTTTTCATCATGCTAAATTAAATTAAATTTGGTTGATTCAAATTGAATCACTTACCAAATCCCTCTTCTTTCCCTTGGCCAAACTCTTCATGCAATTTAAAATTCAATTTGATTGATTCAAATCAAACCATCTTTTCAAATACAACTTTCCTTCTATTTACCTTGGTCGAATTCTCTGTCATGCAAAAGAATTTTTCTTTTGATTGGCTTAAGTTAAATTAATTCCTAAGTAATTTTCCCTCCTATTCTCATCTCTTTGGCCGGCCCCTCTTGACTCCTTCCTTATATATAATGTTCTTAAGATTAAGTTAATTCTTCTTGGACTTTTCTCCTCACTTGGACAAATTCTTGCAAACTTTTTTGGAGATCTTTCTTAGTGAATCAAGTGCTTATCTCATCATCATTATTCCATCTTCCAACCTACAAGTGATTGCCTTAAAGATTGCACAAAAGAAGTTTGAGGAATCATGGAAATCCATCTTGTTGTTATTATTCAAGGTTCTTTATTTTATTTTGTTGTTATTCTTGTGAGACCTTGAACTCTTTCTTGGCTTAAGATTCTTTAGTATATGGTCAATTTGCTTTGTGCTTAACTCATTTATTTATACACCTTTTCAAGTTGGTTGAAAGCTTTATTTGTGTTTGGATAAAGTTTTGTGTTTGGAAATTCTTCTCTCTTCTTTATTCTTGTATTAATAAGTGAGATTAATTTTGTATTGATTATTTTATATAGAATTCTTGTGAGTAGCAAGTTTTCTTTTTCTTAAAATTATCTCATCTTTTGCATAAGTGATAGTTCTTTTAAAAGAGATTTCAATTGAGTTCATGTGTCTTAAGATTTCATTTTTCAGATGATCATCTGCAAAACTCAAAGTTTCTTTTGTAACAATTAATTGATTCAATTTTTCAAATAGTTATTGTGCTACATTTCAAATCATCAATTAAATTAATTTGATTTCAAGTTATTATATTCACATCAAGTAGTTTAAAGATTCATTTGCATTATATATATATATATATATATATATATATATATATATATATATATGTGTGTGTGTGTGTGTGTGTGTGTGTGTGTGTGTGTATTAAGTTTAATCAAATTTAAATAACAATTAAAGTGAGCTACCTTTCTTACTTTAGATTTTACTTGCCTTAATATTATTATGGTTGGGTTGTGAGAGTAAAATACTTTTAAATTGAGAGTTAGATACTTTTATATTTCTCTCTCTTATTTTCTTGTTGGGTTGTACTTTTCCATTAAGAAAAATATAATGTTGGATTGTACTTACATATAAAAAAGAGTATGAGAGATTTATTGTAATCTCAACTTTGATTTAGTGAATTCTTAGCCCGAGTGGCTAGGCATGGAAGTAGGCCACTTTTTTGGGATTTGGTTGAACAATGTAGAAATCTTTATGTTCTCTTTTTTTATTTTTCACACTTTACTTTTCTATACTATTGTTGATTGTTGTTATATTTCATTAAAGGTTTAAGTCTTATACAAAACATTAAATTGCTAAATAATAATCACTCCAATGAAATTTATTTAGCACAATTATAAATTTAATTCATTATTAGTAATGAACGATTCACCATCCTTCGATTGTACTTAGTGAATGGAATTAAGCTTCTAGAATGTATAAATTTGATTTCAAGTTATTATATTCACATCAAGTAGTTTAAAGATTCATTTGCATTATATATATATTTTAACTTTAACCATTACTTCCAAATTTAAATAACAATTAAAGTGAGCTACCTTTCTTACTTTAGATTTTACTTGCCTTAATATTATTATAGTTGGGTTGTGAGTAAAATACTTTTAAATTGAGATGAGATACTTTTATATTTCTCTCTCTTATTTTCTTGTTGGGTTGTACTTGCCCGTTAAGAAAAGTTCTTTGTTAGGTTCTACTTTCCCATTAAGGAAAGTATAATGTTGGGTTGTACTTACAGAAAAAGTCGGAAATTTATTGTAATCTCAACTTTGATTTAGTGAAATTTTAGCACGAGTGGCTAGACATGGAAGTAGGCCACTTTTTTGGGATTTGGTCGAACAACGTAGAAATCATTATGTTCTCTTTTTTTTATTTTTCTACACTTTACTTTTCTATCCTATTATTGATTGTAGTTATATTTCATTAAAGGTTTAAGTCTTATATAAAACATTAAATAGCTAAATAATAATCACTCCAATGAAATTAATTTAACATGATTATAAATTTAATTTATTATCACTAATGAATGATTCACCATCCTTCGGTTATACTCAGTGAATGGAATTAAGCTTCTAGGATGTATAAAACTGCCCCTCGCCCCCCGCACACACAAACAGATGCTTGATTTTATTTAGCCTGCTACCTTTTTCGAATATACTATGGGGAGGCCCAAGCTCTATAGAGCTCAACCCACACATTCTCTCCAATCCAAATCAGTCTTCGCCCAGACTTGCATTTGCCAATAAACATGTCGTGTAAATGGGTCACGCCTTTAAACTTAAATTTTTTTTATAATGTTGTCTATGCTCAAGTCATCTAAAATCCTTTTGTATAAAACACATTGATGATAATTATTATTACTTTAATATAATATAATGCATACAATATGCCTAAGGTATGGTAACTCAAATTCTCTAAACCAAATGTCACACACTTCAACATACCTTCTTCCATGAAACATAAAGAGCATTAAATTTGCTTCTTATTATGTCCTTAATTTTATGTATGCTTCTCTAGAAGGATTGAACCTAAAAAATAAAATTAAGATGATTAGCACTTTAAAAGTTTAAAATTAAAAGTTCAAAGATAAACTTACGTGTCTCCTTCTAACTCGATAAAAGTGTGTATCATCAATGGCACAGTGGGTGTAGATGGATCAGCCTGATCTACCAATGTATGGTGAAATATAGGCTCCCTACGACCTATATGTGCCTGATACAAGTAAAATGGTGTATTATCATTATGCTCGGGAGAGTGGTGAGCACATGGACTAATATGTCCAGAAGTCCAAGGTGGGAGATTGAAATGGGTGCCATTATGGTGACCTTGGTGGTAACCTAAAAACTAAGTTTGGACACAATCTCTTTCTTCCTCTTGAAGATGCTCGTAGTCGATTATCATGAAATATGATCACCGCCACTTGATGCCATCTGTTATACAAAAATAATACAATGATTAGATCTATCAAAAATAAAGCTAAGTAATAAACTAACGCATGCAAAAGATAGTATACAATATTGTTCAAGTAAAGTATGTAAGAACAGTATCTTAAAAAATAGGTCACAAGTATAATATCTAAAAATAGAATGTAAATACAATATCTAAAAATACTATGCAACTAAAATATTTAAAAGAATAGTATACATGAAAAGTAGGAAAAAAAACTAGTGTGTAAGTACAATATATGCTACCAATTCAGGTGCAATTAGAGTATGTTGAAAAAGACAATGTTCATATAAGTATTAAATGAAGAGATATGCTACCTTTAATGTATACATTATGTATATTACTTTGATGAATCATTAGAAATTAAATTTTATAGTATCATATTCATCATCATCCCCAATGTCCTCTTCCTTAGACAGAACAACATCTTCATAATCAGTGTTAAATCAATCAAACTTACTATTGACTCAACATCTTCAACTAGAAGTATAAAACCTGACATCTCATCCTCTTAATGAGCAAGTTCAATAGTATTTTAAACTTTCACTCTTGCTCTAGATTTGATCTCAATTACCATTTCCCATTCCATTTTCTCTCTTACTCTTCCTAAATATCTTAGTTAATACATTAACCGGCTTAATGCATAAGGATAAATGGATCAAACTTAGCATATTTTCTAGTCAACCTCACTTCAGTGATCCCATATGGCTTATTCTTTCTTGTTTTTCTATTATATATAGGTGTTGGTGAAAATTTTCTAATATTGGGAGCCACCTTCAAATCTGTAGGGAGAAAAGAAAGAGGCAAGCATATAGAAATTCATCTTTTAGGGCCACGGATCCACAGATATACTTATTCGGTGATCGGTATGTCATCAAATAGTGTATTATCTCGAAAGAAGAAGTCACTACCCTTTAATGGACCTAATCACCTCAAGGACTCCTAAAGATGAAGGATGCATATGTACAAAGATTCTTCTCCCTACATGGAAAAGTAAAGTAGGGTTTATTTTAAACTAGGTTCATTAAGTTCCCTACAGGGGCAAGTCCACATAGTTAATTACATCCTAAGGGACGAGATCCCTTAAGAAAACTCTCGATTAAGATAAATGATCATTGTCTTTGAATATTTTAATAGGAAGGACTATCAATTGATTAGTCCATTTGTGAAAGATCAAATGGGATTGATCAAAAGAGGGAGTTATTATCGATGCCAAAAATAGAAAATAAGTAGGAGATGCCCATGATGCTAGGAAACCTAGTGAGCATCTCAAACTATCATATAGTTGGGCTTTACATTTTTGAAATTGATTTAGTTTATTTGAGTTGAATTTTTCATTAAAAATTTAAGATTTATGATTCCTTAACATAGGATTAAAGAAATGCCTAAGAGGTGAGCAATTATGCTTATGACCCACAAAGGGGAGAAGCAACCTCAGAACCTAAATCTAGGGAGCTTTGGTGAGGGCCGAAAGCATAACCTAAATTTAAGGCAAAAATGGGTAATTGGTTTGCCTTCACAAGAAAGGACAAACCACTCGATAGCTTGGACTTACAACCGCCTAGGGGTGGCCTCCAACTAACTCCTCCTATGATTTTAAATACATGTAGGCAAGTCATTATGCTTATGCAAGATAGCTAGGCTATTATTTATTTAGGAAGAGACAGTCCTTAAACTCACTCCCTAAAGAGACTAGATCATGTAAAATGCATGCTTTAAATGATCTAAATCTAATGCAATTCAAATTTCATTTTATTTTTATTTTTGGACAATTATTTTTGACTGGGGATAATATGATTCATACGACTAATGCATGAGAAATAAATTTATTGGCCAAAATCAGTGAGAAGGGAGGAGGTAAATTTTTACCATGGCTCTCAAAGGTCAAACAAAGTTTCTCTGGCAAAGGTGGAAGCCCTCTAATCAAAAGTGAAATAAGATGTATTTGTGCATGATATTGTAAAAGAAATGCTCATCCAGCTAAGGGGTTGCTAATTCTTTTATTTTTATTTTAAACCTAAGCTTTAGGTGAGGTTATGAGTTCTTTATTTTTTAAATTTGAATTGTTAGGTTGGGTAAAAGATTTATTTTTTCCTAAAGAGCCTAATCTACATCCAAGCCATACATAACGCAAGAAAGAAACTAAGAAAAGTATGCCACTTAATGAAAAAGCAAAATAAATCATCAATCAATTTATAAAGCTAATCACAAAAAGAATAAAATGCAGTTGTGGTCGGGCATCACCACACAAACCCAAAAATATCAAATTGGGTAGCCGAGCTCTACCCTTATACAACCCGGATTACAAATGAATTAAATTATAATTAAGGAAGGAATTCATTATTATGGGGGGTCTTCAAGCTTCATTTCTTCTTTCTTCTTTTGTTCTTTCTTCTTCTTTTGTTCTTTCTTATTTTGGATTCTTCTCTTGGATGGTTGGAAGGTAGAAGCTCCGAGGCTTCACATGGTACATAAGATAGGATCTTATGACCAATGCCCATCCTAATCCCCATAACAATCATTCCAAAATTCTAATTTCATAAGTTTACATGAAAAGGGAAAGTAGAAATCTAACCACCGGCAAAACAAAGGTTAGCTAAAACAAACCACATAAATCTCAAGCATGTATATTGGACTTATCACCTCACACATGGGTGATTAAGTCCACTTATTGGATTATGCTTAGTGGTATAAAGCATCGCAAACAAAAGTATTTATATTTTTATTTATGATAATTTTAAGCACAATCCCATGTAGAAAAAAAATAGTTAGCTAAGAGCATCCTACCATTCATTCTAGCATACATACAACATTGTCTAAAACATATATATCAAACAAAATAAAACATCATGCACTAAAGCTAGAAGTGGTGACTTAGGCCAATGTATATGCTTTGAAGGTTTTTGTGGTATGCTTAGCTATATCTTTAGGTTCAAATTTTCTACATGCGAAAACATGTTCAACTCAGAGGATGGTTTCATTTAAGTTGTTTAATTATTTTGGGATGATTTTATTTCATGTTTTGATTAGGTTCAAGTTAATCCTACAATTAATTACTAAGTTATGACGAGAGAGAAAGAGAAGAGAACTTCTCTTTCCTTTCCTATCCTAAGTAATTTCTAAAGTAGGTTCACATTTTAGTTTTGTTTAGGTGAATATTTTGATTAAATCTTTTAATTAATCTTAAGTTTAGATGAACTCTAAACAAACATATTCAAAAGAAAGGAATTTTAAGATTAAATAAAATGAACCAAATTTACATAATACACATCACTTCATTTCTTTCCCAACATGTATAACATGCACATGAATGAGTCCTTGGAAGTTGAATATGCATGATTTTCTTAAGTAGAAAAGGGTTCTTTATCCAAATTTTCATATACACACATGAAAGTAAAAAAGGCATAAGTGAGTATAACGCCATTGTTAACCAGAGGTGTAAGGTACAAGACCTACTTAGGGCTACTTAAAGCCTCATAATCTTAGGGTTGTCCAGACTAATATACCACTTTCCTTAAATACAAATATGTGTATAAAAGAAATGAAATGAAAATGAAGAATGCACAAGTTGCATTAATGGATTCATTTTATTTATGCAATTTATGTGTGCTAGTATAGGTAACCCTTCTTAAGTGGTGGCATAGAGATGAATAGGATATGGAATCAGGTAAGTGTTATGTTCTTTTCAAATGAACCTACATCTTTTAAATTCCTTCAAAACTAAATAACATAAAAGAAGGAAATCTATATTAAATACACCTTTATATTCTTTCATATGTAAGCTTATAATTAAAATATATGTTGCATACTTTTAGATTTTATATTTAATTTATATGTTTTGAAAATAATTTGAATTTAGTAGTGATAATAGCCATTCATATTTCTATTTTAGCCGACACATGCATATTTGACATAAAGTAAACAATATCATTTTCAACTTGAATTTGAAAAATATGAATGCATGAAACCACATGACATACAAATTTAACATGATGGGGAAAGATTCAAAGTAATGAAAGCATGTAAACAAATTAACTTTAATTAAATCCTAAAGATATTCTTATAGAATAAGAAAGTTTTAAAAAAAATCAAAGTATATTCATTGTGATTTTTTTTAGTTTGGAGTTTGATTTAATTTTGAAAAGGTGAGTTGACTTTGCTAATCCATTCACATGTTTGATATTTTTTGTTTAATTTTTAAATAATTAAATTTATTTTATGTATTAATTAGGTTAATATGAATTAAGTAACTTAATTAACCTTACACCTTAACATAATTAACCAAATAAATATGAGCTAATGAGATGACATAAAAACTCACAAGAAATTTAAATTTTTAATGCACCTAATAAGAAAAAGGCCTAATGCAATTTGGCTCATAATTAATGGTTAATTAAGCTAAGGGGTTTAGCTTGAGTAATTTCAAAACACCCTTTCAAACATATGAAGTAGGTTTTGATTTCATTAATTGAACTTAGACTATTAAACACCTAAGCATCTACCCAAAGTATATTTAATTAAGTTCTAGAAGTTATTACAATTTTTAAAAATTAATTAAGAGGATAATTAATAAATTAACCCTTAATTAAGAGAAAATTAAGGAAAGAAAAGGGGGTTTAGGGAATAGCTTAGGAGAAATGCCTCAAAATTATTCTCTAAACTTTCTGTCTACTGGATCTGACCTTAATCAACTCTAATCATGGATTAAAACTACTAATCATACCTTAATTATCCTTAATTAGATTAAGGGAGTAATTAATAAATCTATATGAAATTCTCCTAATTAAACCTTCAATAAATCTCAAGAAAATTAGGAGAGATAAAGGTCATCCCCTAAAACATACCCAAGAAGTTTGGGATTAATCAGAGGCTTAATTAAAAGGTAATTAACAAAATAAAGTTTCCAATAAAACCCAAAATCAGAGAAAAGCATAATTCAAAATCCATTGAAATTAATTTTAAATATTCTATATTGAATTAGCTTTCCATAGAAATTTATTTCATATTTTTTTTGAATTTTATTGAGAGAGATATAAATTTTATAAAATCTAGAGATTAATTAGCATTTAATTAAATCCCTAACTAATCTTTTAGCTCACTGTGCAACCCGTGATGGCGGCAGTCAGTGCGCTTTACATGCATCATGTTATGAAACCACCACTTAAACCTCAAATTTAAAGGCAGCGGTGGAGCATGATCTCATCATCGTCGATGGTCAAATAAGATCTCCCCATGGTTTTAAAGGATAAATCAAATTTTAAAAAATTATCTCTGTCCATCTAAAATGCAGATGGATGAAGATCTCTAGTTCTTCTCCTTGATAGAGATGGTCATGATCTAGGGGAAGATCTGAGCTCAATTGAGCTTGGACTCAAACCAAACTTAATCCACACCATCTAAAGGCAATAAGCGGCACATCCAATGGTGGGATTTACTTGAATTGAAACTTTCTTTCACAAAGGACCAACACCTTCTATGCTAGGTGGTCAAAATATCCCATACCATGCTGAAGGTGATCACCGGCACTCGAGGACGATGGTAGCTTTGTCTTGTGGAGATGTGTTGAAATTCCTAGGCCTTGGGATTGAGTGGCTTGCTCATGGACCAACACCACTTCAAGATCCTTATGACTTTGATCCAATTGCTCCTCTCCTTTATGGGAACTCAATGGAAGCTTGAGTGAGCTCGATTGTAGAAGAGTGTGCAAGAGGTGAAGATGGTTTTCAGTGGAGGAAATTCAAGATTGGATTAAGCTCCTCTTTCACTTTAAAATCAAGAAGATAAGTTTGATTTCACTCTAGGAAACTTGGGAGGTGAGGAATTTCTTGACTTCGGTTCAATCAAAATGAGGACTTATGGATTTGAATTAATTAGGGGAGTATATCTCCCCTTGAAGGATCGGACGGTAAGCAATCTTTTTTGATCCAATTGATCACAATGAGAGGGTTGTTTGATCGTTTGATGTTTGCACATGGTGGTTTGAGGCCTTGAGTGGATTGCCAACCTCCCATGTGCTTGAAATTGAGTGGAAGAGGGAGTTTGAATTTGCCAATTTGACCCATGGGGTTAGGTTTATCCTTGGGGCCAATTAGGCTGACCCAAACCAATTGGGTTGGGTGCACCACTCTTCATTAGGTCCCCTTGAGCTATTAGGAAAGCATTAAGTGGATATGAAGAGGGTATGACTAAATCACCCAGGGATTAAGCCTAAATTTATTCTATGGCCTAGGGGTAGAATGGTCATTTTGCTAATTCTTCAATTTGTATATGTAGGGTATGTTGAGAAATTAGGTTTGGCCAAGTTTCATTATATTTGGAATTCATTTGATAAGGTTTGGCTCATGTTGACCCATTTAGGTCAAATCAACTTAGTCAAGTTTGACAATTGGTCAAATTGGATCAAACCAAGGGTTGGGTCAAGTTCATATGACCATTTGAAATATTTTGGTGGCTTTGGTTTGATTCAATTTGGAATAGTTTTGAATTTGGCTCATATGACTTCATTTAGGTCAAATGGGTCAAGTTGACCTATTGGACCCATTTGACCTATTTGAGGTAGGTCAAGGGTAGGTTTAGGTTTGGTTAGTTATATGGAGTGGATTGGTATCTTTATTTCCAATCAATTTTGGTTATGTTCAAATTTGGCTCAACATGACCTTTTGGGTCATGTTTGGTCTAAGGTCAATTGGGCTAGGTTAGGTCTAGTTGGCTAATTGAGGCTTTGGTGAAGTTTCACAAGTGATTTGGAATGAACTTGACCCATTGGTTTGGATCAATTTGGCTTAGATCAAGTTTTGACATATTTTTACCCTTTAGGTCAAGTTGGGTCAACTTGGGTCAAGTGACTAATTGGGCTAGGTTAGGCTCAAATGTTGGCTTGGTCAAGTTCAAACATAGGTCATGAGTGAACTTAGATCAATGGTTTCAATCAATTTGGCCTATGGTGGAATTTGGCTATGTTAGGTTTCATTTTGGGCTAAGTGTTGACTTGGTCAACCCTTAGGTTTGACTTGGTTTGACCCAATTTGATTGATTGATCATCCCATGATGATTGTTGATCATGATGAGAGGCATAGGTAAGTTTGGTTCAATCCAATTTGATAAGGATTAGAATTTGGCTCATAAGGGTTCTTTATGTCACTTTGGGTCAAGTGAGCCTAAGTGGGTCAAATGGCTTGGTCAAAGCTTGATTTGAACTTGATTGATCTTGTATATGGACTTATGATTGAAATATAAATCCATTTGCAAGTGGTTTGAAGTCAAATGGGTTTTGATCCATTTGACAATATCATATTCAAAGGAAGAATATGAAGGGGTTTTGGCTTTGATTTTTGACTTGGGTTTTGATTGAGTGATTGAAGTTTGATTTATATATGGACTCATGATTGTAGGGTTGATTGAATCATGAAAGAAAATCAAGAGTTTGGTTTGATTTGAAATTGATTTGGCTTAGTTCAAGATTTTCACTTGAAAGGCTTAGATTGGATTTTGAGTGGATTTGAGTTTGATTTTTGGAATTAGTTTTGATTGTTTAAATTTATATTTCATTTATATATGTGAATATAAATTATAATATAAATGGAACATGAGATTCAAGTATTTGAAGTGGTTTAATCATGATTTGGGCTAAGTCCATTAAGAAGGATTTAAAGGACTCAGGAAAAATTTTTAGTTTGGAGTTTGAACTTTTTTTTTGAATTTGGTTTGATTGGTTTATATTTATATTTCATTTATATATGTGATTATAAATGAGGATATAAATAAAATTTGAGAAACTCCCATGAGTTTGATTTGGTTTGATCATGATTTAGGATAAGTCCTTTAATGGAAAATTAGGGACTTAGTAATTTATTTGAATTTGATTTGGATTTGATTTGATTGATTGATATTTATATTTCATTTATATTTGTGAATATAAATGAGAATATAAATGTGAAAAATCCCATGAGTTTGAATTGGTTTGTTGATTTTGGCTAAGTCCTATTAATGGAAAATTAAAGGGACTTAGGAAATTTCATGAATTGATTTTGAGTTTAGTTTGATTGGTTTGAGTTTATATTTCATTTATATTTGTGAGTATAAATGGAAATATAAATGAATTATGAGAAAATATCAAAGATTTGAATTTGTTTTGATCAAGATTTTGTCTAAGTCCTTAAGAGAAGATTAAGAACTTAGGAAAATTTGGACTTAAGAATTTTGATGGATTTTGATGAGAGGTTTCAATCATAGATTTCAATCATGGATTTCAATCATGGAATTGATTTGAGTTTGGAGAAAATCAAATAGAATTGATTTGGAGTTTAACTTGAAAGAAGGAAAGTGAGGAATGGTTTAAAGGGTAGGCAAATTTCCCACAACCCCAAGGCATGACTTATTCCTATGGCTAACTCTTCTAAGTCTAGGCTAGGTTGAGTGTCCACCTAATCACTAGATGTGTCTTAAGACTAAGGAACTCTTAAAGTCTAAGAGGAGTCTATGTCTAAGATGGAGGGTTGAGAGCTCATTCTAAAATGAGGTCAACAAAGGCCCAATAGGTGTGGTGTGTGACAAGGAACACCATATTAGTGTTGATAATCAACAACACAGAGATCACAAGCACTAGAACAATCTATCTTAACCCAAGGAATAGAAAGAATCTGAGCTTAGTGCAATGTGGCTCTACTTTTCGACATAAGAGGGAAGAATCAGGGATAGAGTGTGAACCTTCCACTAGAGAAGAAGGTTCAAGTCATCCACAAGGGAATGAAAGGTTTGATTTGATTTGAATCTCACTGAGGAGAAATAGTTTGATCAAGTTCCACTAGGGAAGAGAATTGAATTTATTTCAATTTTGTTAGGTTTGAATTTTTAAAATGAACATTGGTTTCGATGGATTACGAGTAGCCACGGCTAAGACTAACTCAGTTACCAATCCAAGGGGTAGTCTACTAACACATAGTAGACTAGCCAACCAAAGGGATGCCTTTCGGTATAGCAACCATAGGAAGAAAGCGTAGTAGACTTATCCTCCAAAGTAGAACTAGTTCTTTGGGGATTCTATTGGCAAAACAAGATTGAACCAAACCTAGGGCTGACTATTGAGTGAATGTCGTTAGGGGACTTAGATCGATTCAAAGATAGTCAAGATACATTTTATTTTTTAGATTTATTTATTTTGATTATGATGGATCCCATCAGTTTGCGATGGCGCAGTAGAATGGAGGCTATTATAACCCAAATTTGTCAATTCAAAGGGAGTAGTCTACTAACCACGAGGTAGAACTATCCAACCAAAGGGAAATGCCTTTTGGTATACAATAGTCAAGTCTTAAGAAGAAAGCACAGGGACTCACATCTTCTAGAAATAAAAAACCATTGGGGTGATCAGTTGCTTTGGACAACAAATCAAACTCGACGTAAGGCTGACTATTGAGTGAATGCCATTAGGAGACTTAAATTAGCTCAAGAATAGTCAAGATTAATTTCATTTTTAGATTTATTTTGATGGATTCCATTGGTTTGTGATGATCATCTGAGAAGCTTATAAACTAGACTATCGATTTACTGAACCAAAGGGAGTAGCTTCCCGGTCAATGAGAGAGCTATCTGACCAAGGGAGTGCCTTTTGATTTGCAATGATCAACTGAAGGATAGAAAGCTCAGGGACTCACACTTCCACTAGAAAAGACCACTGGTGTGATTGGTTGCTTTGGGCAATAAATCAAACCCGACCTAGGGTTGCCCGTCAGTTTACGACAATCATGCTAGAAAGAATGAGTCATAGTCTTACATCTTTCAAAGAAAAATGACCGACAGAGTAACCTGCTTGTGGCAAAATAGATTAAATCTAACCTAAGGGCAACTTCTGGTGAATCGCAGGATTTATCTCAACTCGTAGTCAAGCAATTCTATGGAGTTCTCGACACCTAAAGATAGGATGCTTGCACAGGAATAGGGCCCTTTGGGGGCTTGAATTCCTAATCCACATGCGAATTAATTTTATTTATTTTATTTTAGTTTATTTTATCATGGACCCTATTAGTTTGCGAGGGATCAAACTAATAAGAAGCTTATATTAGCCTTGACCTATCTTAGATTTACTGAACCAAGGGAGAATCTATGTATCCGCTGAACAAATTCTCCAACCATATGGGTGGCTACTATGAAAGGGGAGCTATCCAATCTAGAAGTAACCTGGGTAATGTCTAAATAGGGTTGTAAAGTTCTTGATTCAAATAGAATGCCCGCAGGGGATGGGGCCAATAAGGGCTTAATCTAACACCCTAGAGAGAATGACATGGCTAGTCATATATCTAATAGGTATTCAGTGTCCAACTCAAGGAGAAAGCTCGGGGACTCATATTTGCCAAGAGTGGTGTACTCACCGACTGAGTCGCTGTCATCATAACGAACATCAACCAACCTAAGGTGACCATTAGTTTGTAACAATCAATGGGAAAAGCTCGGGGACATCCTCTTATAGTAGGCACGGGATAGTCTCTTGATAGGTGCTATCCAACCAGACTACTAAGTGAATGCCACTAGGGGACTTATATTAACTCAAATGTAGTCAAGAGGAAAGGAGCCTCTGGGGGACTCACATCCTCAAACATAGTCAAGATGTAGCTTACTGGCTGGGCAGTGAAGACTACCATGCTAACAAGGCGCTCATTGGTTTGCAATGGTCAAGCTAGAAAGAAAGCGTGAGGACTCACATCCTCGAACAAGTGACCACTGGGTGACATACTAGCGAGGTAGCATGTAAACCCGACCTAGGGTAGCTAATGAATGAGTGCCACAAGGAGCTTGCTCCCACATCAAATAGCTGGAGACAAAATATTTGTGTTTGTTGTTGTGCATGTGTTAAAAGGGAATAAGACACCTCTGGGGGACTCTTACACCTACCTTAAACACACTAGGGGTTTTGATGAAATGATTTCACGGATGGCAAAAGGATTCCCACTAAGAAAGGATGTCGCTTGGGTTCTCTCACACCTATCTTAACTATGCAAATCAAAATAGGATGCCTCTCAGGTTCTCTTTTATTAAAAGCAGGCTGTGTTTGTGTTGTGAAAGAGGGATATGATACCACTAGGGGACTCTTACACCTACCCTAGACATGTCACGACAGATTCGCAAGATAAGCAAACAACGCTTTGAAAAGAAGAGAAGATTTGATGAATGGAATCTAATTTTTGTTCTTTCTATTAATGATTATTTTCAAACATGATTTATTTTATGGGTAATATTTCTTTAGATAGAGCCCATTAATTGGAAGCATCAGGTGTTCCCCTTTAATCAATAAGTAATAAGATCCTCCTTGGTAGGCCTTCTTTGACATAGGGGCCTTCCAAGTGGGTTCAAACTTGCATCCCATCTTTGATGGGCAACAATTGGTCTCCTTAGGACTAACACAAGTTCTCCTACTTAGAAAGACCCAAGGCGGACCAGCTTGTTGTGAACTTGAATCATTTTCACCTTGTACAACTTGAGGTTTTGGCACTCCCATAGGCGACTTTCCTCCAAACCTTTGAGCTCTTCTAACCGCAACTTTGCATTCTACTCTGTAGTGCTCTTGTTACCCAATGCTATCCTTAGTGATGAGAGTTGAACTTCTAAAGGAAGAACGACATACACTAAGAAAATGGGGGTAGGTGGAGTTCGGTATGTGGTGCGGTAGGCCCACAAGGCTTCAACCAACTACTCATTCCACTATCATTTATTATCATCAAGAGTCTTCTTCAATATCTGGAAGAGAGTTTTATTGAATGCTTTTGCAAAGCCATTAGTGATGGGGTAGTAGATGGTGGACTATCTCCAATCTATCCATGTCTTCGGTGAAAGTTGATCTTTATGCTTTTGAATGCGGTACCATTATCGAATATAATTCATCGGCACCAACCTATATACGATATGGTTCAAAAATTAAAGCACATGTTGTGACCTCTCGAGTGGGATGGCTTCCACTTAAAAAAAAATAGTGCGTAAGATGAATTGATGCCCCTTGGAAGAAGGAGGATTGATCGGACCCATAATGTCGGTACCCCAACACTCAAATGGCCATGAGGCCAACGTAGGGTATAGAATGTTAGGTGGTTGGTGGAGGACCACATGTACACTACGATGGCATCTCCAGCTACATCCATCCATAATCATCAAGGCGGTAGTATCCAAGTCTCTTGATCTTCATCTTCATCTTGGACAAGATTGATGTGCTCACATAGACAGTGTACCTCGATTACAATGCCATGGGCTTTTTGTCTAAATAATGTAACCATATTTGGTCAAAGGACCATGGTACTGGTGCCATCAACGAGCATAGGAGAGAGCTCTTTATTTTCACATGACTGTGATTTCTCTTGAGGTAGTTTGTCGTGTTCAAGTAATATGAATGGTTGCCTCCAATCTAGCTCCTTGTCCATTTTGACACCTCCCCTTCAAGAAAGTCTCTCGATGAGTTTAACATTAAGGGATAGGACTTGTCTATTTTGGACCCTTATTAAATGGACTCATCTTGACATGCCAACTCTTTGCCAAGTTTGGCCAAGGCATCTTGTTCTCTGGAACCTTGTAGATGGTGACTTTGGGAATTTGCTTGACTTCATGGTATACTCATAGTAATGATGAAGCTTGGGTTTGAGGAGTAGGACGACAATCGATTGATGACCCGAGAATCCCCAAAGATGTTGATGCTGACTTGATAGTGATGGTAACTCACAACAATCAAAGCCTCATACTCAGCTTCATTATTGGTGTAGGGGTTGGATAGATAGTATGAGAATCTCATCTCATCGTGATTTGAAATTAGAAGAACTATTACTACCCCTACCTTTCTTGGGATAATAGATCATGGTGCTTCACCTTTAAGAAAAGAAGTAACACCATCAAAATACATCTTCTATCGGTGGTTTCCAGCCTCCCCTAAGTTTATGATTTATTCATCAGGGAGATCATCACTAAGCGGAGAATCAGCAAGAAGTGGGTGTGTTGTTAGGAAATTCACTAGTGTTTGTCCTTTTACAGCATAAAGGGGTATGAATGTGATATCAAACTGTGAAAGTATCATGGATCAATATGCTAAACATCCGAAAAGCATTGGCCATGTCATGAGATACTATAGTGGATTGGTTCGGGAGATCAAGTTCACCTTATGAGAAAGCATATAGTGTCGTAGCTTTTGGGAAGCAAAGAAGAAAGCTAGGTAATGTTTCTCAATGGGTGGATTTGCTTTTAGGGATCGATGGTGAGTAGTAGAGAACTCTCCTTCCCTTCATCGTTGGCTTGGACAAGAGAGTCATCAATCGCAATGTAGAGGATGAGTAAGGATAGAGGCTATAGACTTCACCAAGTATTCTTTGATGTCTTCAAAAGCATACTGGCACTTGTCATCCCACTTGAACTTGACATCCTTTTTGACAAGTGCTGAAAATGGCTTGCATCCCCTTGATAGGTTGGAGATAAAGCATCTTAGATATGCCAGCCATCCTTGAAAGGATCTGAGTTGAGTTAAACTCTTAGGAGGTGGCATTTCTAAGATAGCTTTGATCTTTTTTTGGATCTATTTCTATTTCCCGATGTCAAACAACAAACCCAAGGAATTACCCTAAAGCTACTTCAAATGCACACTTCAGAGGATTCATTTTGAGGTTATAATGTCTTAACCATTCAAAAACTACTCTCAAGTCAAAGAGGTGGTCTTCCTTTTCTCTGCTCTTGACTACTAGATCATCAATGTAGCACTCAACTTGATGATGGATGAGTTCATTGAATATCTGAATCATGGCCCGTTGGTATGTAGCACCAGCATTTTCAAGGCCGAAAGGCATGACCCTATAATAGAAGATTTTGATCGGGGTTTGAAAAGTAGTGTTTCTTTCATCTTGAGAGACATCTTGATTTGGTTATAGCGGATGACCCATCCATGAAAGAGAAAAAAATGAGAGATGTCCACCATTAACTCTGGTATAGGAAGAGGAAACTCATCCTTAGGACATGCCTTATTTAAGTCTAAAATTGTGATGCAAATAATTTGGCCATTCTTCTTCTTGGGATGACCAGCTAACGGTAGGATATCTTTCTTCCCTGATGAAACCAACATCAATCAATTTCTTAATTTTAGAAATGACCTTTTGTTCAATTTTTAATCGCATGCATCTAGGAGCTTGCTTAATAAGGGTAGCATTAGGATTTATTGCTTGTGGATTACATCGAGATAATAAGCATTTTTCATAACTCCATGTGAAGTAGTCTTTAAACTCAGTCAATAGCTAACTAAGTCATTGGTTTCTTCTTCATTCAGCAATGAACTTATGTATGTCGAGAGTGGATTTTCTTCTATCCCGAGGTTGATTTCTTTTAGCTTGTCGATTGCTGAATGAATCTCCTCTTCAAATTCTGATAGTGCCACTTTGACTTGGAGATCATCTGATCATCTGAGGTTTCTAAACACACATTCTCATAAGAGTTGGGGATGTGAGAAGAAACTATCGATTCAAATGGTTGGTAACAACTAGGAAATAATCTTTATCATCGATCGACCACTATCCTAATCCGTCACACTCTTGATTATGCTTCCTTTGTATGCTCCATAGCTTTTGAAGTATTTTGACTGCTTGGACCATGTGTGAGGAACTAAACCTTTCTGTATAAGATTTTGAACACAAGGCGAGTAAAATTCAAAAGGCAATTCCATTAATTCTTTAAAAGTATCTTCCTCAAACTCCACATCCTTGAGGAGGATGATCCCAAAAATAACTTCTTCTGCTTCACATCACTAGAAGACTTAAGGACTTCCTTAACTACTAAACCTTCAACTTTTTGAGATGTAAGTGAGGTAAGAGCTAAGGTTCCTAACTACTGCCTAATAGTTTCACATAAACCAAATTTGAATACTTTGCTTTGCTTGGAGCCCTAGTATTCGTCTCTATCTGGATCAAAAGTCACCTCCAATGGAACCCATTGAGAGATTGCACGGTATACTAATCACATTGGACTCATCCTTGGTGGATTCCAAGTCTATGTGAATAGTAGGGTACTCTATGTTGGAACATGACCACTATTAGGGCCAACTAGGGGTCTCCCACCTCTAGAACTACCATGTTTGCCTGCCTCTTCCAGTGGAGGTTGAGCCATCTACCCACATGTCCATATGATGGAATGAGCGTGGGTGGAATGTGATATGCGGATCTATTTCTTCTCTAATTCTCCTTTCTTATTCACTTATACTTTTCTTTTCTTTTCATTTTCTTTTATTTTTTTTTGCTTCATTTTCTTTTTCTTTTATTTTTGCATTTGAATTTTATCCAAGTTCAGAGGAAGATAGATTAGCATCCTCATAAATCTCAACCTCTCTGAAAATGGCTTTTCATCTTATTGACATAGTATTCAATTCATCTTTTTTTGAACTTGATGCACTTGATGAAGGAGGATGGAAATGATCTTATTCATGTATCCAAGGCCTACCAAGCAAAGCGAATGAAGTATTCAAATCAATGATGTAGAACTTGGCAGTCTTCAGTCACCTATCTCCAAAGGTAACACTATAAAACTAAAGCCCACTCACCTTGATCATTGAATCCTCTCAACATCATCGATCTCCTCAGTGTAGAGATGTCAATCTTCAAATAAAGGGTCTTTAGACTCATAATGTTCAGATGCACTTGAATCCATGAGAATCACGGCTTGCATCCATGTGCCATTGTGATGTAGGACGGTTGTGCTCCAAGTCCCCAGAAGGTCTTCATCGTGAAGGTGATCCCTTGGGCTTCTTTTGTATAATGTGCTTCCTCACCTATAGTGATCGGTAAGCTAAGCATATTTAGGATCAAGGAAGCCTTGATTAGTGATTCCTCATCTCTTTGGATAAGACAAGGGCATCATATATGCTTAGCTTAGATGGAAACTTTCTTAGATGAGAAAGGAAAGGGCGTTGTAGTCCACCTTGGTCTTCCACAAGCATATCAAGGGTGGAGCATCTTGTGGAAGGGCTTCTCAATCTTCAATACCAATGACTTATTTCCCTCTATCTTGAGGTGCTGCCGTAGGAGGTAGAACCTTTCCACTATGGAGGTTGACTTCGGTGATCTCTTGAGGCAAGGTGGTGGAAGGTCTACACACTTTAGGCTCACTACTTCTCCTATGGGACCCTTGAATGATTCCAAGTCTATCTCAAGAGGTGAACCCATAGTATTCAGAGTTGGAAAGTCCAACTTTGAATCAGAAAGAGGAAGATCAATTGTTATAGTTATTTAGACTTGAAGAGTTATCATTAGGAATAAGATAACCCATCGGAAGTGACATATATAATTCAAACTAGCTTTATTCTTCAATTTCTTGAATTATTTGGAGGTACAAAGTAGAAGTCAAGTAAAGTAAGTGGAGTAAGGATTTGATGCCCTTATCCACGATACAAGAGTTCTACTAGTAGAAGAAATAGAAGAGCTATGAAATGGAAGAAGTCGGTGTGGGGAAGCTATAATGGAGTGGAGGCGACACTGATGGTGGCAAGGGCTATCCGGTGACACATGCTACTGCTGCTACTGAGCTCCCACTTTCTAGAGTTGGCGGCAACTTGCAAACCTTCCTTGGTGTTGGAGGTTTGGTACTGCACCTACAAGGAAAGCTTCTTAATCTTTTGGATGATCTTCTTAGAGGTTTTGGGTAGAGAAATATCCCAACCTTTTTTGGTTTTGGTAGGATCACATGTATCTCCAAGGATTACCCTTATGGAACTGGAAGATTGTTCCACAAGGTATTCCTTTGGGATAACTAGATCTTGAAATTATGTTCAAGTCATCCTTGAATGTGAAGCAATCCTCCAAAATGTGGCTAGCATATGGTGGTAAGGCAAAGTTTGGATCATGACTTTTTCCTACTTCCTCGGTCTCCTAGGCTTGGGTAGCTAAAAATTAGGTTTCTTTAAGAGATTATTAAATATTTTCTTGATTACCTCCCTCTTAAAAGAATAAGGTTTGTTTAACTTATCTAAAAGTAGGTGGACCATAATAACTACAGGTGGTATGCATGTATTTGTTGTTGGTGGTATGGCGGTGGTTTCGGCCGTGGAGGCTATGGAGGCGGTAGGGCTACCTTGGGTGGCAAGGAGGTGGAGGCTGAGGTCATGGTCTCGGTGATCTCTAGTTGGCTGCTTCCCCTTGTCAACCATTGTTACTACTCCAGGTTTCTTCTCATAAACCTTCTGCGGATTTTACTTAGGCAAATGATCTTGAAAATGTAACTGCTTGTCCTCTCTTTGTAGACTAGCCACCTTGTTGATTAGTTTCTCAAATGTCTTGATAGTGAAGCCCTTAAGCATGAAGGCGATCGGGCCATGGATATTCTTCAAGAGAATCTCATGGCATGCATTGTTGAGATAGCTATGGTTCACACTTCATACTCGGGTTACACCATCGAGAATATAATCAACAAGGACTCAAGTGCTATTGTGCTACAATGAGATCACCTACAACCTTCTTTGAGCTCCAACATCTCTTGATGAAGAGTTGCTCTTGCAAATGTCTTTCTTGAACCATTCAGTTAACATACCAATCAAAAGCAATACCACTAGGCTACTGAAAAGGCGAAAAAAAAGCGTCGCGCCACTTGTTGCAATAATTGGCCTTGAAATGTGCTATGCCTTGGGTTTCCACGCCATCAAAGCTTTTGAAGGAAGGCACGAAACCTTTGGGATGATAGCATCAAATTCCTGGGTAGGGTCTACCCTTTGAGCGATGATCCTCCCAGAGCTTGAGCAAAAGCTTTCTTCACCTGCTATTTAACCATGGATTTTATATATTTTTCTTGTATGGAGGTACTTTCCACTACCTTCCTATATATGATAGTGCTACCTTGCTCAATGAGGTAGAGTCTTGGGGGTCAAGACATGCACTAACTTCAGATTAATGTGTTGTAGTAGGATGAACTAAAGGGCTTGTTTAAAGCGACACATGCTAACAAGTCTTGTAACGTGTGCCATCTATCAATCGCTCTCCTTCTACCTCAACTAATCGGTGTTGGCTGATTGCGATGTCTTCTCATCAACCTCATCACCTTCCATGGCTTGTTGTTCCCAAGAAGAGATCTCTAGTGTCAACCATACTCGGTGAGTCCCCAACAAGTCATCTTCATTGGGATCAAAGTTGACTTTCTCTTCATCAGACCAGTCGTACCCCAAGATCTCCTTCTTCTCCATGAAATAATGTGCAACTATCTCATTTAAAAAATGATCCATTTGAATAGGTACAAACAGTTTAGGCTGACCGATGTGATCGCTATCATGCATTGAGAGGCACCGGACCTCGCTGTCACTAGAGAGTCAATCCTATGTGGACTGTACTCACTTGATGAATGACACTCCTGACTACTACTAGCTATGAGAGGGGTAACAATCCTAGAATATTCCACTACCACAGTGCGGCTGTCATCTAAAATCTCGAAATCCTCACCATCTCCGTCGTATATGGGTAGAGTTGGTGAAGGATGACCACGATGCTTGTTCACTCCTTCGCACCACCAGGCGAAGGTCGAGCAAGAGCTCAACCCTACCATAATGGGTGGTGTAAATGGATCCCTTGGCATAGCGGATCACTAGCGAGCTTTTTTTTTCGTGGCCTTCATGGCCTTAGATGGAACAAGATGTTGTAAACTGGCGATGGCGAGGGGAGAAGCGGTGGGGTGGAGACACCACCAACTCTCATGCATAAAACTGCCCTCTATGGTGGCTAGTCCCGGTGAAGACTATCGGTATGGTGTGGGTGGCGTGTCATTTGGAAAATCAATCAGCAAAAGCTACCAGGCGGTGAACCTCATCTCTCCCTTTAGTGTATGTATGGGCCTCATGGGCCCTCTCACGAGAATGCTTCCCCATGCGGGGGATAATGGATCAAGATCAAAGTAGTCGAAATTTTGGTCCGTATACTCACGGCATAATCAGATGAGGCGTCACGACCTCCCGCTCGAAAATTGGCATGCACCATTGGAGGAGGTGATGAGTGGATCCTCGACATCCTCTCTGTCATCCAGAGAGAATGAAACTATTTTCTATAACTAAATGGAACTCATCCATGTGATCAGCTTGCCTCTCTCAGCGATCTGGTGTGCGCTTGATCATGGGTTCTTATTCCTCTTGTGTATGGGTAGGATGGGAGGAGTGCGCATACTCAAATGTAGGGAGGCAAGCCCAAGACCAAGGGAGCCTTACCCTTGGAGGGACAAATGAGATGGTCTTGGCGGAAAAACAAAGGGGCACTGGGTACCGCTGTGCTATATATGGATTATGCACACTTTCCTCTTTGTGAGGACACATTAGAGTCAGAGGGTAAGTCAATCGATGACCGGCTGGTCACCTGGTCTCCTTTGTAGTGAGTGCCCTCAGTAATCACGCTCCCTCAAATCCTCGACCAAAGTGAATCGGATGAGTATGGTCGGATGGGAAGTAGATCTAAATCCATATCCATACCAGGAAAGTGAAAATAAACTTCAAGAACCATTTCATAAAGACGGCGACTCTCACTAAGAATGCAATGAGAAATGAGTTTGTATCAGATTTCTATCTTTATAGATTTTTTTAAATTTGAATTTGAAAATTTGAACCCACATCCAACAACTTGGAAGTGTTAAGTGGGGTTCAAATGGATTTGAGATTGATTGAAGAGGAATTTGAATATGTAATCAACTTCAAAATTTAGGTATGTTGAAATATGGATTCAAAATTTTTTGATAAGGATGCTTCCATAGGTTCAAGTTTGTTTGAATTTGAATTTTTTTTATTTTGAGGACCCTTTCCTTTACCAAATTTGGGTATGTTAAAGTAAGGGTCAAATTGATTTTATTTTTGTTTGATTGTTTTGGAATTTTACTTAATTAGCAAATTTTGGTATGCTAAGTGAAGTCTTTGATAAAAATGATTGTTTCTTTTTTGTGAATTTTATTTTGACTTTGGGAAATTTGGAGTTCTCACTTAGCAAATTTAGGCATGCTAGGTGAAGAACCCAAGTGTGTTTTGTTTGATTTTAGTAAAATAGGATCCTTAGCAAATTTAGGTATGATAAGAAAATCCTAAGTGTTTTATTTTTGTTTTGATGTTTTGATTTTTGAAAGGTAGAATCCTTAGCAAATTTGGTATGCTAAGGAAATCCTAAGTGTTTTATTTATGTTTTGATTTATTTTGAAAGTGGAGACTTAACTTTAGCATATTTGGTATGTTAAAGATAAAGTCCCATTTGGTTTTGTGAAATGAAACTTTCATTTGGAAAATTTGAGTTTGCTAAGTAAAATTCAAAAAGATGTATTCAAAATTTTTGATTTGTTTTGGTTTTGAAAATGGAAACTTCTCTTTAGCAAATTTGGTATGCTAAGGAACGAAGTTCCAAAGGTGTTTGAGAGTTTTGGTTTTGACTTTAGAGTGTGCTAAATGAAGTTTCTAGGATGTGTTTGAAAATGTTTGGTTTTGGATTTGGAAATTTACTTAGCAAATTTGGGTATGCTAAATGAAGTTTCAAAGTGTGTTTTGAAAAATTTTGGATTTTGGATTTGACTTCACAAATTTGAGTATGAAGTTCCAAAATGTGTTTTGAAAAAAAAATTTTGATTTTGGATTTGGAGACTTCATTTAACAAATTTGGGTATGTTAAGTGAAGTTCCAAATGGGTTTTGAAAATTTTTGGATTTTGGGTTTGGAGACTTCACTTAACAAATTTGGGTATGTTAAGTGAAGTTCTAAATGTTATTTGAAAAAAAATTTGGATTTTGGATTTGGACGCTTCACTTAATAAATTTGGGTATGTTAAATGAAGTTCCAAATGTGTTTTGAAGAAATTTTTTGATTTTGGATTTGGAAACTTCACTTAACAAATTTGGGTATGTTAAGTGAAACTCTAAAATGTTATTTGAAAAAATTTTGGATTTTGGATTTGGAGACTTCACTTAACAAATTTGGGTATGTTAAATGAAGTTCAAATGTATTTCGAAGAAATTTTTTTTGATTTTGGACTTCACTTACAAATTTGGGTATGTTAAATGTAGTTCCAAATGTGTTTGAAAATTTTAAAATATGATTGTTGATTTTGATTTTGATTTGGAAACTTCACTTAACAAATTTGAGTATGCTAAATGAAGTTCCAAAATTTGTTTAGAATTTTGAAATATGATTGTTTATTTTGATTTTTTTTTGGACTCTTTTGGGTATGTTAAGAAGTTCAAATGTGTTTAGAAAATTTTGAAAATGATATTTAGGTTTAATTTTTAAAAAGAGGACTTCCATTTTAACAAATTTAGTATATAGAATGGAGATCAATTTTTTGAAATGTGAAATTTTTTATTTTTATGTGTGATTGCTTTTTTTGAAAGAGAATTCCAACTTAATCATATAGGATATGTCTAGTGGGATTTCCAAATGATATTTTTTTTATTGAATGAAATCTTCATTTAATAATTTTGAGTATAGTAAATGAAGGTGTTCATGTGTATTTTTTAAAAGTTTAATTTTGTTTACAAATGAAACTTTCATTCAATAAGTGTGAGTGTATTGAATAGAGAGACACATGTGAGCTTTTTGAAAACTTTATTTTTGTGATTTTTTTTTGAAAGATGATTGTTCATTTTATTTTGAAGATGAACTCTTCATCAAAGTGAATTGAAAGAAGATATTTATTTGTGCTTTTGAAAATGTTATTTAGTTTTATTTTTGAAAATCCTTACATGTAATCATTATGAGAATTGTTAAATGAGGGTGATAAAATTTTTTCGAAAAATATTTTATTAAAGTGCATTTTTTAAAGGTGTTTTTTGAAAAGAAAAGTTCTTTATAGAAGATTTATTTTTAACTTTATTATTTTAGGATGAACCTTTTCTTATCATGAAAATGATAAGGAGGAAGTCTTTAAAATGTTTTCTTTTTTATTTAGATCTTTTCATTTTTACCCATTGGAGAACCCAACAGGAGTTTTAAGACTGACAAGGAATGCGGTCCTAAAACTTAAAGATGTTGGCTAACTCAACTTGAGAATAAAATAAGCTAAGTGCCAATAGAAAGAAAGATAGTCTTGGATTCATACCAAAGTACAAACCCACTATCGATACATAAAGACAATGATCATTTACCAAAGATGGAGAGAGGAACCATCCCCAGCAGAGTAGCCAAAAAAATATGTTGGTGATAATTTTCTAATATAGAGAGTCAACTTTAAATCTGTAGGGAGAAATGAAAGAGGCAAGTATATAAAACTTCATCTTTTTAGGATGCCACGTAGATCCACAGATACTTATTGGTGATCAGTATATCATCAAGAAATAGTGTACTATCTCGAAAGATAAGTCTACCTTTAATGGACCTAATCACTTAATAAGGACTCTAAAGATGAGTCTATATATGAGATTCTTCCCCTACTTTACATGAAAAGTAAAAGAGGGTTTATTTTAGGGTTCATTAAGTTTCCTAGGCAAGCCCCATATAGTTAATTACATCTAAGGGGGAGATCCAGAAAACTCTCATTATGGTAAATGATCATTATCTTTGAAGATTCAATAGGAAAGACTATCAATCGATTAGTTTATTTTTGAAAGATCAATGGGATTGATCAACAGAGGGAGTTATTATACCAAAATGGAAGATAAGTAGGAGATGCCCCGATGCTAGGAAACTAGCGAGCATCAAACTATCTATAGTTGGGCTTTATATTTTTTTAAATTGATTTAGTTTATTTCAGTTGAATTTTTCATTAGAAATTCAGGACTTATAATTCCTTAACACAAGATTAAGAAAATACCTAAGAGGTGAGGAATTATGCTTATGGCCCATAAAAGGGAGAAGCAACCTAGAACCTAAATCTAGGAGCTTTTAGGCCATAAATCTAAGGAGAAAATGGGTAATTGGTTTACCTTCTGAAAAGGACAAACCACGACATCTTGGACTTACAACCTGGGTGGCCCTAACTCCTCCATGATTTTAAATACATGTAGGCAAGTCATTATGCTTATGCAAGATAGCTAGGCTATTATTTATTTAAAGAGACTAAGTCCTTAAACTCATTCCTAAAGAGACTAGATCATGTAAAGGGCATGCTTCAAATGACCTAAATCTAATGCAATTCAAATTTATTTTATTTTTATTTTGGACAATTATTTTGACTCAATAATAGGATTCATATGTGCATAATGAGAAATAAAGTTATTGGCCAAAATTAGTGAGAAGGGAGGAGGTGAATTTCACCATTGCACTCAAAGGGCCAAGTTTCTTTAGTAAAGGTGCTCCAATCAAGAGGAAATAAGATGCATTTGTGCATGATATTGTAAAAAGAAATGCTCATCCAGCTAAGGGGTTGCTAATTCTTTTATCTTGATTTTAAACCTAATCTTTAGGTGAGGTTGTGAGTTCTTTATTTTTTTTAATTTGAATTGTTAAGTTGGGTAAAAGATTTATTTTTTCCTAAAAAGCCTAATCCACATCCAGGCCATACATAAAGCAAGGAAGAAACTAGGAAAAGTATGTCACTTAATGCAAAAGCTAAATAAATCATCAATCAATTTATAAAGCTAATGGTGAAAAGAATAAAAGATCGTTGTGATAGGCACAAAACCCAAAATATCAAATTGGGTAGAGCTCTTCCCTTATACAACCAGTTACAAATGAATTAAATTACAATTAAAGGAATTCATTGTTATGGGGTCTTCAAGCTTCATTTCTTCTTTCTTCTTTCTTCTTCTTCTTCTTCTTCTTTCTTCTTTTGGTTCCTTCTTTTGGATGGTTGGAAGGTAGATGCTCTAAGGCTTCACATGGTACATAAGATAGGATCTTATGACCAATGTTTATCCTAATCCCCATAACAATCATTCCAAAATCCTAATTGCATAAGTTTACATGAAAAGGAAAAATCTAAAACCTGCAAAATAAGGTTAGCTAAAATAAACCACACAAATCCCAAGCATGTATATTGGACTTATCACCCCACACATGGGTGACTAAGTCCACCTAGCCTATTGAATTATGCTTAGGGGTATAAAACACTTGCAAGCAAAAGCATTTATATTTTTATTTATGGTAGCACCTCTTAAGCACAATCCCCTGTAGAAAATAATAGTTAGGCTAAGAGCATCCTACAATTCATTCTACGAGCATACACCCTAACATCTAGTCTAAAATATATATATATCATAAAACAAAACAAAATATCAAACCATGCACCGACCTAACCTAAAGCTAGAAGTGGTGACTTAGGCTAATGTGTGTGCTTTGAAGGTTTGTGTGGTATGCTTAGCTATAGCTATAGGTCCAAATTTTCTAAGTGTGAAAATATGTTCAACATAGAGGAGGGTTTCATTTAAGTTGTTTAATTATTTTGAGTTGATTTTATTTCATGTTTTGATTAGGTTCAAGTGAATCCTACAATTAATTACTAAGTTATGAAGAGAGGAAGAGAAGAACTTCTCTTTCCTTCCTAACTAAGTAATTTCTAAAGTAGATTCATATTTTAGTTTTGTTTAGGTGAATATTTTGATTAAATCTTTTAATTAATCCTAAGTCTAGATGAACTCTAAACAAACCTATTCAAAAGAAAGGCATTTTAAGATTAAATAAAATGAACCAAATTCAACACATCACTTCATTTCTTTCCCAACATGTTAACATGCATGAATGGTTTTAAGCATATCTATACATACAAATGAATATTTAACACACTTTATGATGCATGCTAAGTAATTCATTTAAGGAAATTTGAATATGCATGATTTTCTTAAGTAGAAAAGGGTTTCTTATCCAAATTTTCACATACACACATGAAAGTAAAAAAAGGTATAAAGTGAGTAGCCATTGTTAACCAAAGGTGTAAGGTACAAGACTACTTAGGGCTACTTAAAGCCTCACAATCTGGTTGTCGACTAATATACCACTTTCCTTAAATACAAACATGTATAAAAGAAATGAAAAGAAGGATGCAAAAGTTGCATTAATGGATTCATTTTGTTTATGCAATTTATGTATAGTATAGGTAACCCTTAAGTGGTAGCATAGAGATGAATAGGATATGGAATCGGGTAAGTGTTAGGTTCTTTTCAAATGAACCCTTACATCTTACCAAATTCTATTCAAAACTATGCATAAAAGAAAAGGAAATCTATACCAAATACACCTTTATATTCTTTCACATGCAAGCTTATAATTAAAATATAAGCAGCATACTTTCAGATTAGATATTTGATTTATATGTTTTGAAAATAATTTGAATTTAGTAGTGATAATAGCCATTCATATTTCTACTTTAGCCAACAAATTTGACATAAAGTAAACAATTTCATTTTAAATTTGAATTTGAAAAATATGAATGCATGAAATCACATGACATACAAATTTAACATGTTGAGGAAAGATTCAAAGCAATGAAAGCATGTAAACAAATTCACTTTAATTAAATCCTAAAGACATTCTTATAAAATAAAAAAGTTTAAAATAAATCAAAGTATATTCATTGAGATTTTTGTTTAGTTTTAGTTTGATTTAATTTTGAAAAGGTGAGTTGAGTTTGCTATTCCTAACCCATTCCCACATGTGTTTGATATTTTTATTTAATTTTTAAATAATTAAATTTATTTTTATGTATTAATTAGGTTAAGGTATGAATTAAGTAACTTAATTAAACCTTACATATACCACCTTAACATAGTTAATCAAATAATTATGAGCCAATGAGATGACATAAAAACTCACAAGGAATTTAAATTTGCAATGCACCTAATAAGAAAAAGGCCTAATGCAATTTGGCTCATAATTAATGGTTAATTAAGATAAGGGGTTTAGCTTAAGTAATTTCAAAACACCCTTTCATACATATGAATTGGGTTTTGATTTCCTTAATCGAACTTAGGCTATTAAACACCTAAGCATCTACTCAAAGTAGATTAATTAAGTTCTGGAAGTTTTTAGAATTTTTAGAAATTAATTAAGATGATAATTAGTGAATTAATCCTTAATTAAGAGAAGATTAAGAAAAGAAAAGGGGGTTTAGGGAACAGCTTAGGAAAAATACCCCAAAATTATTTTTTAAACATCCTATATATTGGATCTAACCTTTATCAACTCTAATTATAGATTAAAACCACTAATCATACCTTAATTATCCTTAATTAGATTAAGAGAGTAATTAAGAAATCCATATGCAATTCTCCTAATTAAGCCTTCAACAAATCCCAAGAAAATTAGAGGAGGCAGAGGTCATCCCATAAAACATACCCAAGAAGTTTGGGATTAATCAGAGCTTAATTAAAAGGTAATTAGCAAAATAAAGTTTCTAATAAAACCAAAATCAGAGAAAAGCATAATTCAAAATCCATTGAAAATAATTTTAAAATATTCTAGGCTGAATTATCTTTCCATAGAAATTTATTTCATATTTTTTTGAATTTTATTGAGAGAAATATGAATTTTAGAAGATCTAGATTAGCATTTAATTAAATCTAACTAATCCTTTACTCTGGTGACATGGTGGTGGCGGTATGGTCGCTTTTACACATCATCGTGACCCACCACTTAAATGTCAAATCTAAAGTGTGTGCGGATCTCTGTTCAAAGATCGACGGTGAGATCTCCACATTTTAAAAAGGATAAATCAAATTCAAAATGTGGGAATTATCTCGGTCGTCCATCCAAAATGTGCGGATGGATGGCCAAGATCTCCCCAGTTCTTCCCCTTAGATAAATAGAGACCATCTATAATTTAGGGGAAGATCTGAGCTCGATTGAGGTCAAATTCAAACCAAACTTAACCCACACCATCTAAAGGCAATAAGCGGCACATCCAATGATGGAATTTACTTGAATTGAAAATTTCTTTCAAAAAGGACCAACACCTCCTATGTTAGGTGGTTGGAAAATCCCGTACCTCGACTCGAGATGATGAGGCTTTTCATGGACAAGTCTTTCAAATTCTTAGGCCAGGTTGAGTGGCTCTATGGACCAACACCACTTCAAGATCCTTGACTTTTGATTCTCCATGGGAACTCCAATGGAAGCTTGAGTGAGCTCGATTGGTCCTTAGAAGAAGTGTGCAAGATGTGGTTTTTATGGAGGCAAGATTGGATTGAGCTCCCTATTTTCACTTGTTCAAAATCGAGAGATGAAGTTTGATTTCACTCTAGAAGCTTGGAGGCAGAATTGCTTCTCGCTTCCTAAGTTCAATCAATGAGGGATGGATTTGAATTCAATTAGGGGAGTATATCTCCCCTTGAAGGACCGGATGGCCGCAAGCAATCTTATCATTTTGATCTAATTGATCACAATGGGAGGGTTGTTTGATCATTTAGATGTTTGCACATGGTCGATTTGAGGAGCCTGGATTCATGTGCTTGAAATTGAGTGGAAGAGTTTGAATTTGCCAATTTGACCCATGGGGTGGGGTTTGGCCAGGGGCCAATTGGGCTGAAAACCCATTGGGTTGGGTGCACCACTCTTCATTAGGTCCCCTTGAGCTATTAGGCAAGTGGATATGAAGAGGGTATGACCAAATTACCCATGGATTAAGCCAAAATTTGTTTTTATGGCCTAGAAAGAATGATCATTTTGTTGATTTTTCAATTTGAATATGTTGGTATGTGGAGAAACTAGGTTTGGCCAAGTTTCATGAGATTTGGAATTCATTTGATAGGTTTGGCTCATGTTGACCCATTTAGGTCAAAATGGGTCAACTTGGGTCAAGTTGACCAATTGGTCAAATTGAGTCAAACCAAGGATAGGGTCAAGTTTATATGACCATTTGAAATATTTTAATGGCTTTGGTTTGATTCAATTTGGTATAGTTTTGAATTTGGCTCATATGACTTCATTTAGGTCAAATGGGTCAAGTTGACCTATTTGACCCATTTGACCTATTTGAGGTAGGTTTAGGTTTGGTTAGTCATATGGAGTGGATTGATATCTTTGTTTCCAATCAATTTTGGTTATGTTCAAATTTGGCTCAACATGACCCCTTTGGGTCATGTTAGGTCTTCTAAGGTCAATTGGGCTAGGTTAGTCTAGTTAGCCAATTGAGGCTTTGGTCAAGTTTCACAAGTGATTTGGAATGAACTTGACCCATTGGTTTGGATCAATTTGGCTTAAATCAAGTTTTGACATAATTTTACCCTTTAGATCAAGTTGGGTCAACTTGGGTCAAATGGCTAATTGGGCTAGGTTAGGCTCAAATGTTGGTTTGATCAAGTTCAAACATAGGTCATGAGTGAACTTAGGTCAATGTTTTCAATCAATTTGTCCTTTGGTGGAATTTGTCTATGTTAGGTTTCATTTTAGGCTAAGTGTTGACTTGGTCAACCCTTAGGTTTGACTTGGTTTGACCCAATTTGATTGATTGATCATCCCATGATGATTGTTGATCATGATGAGAGGCATAGGTGAGTTTGGTTCAATCCAATTTAATTTTGGCTCATAAAGGTACTTTAGGTCACTTTGGGTCAAGTGAGCTAAGTGGGTCAAATGGCTTGGTCAAAGCTTGAATTTGATTGATCTTGTATATGGACTTATGATTGAAATATAAATCCATTTGCAAGTGGTTTGAAGTCAAATAGATTTTGATCCATTTAACAATATCATATTCAAAGGAAGAATATGAAGGGGTTTTGGCTTTGATTTTTAACTTGGGTTTTGATTGAGTGATTGAAGTTTGTATTTATATATGGACTCATGATTGTAGGGTTGATTGAATCATGAAAGAAAATCAAGAGTTTGGCATGATTTGAAATTGATTTGGCTAAGTTCAAGATTTTGACTTGAAAGGCTTAGATTGGATTTTGAGTGGATTTGAGTTTGATTTTTGGAATTGGTTTTGATTGTTTGAATTTATATTTCATTTATATATGTGAATATAAATGAGAATATAAATGGATCATGAGAAAATTTCAAGTATTTGAAGTGGTTTAATCATGATTTGGGCTAAGTCCATTAAGAAGGATTTAAAGGACTTAGGAAAATTTTGGAGTCTGGAGTTTGAATTTTTTTGAATTTGGTTTGATTTATTTATATTTATATTTCATTTATATATGTGAATATAAATGATATAAATGAATTTTGAAAACCCATGAGATTGATTTGGTTTGATCATGATTTAGGATAAGTCCTTTAATGGAAACTTAAGGGACTTAGTAAATTTTTAGGTTGAATTTGATTTAAGGATTTGATTTTATTGATTGATATTTATATTTCATTTATATATGTGAATATAAATGAATTTTGAGAAAATCTCATGAGTTTGAATTGGTTTAGATTTGATGTTGGCTAAGTCTATTAATGAAAAATTAAAGGGACTTAGGAAATTTCATGAATTGATTTAGAATTTTGAGTTTCGTTTGATTGGTTTGAGTTTATATTTTATTCATATTTATGAATATAAATGAAAATATAAATGAATTATGAGAAAATCTCAAAGATTTGAATTGGTTTTGATCATGATTTTGGCTAAGTCCTTAAGAAAAGATTAAAGACTCAGGAAAATTTGGACTTAAGAATTTTGATGGATTTTGATCATGAGTTTCAATCATGATTTCAATCATGGAATTGATTTGAGTTTGGAGAAAATCAAATAGAACTGATTTGGAGTTTGACTTGAAAGAAGGAAAGTGAGGAATGGTTTAAGCTAAGGGTAGGCAAAATTCCTAACACCCCTAAGGCATGACCTATTCCTTTGGCTAACTCTTCTAAGTCTCTAGGGCTAGGTTGAGTGTCCACCTAATCACTAGATGTGTCTTAAGATAAAGGAGCTCTTAAAGTCTGTGAGGAGTCCTATGTCTAAGATGGAGGGGTTGAGAGCTCATTCTAAAAATGAGGTCAATAATAGGATCAAACCATTCATAATTGAGTAAAATGCCATTCTTCTTCTTTAATCCAAGATACTGTAATTGCATAATTTCTTCTAAAATCCTAGAATAATATATCACATCATCTGAATGTGTGTTTGCTCTACCACAAATACTGAGATATATATTTTCTTTTCTACTAACTAAGAACTTTTATAAAATCTATAACCATTTATATTATAAATTGGCCGCATATTTATAATTTGTATAAGTCCCCAAGCAAGGTTATGAAGGTCTTGATTCTCCACTCTATTTCTTTAATAAAGAACCTATTACCTTGAGTAGTATAAGAAAGTGTCACTACTACTTTAGAAAATATATTAAGGCCATAGTGGTGATTGCTTACTTGAAATATGAACCATGTAGGGAAATCATCTTCAACCTTCATTGATGATGATAATATCATCCAAGTTTAATGAGTTCATGAATAACTTGGACACAATATTGAAATGAGCATGATTAGGTGAACATTATATTTGAGTACAAACAAAAAAGATATCATTGCATTAACAAACTTACTCAAGAATAGGTTAAACTACATCATAGTTAATAAGAATATTGACGGTCACTGCCCTTAGCTCTTTGTCATTCAAATATCTTGATGTATTTCTGCCCAATGTTTTCTAAGTGCCTGAAAATGAATAGCACATTATGTGAAGCTCCAACACCTCCAACATCATTCATTTATGCATACGATTCAAAGTAATAGGAGCAAAATTCATAGTCTCATGGGCCAAATAAACTTCACATATTGAGCCTTTAGGATGTGTTTTATTCTTCACAGTTCTCTTGAGTTATTCAAGAATCTATAGTAGTTTTAGAAAATAAATATTCTTATAATGCAAGTTAATTAATGGTATTACATATGAGACATACATACATCTCAAAAAGGTACATCCAGTAATGTTGCACTAGTCATCTCACTCTAGCATCATATGGTAGATGTGTCGACAGGTGCTCCACTGAGTCAAAGAAAGTAGAAGAAAATATCATTTCAAGCTTACAGATTATGGCTGAAATGTTAATTTCAAGTTTCTTAAGGTCTTCCATATTTACTCAAGTTGAGCTTACTTCCTTAAAGAAGTGACCGAGTTCAATCAGAGGATTTAGTATTTGATCTGGTAAATCATTAAATATAACTAGAATTTATTTGAACATTTTTAAGAGTAAAGGTTTTTGATAGATCTATGCAATATAATAAGCCAACTTCTTAGTAGTTCTCTACTTTAATAACATTCCATATATAAGAAAGTCATTGATAGTCCACAACAGTATTGCCTTCATCTGAAAGTTTTTCTTTGATGTAATATCATATGAGAGTACACCAATGTCTCATAAGATTTTTAACTCATCTATCAATGGTTATAATTATACATCAATCTTTACTTTAGGGTTATGTGGCCCGGATATTATTAGAGTCAGTAATATATAATATATGGTCATGTACATCTCTATAGGTAGATTGAATGGTGCAACAATCATTGATTAATATGAACAAAGTGTTGTAGACTAATTATAAAGTATGAAACCATCAACGCATAGGTCAAACTTGATATTTTGTGGCTCAACTATAAAATTAGAATAAGTACATTAAAATGCTTCCACGCTTCTCCATCTAATAGATGACTCAAGAGATTTGGTGCACTTGCTCTATTGTGGTTCCTTCGCATGTACTTAGTTGAATGCATGGAAGTGTATAGTCTCTGGAGACAAGAGTAGGCAAGTAAAACAATCTCTTATGAGGTACATCCTTTTGTTTACATTATTTTTAACTATGTGGCCTAAACCTAAGTGCTCCACAAAATTTGTATTCAACATCCTACGTATTTTCTTATAGTACAACATACAATTATTAACACTGCAGTCAATCTTTTATGAGTGCAAACCTAATTTTGACACGGACTTCTCATTTTATAAAGGTCCTATAGAACTAAATTTTCTTATGGATTTATCTTTTTTTAATAGCCCTGCAAATTGCTTAAAATATTCACATGATATATTAAATTCAATTTTTGATGCTTAGCATTCTTACAACCATAGACAATTTATTATTGTTTATGCAATCTTCCATAGTGATCATCGTGTTTCCTTTAGCAGGTCATAAATCTTTTGAGCTTCTTTGTAGGTGATTCCTCTTCCATTAAACCAAAACTCGGCTCTTATAGCATCAAAGTTCTTTTCCCATAGCCTCTTGAGTGATATTTAGTTGAAGGTGCATAACTCATCGAGGTATTAGTGTCTGCATCAATTTGTGGCTCAAACTCACCATGTAAGATCAATAATTTGGCTAAAATCATCTATGATACAAATTTAATCTAACTTCATTAGGCATTAAGTAAGACCAATTCTTATGTCCTATACATAGACATCAAAACTTCATTTCTAAGAAATAAATGGAAAGTTGAGATACCATGTGGATAAAGTGCTTAACGTCATTTAAGAATTTATCAATCAGTCCTTTTCTGCTTGCAATCTATTGTACATTTATGATCGTTCGCTATTGACATCCATATGCTTTATAAATTAAGAAGTGTGAGGACAAGATTCAAGTCTTATACAAATTATAAAATTAAATATCACTAACTAATCATGGCCTAATATGACCTAACTATTGAAGTATGTAATTTGTTCACTTAAAAATAATTGATATACAATGTACTAAACATACAAGTACCTCCCATTCAAGTATCAATCATGGCACGAGAAGATCGTAAAATCTCATAGCTCTTAACTAACTAATTGGGAATTTGTTGGGGTGAACGAGGGAAAACTGTAAGGGGGAGCTAGGTCATAGAGTGTGAATGTTGTGCACTATGTTATTACAGTGATTGTGAATCAAACATTATAACTTTTTAAAACAAATGCAGGGGGATAAGTCTGAAACATAATGATCCATATATATGTACTTTTTATGAAATTCAAATTTTTATGTTTTAACTTATTCTATAAAATTTCTCCATATTAGCATATGTCAATTTAACTACACAATGCAAATTAAAAATTTTCAATAAATCAAAATTTTTCTAGAAAGCTTGTATAAAATTTTGGTGTACATTGCAAAATTATCGATGTATGCACTTTGCAAAAAAATTTAAATCACTCATTGTAATACATGCACTTAAAGGTAATTGTGAAATATATTTTCTAAGAATTCCAAATCTAGATTTCAACAAAAATACAAATCATAAGCCAAACAATCATATATTTACCCCGAAATAGAAAAGTCATGTGAGATATATGAATTTTAAAGAAAATTGAAGAAGATATAAACTATAATTTCATAAATATCTTCCAAGAACTTCAAATCCCAATTTCATAAGACTAAGAGATGAAATCACAAGTAAACAACTATAGAATCTCGATGAAGAGATTTATCTTCATTCTATGAAGAAATTAGACGAGAAAGATGCTTTTGGAATGAGATATAACATACCTTACCTCTAATTCTGCTGTCACCGGAGAGAGAAGCCATGCGAGGAAGTAAAACAAAATGTTGGGGTGGTCTTGAGCATTAGGTTTTCGATGGAATTTTTCATCAAAAATTCTGTCAACTTTAAGTTTATCCAGGCATGTTATTTCACCAGGAATTTTTGTTAGAGATGTATCTAGCTAAAAATCTATCAATAACTTTATCAGTGATTTCCAACTGACTTGTCTGCCAAAAATTCTCCCAGTAATAGCCATTTTTTCTATATTGGAGGATCTCAATCTATCTATGGGTTAACAATAGACTTTACTTGCAATACTTACTTAGAGATGCAAGGGTAAAGAAGAGAGAGAGAGAGAGAGAGAGAGAGAGAGAGAGAGAGAGAGAGATCAGTAGAGAGTGTGATGCAATGGCTATGTGTTTGTGTAACTAAATAAACAATACAATAGTGGCTGAGTAGCCCAAGTACAAAATTCTAGAAGAAAAAAAGTTAATTTAGATTGTAGGACCTTTAAAAAAAATTTATAAATTCCATGGAGTCTAAAAATCTAAGAAAGGTCTTAAATATACCTCTAGGCACTTTATTTATAGAGTTGGAAAACTACATGATGACTAAAAAAATCAACATAATAACAAATATAATGATTATATGGGCCATTCATGTGTGGACATGTGTATAATGATTTGATGCAATGATGTATGCCTTTTAGGAGATGTAGCTTCTTATATCAGCTCATTTGGCTTTGAATATGGAGCAAGTTTGTTGTTCGAGTTTATATTGTGTCATGTGTAAGTGGTTAACATGTTTTCTTATAGAAGTTGCCTATCAGGTGAAGGTGGTAGATAGTCTTCTTGTGAGATAAATAGATAGAAAAGGCTACTAATATCTAGAATAATGCTATAAGTGGGGTCTTGAGTTTTTAGTAAAAATTTAAGGGATTTAGTATGGTCTTCTAGTAGAACTTCCAAAACTAGCCTAAATTAAGCTAGTTTGGGCTAATTTATAATATCTCTTTAGAAAATAAGTTTTATGTGAGATAAACGGCATGAAATGATTATGAATAATTAGATTTAGACATGAAATAATGATTTGAAGTAGTTGATTAGCTTTATAGAGTTTATAAGGGTGTCAAAGGGTTAAAGAACGAGATTATATTTTAGTCATACTTAGTATGGGCGATATAAGACATTAAAGTGGATGTGAGGTTTGTGATTTGTGGTGGTTGGTCTTGGAGGATGATATAGATGTGGAAAGAGGTGTGTGAAAGTTAAGAAAAAGACATTAGGTGAGTAAAGTTAAATATAACAAAGAACAAGGATAGCTAGCTTATCTTACATAAGAAAAGGTAAAATTTGAACCACTAAGCACCAAGCTAATGAAAAGAGTAATATTTTACTCAAAATGATTCATTTAGCAACTAAACATACAAAGAAATTTAGCCCATATTTGTAGGCATTATATAAGTTTAAGGCTAATACTTTGGAGAAAAAACAAAGACAAATAGAGAAAATGAGGGGTTAGTAAAAGAGATACTTCAACCACTCATATCTAATGCCTTTTTAATATCATGGTCAATCATACAGGCTTTACATGAAAAATAAGAATAAAAAGATATTAAAATATTAAATACATTAAAATGTTTTAAATTATGGGCCCATTATTGGTCTTTTGCTTGTTCTTTTATAGTTGGGGCAATTTTTTGTTATTATCCTTAGTATTTGACTTAGCTCTTACAATTGGAACTTTAATTTAATTTTTATTATGGTGTACAACATCAACTCCCTTGGGCTAAATTAAACTCTACTCTATAGAGTAGATATCTAAGAAGTATTTTACTAGTTGTGGAGCTAAGGTCTCCATGTAAGTAATAGTCAACCATGTGTTATTAATAGATGATTTATTCTTCCAAAGAACTTAAAATCAATGTACAATAGTTGAATTAATGGGCACCTTGTTGACCTCACTTTTAGTGAGGTTGACAACTCTCCTCCTAGTCTTAGGATTTGATCTAGGCACTAAGGTTTCGTTAACCTCGAGTGAGGTTAATAATCACCTTAACTTAATGATTAGGATCTCCAACCTCAAATTAAGAGCTTCCTAATTAGATACTTAAGATACTAAAATTAATAACTAAGTGTACAACAAATTAAAATTAAACTAAATATAGAATCAAAATTAAATTAAAAAGTCAACACATTAAGGTGAAAACCTAGGTTAGCCTAGTGAACCCCATAAGACCTAACCTGACCTAATAGGATAATGTGAGTTTAATCAAATCCAAATTCAACATAATTCAAAAAAAAAAAAAAAACTTAAATCAACCCTGGAATGAAAGAACAAAAATTGATTCATGAGGGTTAAACCTAAATTGAAATATAAATTCAATTAACTGGGTAATCAAATGTACAAAGTCAATGTATAAATATAAATAAACATAAAACTAAATTCAATTGAGATACAAAATGGCTAGCTACATCATTTGACCTAATCTAACTCATGTGGGGCCCAATAAGCTCATATAATGTTTAACTAGAATCAAATCAAAATTAACTTTTATAGAGGCTTAAATTTATTATATTATCTCATTCAAAATTAATTCAATTCTAATTTGAGCCCAATTTAGGATCGATTTGGTCATTTAGGCCATTATCACTACTAAATCCAAGTCAAATTTAATCAAAATTAAATCAAATTAAACTTACATAAAAGCTTAAAACCATTAAATCAACTCAATCAAAATTAATCTAAGCTTAATTTGGGTCTAATTTGATCATTGGACCCAATTGAACCAAAAATGACCACATTTGATCCTATTTGACTTATTTAAGTTAAATTGAGTTAACTTAGGCTAGTTAAATCAAATTAATTAATCATAAATATTTTAAATAATTAATTTAAATATATTCTTAAAATAATTGGTCAAACAAGACTCACTTGACTCAACCCAACTCAATTTGGGCTAAGTTGAGTCAACTCAAGTCTTAACCCAAAATGAGTTCACTCACCTCCCCATACACCAAATTCAATCAAAATTTCAACTTTATTAAAGAAATGGGTATGCCAAACACAAGAAAATAAAGCAAGAGAGAGGTGAGGATGCGGAGAATATATATATATATATATATATATATATATATATATATATATATATATATATATATATATATATATATATATCTCTTCTTCACATAGGAGGGCATGAAAAAAGGAGGGTTTTCTAAACATCTCATTTCTTTTCTTCTAACATACTAAAAAAGAAAACACACACACACATCTTCTTCCAACCAGATAAAACCTCTCTCCACACCTCATTTCTTTTCTTCTAACATACTAAAAAAGAAAACACACACACACACGTCTTCTTCCAACCTAAATAAAACCCCTTGCCCCACCTCTTGTGCTCTCTTAAGTCCAAAAGCTACAAATTTCTAGCCATGGGTGGTGGTGCATTGTGGTAAGCATTCTATAGTGATGCAAAGGAGAAGATCTGAGGAGATCTCCTAGCATCCACCAAATGTGGGCTTTAGTGTGGTAACTTCTAAACTTTAGATCAATCAAATGTAATTGTGTTTGGTGAAAATTTGTACAAATCTAGGATTTTTCCTCAGATTCCATTGCATTTTCTTTCTTTTAATTCCTCAACATGAAATAAAGCAATTTATGGCTTAGATCAGCGAAAGTCACAAGATCTGATGATGTTTTGGATAGATCTCATCCAACTAACCCTTTTTGGTATGCCTCCCATGAGAAAAATAATCTTCAGCCCATCCATCTTACTTTGATATAATGGATGGTCACGATTAGGTCTACATTTTTTTATTACATTAGATCTAATATGAAAATAAAAATAAAAATAATAAATAAAATTTTAAACTAAAAAATACAAATAAGAGCTCTATGGATTCATCTTTTCAAGAGGAATCCAATGAACCTAAAATCATTAACTTTGCTTGTATATTTTAGAGTAATTTGAGTTTCGAAAATTATATTTATTTAATTACTCTTAAAATACTAAACCAATAATGTTAAAAATTGCATAAAAGAAACTTAATATTATTTCCTTCTATCATAAAAATGTTAAAGTTGAATAGCCTTCTAGTTTAAGAGTTATTAATTTTTGAAGTTAATTAGCTAATTTAGAATAAATAATTAATTGAAAATTATAAAAATTATGAAAATTCATCAAAATAATTTAAATCACTTTAATAAACATCAAAGACCTTAAAAAATTAATTAGACCCTTTGGATCACACTAAATCATAAAAATATTTAAATTAGGTTTAATTAACCATTAATTAATTATTTTAATTATGCAAAACTTTAAAAAGGTATAACTAAATATAGAAAAATCTTAAAAATGTAAATAACTCTATGGAAAGCTTAAATAGAGGAGAATCTAAAAAAATTAAAAGCCCTAAATTTTATTAAGTGTACAGTGATTAATAAGGTTTGAAGTTTCATTTAATTATTATAATTAAACTTTAATCACTTGTCAAATTAGCTTAAAATTTGGTATGATATTATGGGATGATCTCTGCCTCTCATAATTATTTCAAGCTAATTTGCTAAGTAATTTGGGAGATCCAAATTTTCAAACCAAAATTAGTTATTTTATGCATTTAATAAATAATTAAAATTAAAATAATTATGAAATTAATTATGAAAGCCTAATTATGTATTAAAACTGTAAGGGTGATCAAAGAAATTAATTAGGACATCTGGTCTTGCTTATTTCTCAAAACCACTCTAAAGGGCTTTCATTTAATTAATTAATTCATTAATTACTCTAGAACTTAGAAAATTCATAATAATTAGAATAGACCTCCAAAATTATTGACCAAGCCCTCTTTATGCTCAACTAATAAAGCCATTTTCAATAAAATCAAAATCCCCAATTAGTTTGAAGTATTTTGAGTGTAATTGATAATTATGAGTTTTTTCATTTCTTTAATTAATTCCAAATTACAAGCCCAATTGCATTAAGATTTTTTTAGGGCATGTTTATTCCATGTTTATGCTTTTTTTTTGTAAATTTCTTATAGTTTTTAGGCTTATACTTTGGGCTTAATTGAATTTATAGGGTCTTTTAGATTTAATTGATTAAATAATTAATTAACTTTAATTAATTCATGAAAATCATTTAAACTACTTTTGAATCACTTAAAGAATAGAAATGGGTCGAAGAATAACTTTAATAATTTTCTCTCCTTATTAGGATTGATAATTTAAATTTTAAAAATCAACCCTTAATGAATTTGATTTGGCTTAATGGTGCTTGTCTTCATGTGAATAATCATAGGAATTAATAACTCCAAATAGATCATGTGATGAAAATTACTTTGCTTCATTCATTCATAAATTTATCTTTCATACACTCTTGTTTCAAAAATAAATAAATAAAAATCATCATTTAATTGTATATTTTGAATAAAATAGTGTGGCTATTATCAATAGTAAATCTTAAATTATTTTCTTAATAATTAAAAAAGTATCTATTAATCTAAATGAAAATAATATGACTAATTAAAATTAAAATTTAAAATCCTATATGTATGAAGTACAATTTGAAAGGTATAGGCTAGAAACTTGATGTCTCAGGGTTTCTAGTCCTAAAGAAGTTTTGATACCTTGCATCTCTGGTATAATAAAGACAAGTACCTTAAGATTTATAGTGAATTACATATTAAAGTTAAATTATTTCTACTTATATATATATATATATATCATCTTAAAAAATTTCATAATTTCACCTTATCCTATATATGTATGCATGTGTATATGAATTAGCAAATATATAGTATGGACATCCGGAGCGCAAGACTTTAAGTATTTCCAAGGGGTCTTTGATTACGTCACTTCTCTGGTTTAGCAATGACACTTACTTGTATAAATTGAATATACTAATGTATATGCATATGTATAAGATATAATTAAATCATTTTCTTCTACAAAATTCAAGCATCATATCTCATATATTAATTATTAATGAAAATACATTAATTCATTCATGCATTAAGCATTGAAAAATATAATAATATATATTCATGTATTCATTAAATCTAGTTATTCAATTAAGTATGTTATATAATTAAATAAATATTATGGGATGATGAAGCAATATTAAGAATAAAATGTCATTAAATTAGCCATGATTTAGTTTATTAATCTTAAGATGTCTTTAATTTTAGATAAAATCACTTAAGCTAAATCAAAATACATAGCTTAACTAAAATTTTATAACACTTCATTAAGATGATTAAAAGTCATAAATTTCATCTTTAGATTCACCTATGGTTAGGATTAAGGTGGACCTCACTCCTCCTTTCTCTTTTTAAAATTCTAAATTTAAATAAAATAAAATTGATAAAACTAATGAAATTTAAAATTAATCTTAAACTATTAATCATTTAAAACATGATCATCATTTAATGAGAAACTTAAACATTCATCATTAGCTAAATTTAAAAATCAAGGCTTAACTTTTTCATACCACACTAAGTCATAGCATATATATTAGAATGCTAAGTCACTAATCATAGTGTTAGGTTAGGCCGGTGCTTTGTTGTGGTGGATTGATATTTTGTTTGGTTATGTAATATTTTAGATTAGACGTTAGGATTGTTTGTGCATTAGTTTGGATAATAGAAGCATTATTTATTAGACTAATGATGGCTTCTGTAGGGATTGTACTTAAAAGACTGATGTAATAATAAAATTTATAAAATGCCTTTGTTTACAGGTGCTACTTAAGTCCTTAAACATAATCCACTAAAATAGCTAGGCTTGGTGACCCAAGGTAGGCGTTAAGCTCTAATGTGTGAAATATAACTATTTAGTGTGAATGTATGTTAAGCTAATATCTATTTTGTAGATGTAATTAGATTTTCATTTTATAAAAATATAATTTTTATAATAGGATTAGAGCTATGAGGTTTAGAATGAGCAGTACCTACAAAGCTTAAACTTGGGAGGCATTATGATGCCTGGAGTTCTCAATTCATGAAGTGAAGATGAAAACTAAGATTGAGGACCCATAGCCATATTATCATTATAAATTATAATTTGGGCTCTATAAGGGTAGAGCTCAACTACCCTTTTTTTTCTTTCTGTGTACCGGTCCCCGGCAGCACCAATTTTTTATTCTTTTACGTGATTATGGTTTGGTTGTTGTGTTTGCATTGATTACATAATAGAAATGACATACTTTTTATAGATTTCTTAAAATATGAATGTTTGATATGTGGCCTGGATGTGATAGACTCTTTAGGAAAAAACTAATTTTTCTATCCCAACTATTAACTTTAATTAAAACTTTAACTAACTCATAAACTCATCATAAAGCCTAGGATTTATAATCAAGAAATAAAAGATTTAGCAATCCCTTAGTTGTATGTTTCAACATCATGCATGCATATTTTTTTCACACTTGTGATAAGGGATCTCTACTCTTGCACGATAAGGGACAAGGTTTGGCCTTTGAGAGTAGTCCCTTGTTGTAGAGAATACCCATTTCCCGATTTTGCCCATAACTAATTTTCATTATGTATGTAGACATAAATTCTCCAAAACCTGAGTCCAAAATTAATGAGTCAAAATGTAATAAAATTTGTAAATTTTGTTTCATTAGTCTAAGTCATAACTTTCATATCAATTATGACCTAGTCTCCTATAGAGTGAGTTTAGGACTCTATATTGTATCTTAATTAATAACGGTCAAGCTATCTTGTGTTTATATAGGATTAGCCAACATAGTTTTAAATCGTAGGAGGTGTTAGCTAACAACCACTCTAAGTGATTGTAAGTCCAGAAAAGTCGGATTGGTTCATTTTCTCTCTAAAAAATGAACCAACATATCCCACTTTCCTTGTGCGGATTTAAGTCAAGCTCTTAGCTTATGCTAGAGCATTTTAGATGTAGGTTCAAAGATTGCTTGTTTTTCTTTTGCTATGAGCATAAGTTCTCACATTTTAGGTATTTCCACAATCTTGTGTTATTGAAATTTAAGTCTTAATTTTTTAATTAAATTTTAACTCAAATAAATATAATTTCTCTCCTTCAAAAATATAAAACCTCAATATAAGATATATTGAACCATTCACTAAGTTTCTTAGTATCATGTATGCTTCCTACTCATTCTCCTTTGGAATATGTCAAGAACTTTTTTCATTTGAACTCTTCCCACTTGATTTCCAAAATTACCAAATCTTTTATACCAAGCTTTAAAATCCATAGTGATGTTATCCAATCACTTTAATCAAGAGTATTCTTAGAAGATTCACACCTTATAAGATATAATTAACTATAAGGGCTTGCCCCTATATGGAACATAAGAATCTAACTTAAAATAAACTTTGTTTTACTTTATCCATGTGAAGTAGGGAGAAAATCTTTGGTATATATAAACCCATCAGCCTTAGGAGCCTTATTTGATGATTAAGTCCATTAGAGGTGATATCTCTATTTTTCGAGGTGATATATAATTTCTTGGTATTATACTCAATCATTTTAATAAGTATCCTCTAAGATCTGCATGGTGTGCCTCATCATCATATTTTTAAACACCACTAGATCTTCCTAGACATATATGAGATAGGTTATGTAATATATTAACTAGACTTTTATTTGGTGGCTTTAACTTATTTACATGTTTAATATTAGGCCACCACTTTTAAATATATTACTTAAGTGAATGCTACTAAAATCAATTTTTCATCAAATAGATGCTTTTATCTTTTTCAAAATATCCAACTATCCCTCCAGAATATAGGTCAAAGATTAAAAATTCTCGAACATGGGTGAGCGAAGGCTCTATTCGTGTTCGGCTTGTTTATATTAACTCATGTTCGAAATCGGTTTGTATTCAAATTAGGCTCATAAGGAGTCTGTTAATGTTCGGCTCGACAGTGCTCATTTTGTTCAAATTTGTTCCTAATGCTCGAGTCAAGATCATTTGTTTGTCTACTCGAATCAGTTCGAGCTCAGCTCGTGAACAAGCACAAAAAAAGCTTGAATTTATCATATAAAACTAATAAATTATTTCAAATTTTGTAATATTAATCTCTAACCAAAAATTTAGATAAAAATAATAAAAAAATTAATAAAAATAAAAAAATATTAACAAAAAAGTACAATTATAATTTATAATATCTGTTCAACATCAAAAAAATTTTATAAAAAGAAATGGAAGATAACTATAAATAAAAATACACCGGCAAACAAAGAAAATAGAGTTCAAAATCAGAAGAGAAAAAATTAAAGATAAAAGGTGTTGAAGAAAGAATGATTGGACTCAGAGCATCCAAAAGGCGTTCATCATAGTTATCATTCATAGTTAGCCCATGATTGTTGATGGTCATCTATGGTTAAAAAATCTAGTTTGAAAAGAAGCATCACCCATAGGTTGCAATAAGCCATTTCGATGGGAGGCCAACAACATGCAATAGGAAAGGAAGTAAAAATTGCCACAACAAGTAAAGAAGGCAAATCAATTCAGCAAAACCTCATCATCATCTAGATGAACAAAAATTCCTAAATATATTATAGAATCCAAGGAATATAGCATTGTCAAATGCTAAATAGAACAAAATAAAAGAGAATTTTGGGCTCAAATTGACAATAAAAAGAAATACATCTCGACAACTCCACTACAATAACCCATTGACAACCCCACTACAACAAATCAAATAATTTAGCTACCCCAGAAAGACATCAACCCTAAAATAACAACTACAAGGGCTGTAAAAAACTCGTCAACCCCACACACAACTATGAAGCAACCTCTCGACAACCCCATTGTCTACTACAACAAAAACCATTGACTGCCTTACCAACACCAAAATAACAACAATCACAGTAAGTCCACTGTAGCAACGTCTCAACCCAATTGCAACAACCTCTCGACAACAACCCGAAAAAAGCAAATTAAGGGGGTGTTTGGTAACGGATTTATTCCAGATTTAAGCTCTTAAATCCCATATATCCTTCCAAACACCATCGAAGGATTTAGTAAATCCTTGGTGTAAATAACTGGAAATCGGGATAAATCGATTTGTTAAATCACCGATTCGGCGATTTAACGGATTTGTGATCATGACGGTGAATGGAATTGCACTCCATCTCTCAACTCCTTCAACTTGCGGCGTTTCTATTCGCTCTCAAGTTTCGCCTCTAGCCATGTGTCGTCTCTTTAATTATTGGACCTCATCCACTCCATATTCAAACTCGCTTGGAGCAGAAAACAACCAAGAAAAGTGAAGAGGGAATTAATCGAGACAGGTACGCTTTTGATTTAGGATCAAATAAATGATTTTCCTTAGAATCCGCTTTCCCGCTTTTGAAAGTATGGATCAAGCATGTGTAATTTGAGTTAGCGATTCAAGTTCAGTTATCTCGCTTTGGAATTTACTTGTTTAAAACAAAGTTGGTATTTGGTGTTTGCTAATGATTGGCATGAGTGATTGTTTTGGAACATCTGTAAGATCTAGATGTAGGGCTTCTTTTTATTGTATCGTTAGGGTGGTTGATTTTGATTAAGGATAAAATTAGGCTTTGGTTGTTTTTTATTTCTCTCAACATGAATTGGAGCTTTCAGATTTAGGTTGGTTTTTGGGCTTCTTTGTTTTTGATTGCATATAGTTAATTGCCAATGAAGGAGGATGTTGTCCTTGGTCTAGTGAAAAATATCGAGTTGCATTTTGTTTTTTTTTTTCTTTTATGGGTGTCTTGTGTGTTTTCTTATGATATACTGCAATTATGGTATGCGAATAACTAGTAGACTTCAGTGGAGCAATTGCATTGTTATGACCCTAATGTTATATTTTCTTATAAACTAGATAAGATGCATGATATAAATCTGGAAAAAAAACAGATTAAATCTTATCGAAAACCAATAAAGAAGAAAAAGATAGCAAAAAACATTGAGAACAAACTATCAGAGAACACCAGTGATTAACACGGTTTATGTTCAGCATGAATTCTACATCGCCTGGGCAACCACACTCCCATTATCTTTCTTTAATGACGAAGATCAATTTTACAATAGATTCTTAATTATCTTGTAAATCAGGAAGCAAAAGATCACTGAGAAAGAAAAACTTAAAAAAACTTCTTTTCTTCCAAATGCTTCAAAAGACCAACTTCTATAATCTTTCCTCCAAATCACCTGATAGAAAATAGGTAAAGAGTTTAGACCATGCATTCCATCCACGAGGAGAAGATACTATTTTTTATTCAGATTATTTTGTAGTGTAGAAGAAGTGCAATCTACTTTCAATTAAGTGTAAAGGTTTCCTTATGGACCATTACCTTCTTTAAAGCTATGTAAAACGTGTGTTTTTTTTTGCAGTAACACTTTGGCTATTTGTATATACAGTAATGATTTCATAAAAATACGAAGATCTCCCAACAAGCATCACTTCCAAATTTCTTCTTTCATTACTTCTGTTGAAGCTATATACTCGCTTGGTTCGATAAAATTATTATTTCAAGATAAGATCTTCAATTTACAAGACCTTTACAAACTACAGATATAGCATATACATATAGTAAACCCTTTTGTCCAAATCTCTAACAAAATTTGAGTTAACATGACCAATAAGCTCAACTGAATCTATGCTTGATCGGAATATTAGGCCAAGGTTCAATGCAACTGACAACCTTTACCACTAGTCTATCTTTAAGCATCTTATGTTCACCTACAGAGCATTCCACATTTAATTTGATTATTCACTTTCATCGTTAGATTTTAACTGATATATTTAATGTCTCTAGAGTAATCTTTATTTTAAAGATATAAACGATTGCTTTCATCAGTAGATACTCATGCTGATCCCCAGATGTCATAATGAACATAATTACGAGTCCCATTTCGGTTCTATCTTGAGAGCTTGAATGCAAGTCTATGTGATTTGCCAAAAATGCATGATTCTAAAAAAAAAAAAAATCTTTGTAATATGATCACCATCATGCACCATTGTTTATGTAACTAAGCTTGAATGTAAGTCTCTATCAGTCATATGCTCCATATGTTGATGTCAAAGCTTTAGTTTAAAATGGTCTATTATTACAATACTTTGAAGAAAAAATACTTTGAAGAAAATATAACATTTGATAATAGTTTTAATACAATTTTTTTCGCACATATAGGAATAGGGGCGAAGTCATCGCAACGCGTGACGTTATCGAAAGAGTTGAAAAATTCAATTATATTATCAGCAGAAAAATTTATTAGATCCAAATAATGTAATGTTTATTTATATTTTGTAATGAATATGATATATTTGTTAAACGATAGATTTTAATTTTAATATTATATACTTTTCTTTATTTAAAGTTGGAGTAGCTCCAGTGGTAGATAAGATTAGGGAGAGTCGCCTTAGATGGTTTGGCCACATAAAGTGTCTACCGTCAGACCCAATTAGAGAGTAGATGCATTAGATTTGTCTTATGTTAAGAAAGGTAGAGATAGACCAAAAAAGACTTGGTTAAGATGTATAAAATGATCTTAGTATACTTGAATTAAATAAGAATTTGACACATAATAGACACAATGAAGAAGGATTCATGTATGTAACCCCACCAGACAAGGCTTGTGTTGTTATTGTTGTATACTTTTCTTTATTTATTTTCATATTTTTAAAATATTATTATTTAATTATATGCACTTAAATCAAATAACTTACCAAACATCTTTCGATTTAGGATTTAATAAATCATAAACACTTTTCATGATTTAACAGCTCTGGATTTACTAAATCCATATATACTGGATTTACTAAATCCTACTTGAAATAAATCTAATCCGTTGCCAAACACCCCCTAAGAATCATAAATTTGTCAAATCACAACAACCCACGGCAGCAAACCAAGCACAATAAAATTAAACATTAATGAAAATCAAGAATCAAAGATGACATTTATTGTGAGAATAAAGCATTACAGCAAATTTGATCAAAAATAAGAACACAAGAAAGGAGAGATCAACTTAGAGCTATTAAGGCTTGTGCAATACCTAATTGAGAGTTAAGATGGAAAGAGATTCATAGAGAGAAGAGAGAAAGAGGATGGAATCAGCTGAGCAGCAAAGAAACAAAACAAACCCTTAGACTTGGTGTCGCTCGAGACACGAGAACGAGAGGCTGTCGCATGAGGAATTGAAGAAATGATTTAGGGTTAGCCGAATAGCCCATTATGTTTATATATGTATATATATGTATGTATGTATATAATTTTTGTGTGTATATAATAATAATTTAAAAAATATATATTTTTAATAACTTTTTAATTTCGATCTTATTCGAGTTGAATATGAGCAACCAGAGCCTCTATTCGTGTTCAGCTCATTTATATTTTGAGCTCAAATTTTTTGTTCGTGATCGTCTTGTTAGTTTAATGAGCTAATCGAGCACTAGTTTATTATCGAGCCAAACATCAGACGTGAACGATGAGATGTTTTAAACTTAATGGTAAGGCCATTTAGGTCACTCACGAATGATGAACTATTTTGACTAACAAATCTCAATTTGAATACAAGGAATGAGAACAAGCCTAAGTTACTCGAGCCTAAGATGTGATTGCTCTAGATTTACTAAGGGTGTGTTTGACATGACGGTGGCGGTGCAGTGCGTTTTTAGGGGCACTGTGTTCCATCTGAGTTTAGAAGAACCTGAAGTGGAAAAGCTGTATTTTTCAACATGACCTAACTCCCTATTGTGGTAGCCAGAAAGCTACAGTTTGACCTTTTGAAAAAAAAAAAAAAATACAGGCCCCAACACATTTTTCTTAACTGTAGATTCTCTTGCAGCATCTCCATCACAATTTTTTCAAACAATTAAGCTATCTCAAATAAACTCTAAGTTGAGGGAAAAAGGAGCATATATGTGTGAAATAAATGATTTCTCAGAATTATGACATTATATAAGTAAAATTTTAGATGTTATAAAAATAAATAATAGTTTTTATTTATTTCATATGTAAATAAAAATATTTTAAATATTATGCATATAAATCCACTATAAAATGATATTTACTAATTTCATGTATTACAATTATAGATTGTGTACTTTAGCAAATAAAGTTGAATTGACTTGATGTGATTCTTAATAAGGCAAAATAGTAATGCCATAATATAAATTATTACAGGGCATTGTCTAGATTTGGAATGCAAGATATGAACAAAAAGAATATAGAGAAAACAATTACTTTACGTTTGATTGAGAGTTTACAAATTCACTTTTTTTTTTGGTTGAAAAATGTAATGTAAAGTATTTTGAAGGTTTTACCTACCGTGACATAGTACGGGTGGCCTACGGCAAATGGCCAGCAGAAGGGACCGAAGCGGAAGGCCAACAACGACGGCGATCACTTTATACATTGGCTTGTATTTGGAATTCACCCAAATATCGCGAATTCCAAATATACCAAAAATGACATTTGTAATGTATTTGGAATACATTATATTACATTGGAAATTTACTTTACTTCAAACTAAATACCAAAAAAAGTTAAAATCTCTGTATTTGGTTTATATTGCATTTCAAATACAGACAACCGAACAACCTTTGATATACTATGCTTGAAATTAATCAAAATAGTACACTTTAACAAAATTAATAAATTTTACTTAAGTGATGCGCAAATGCTATTTTGGGATCTTATATACCAAAATCAATCAAAGTATGAAAGTTCTATTATCAACTATTGCAAATAAAATAAAACCTATAAGCTTACAACCTTTAAATAATCTTATTTTTTTTGTCTCAGATCTTAATTAAATTCAAAAATTCAGATTTTTTTTATTAATAAAATTTGAACCCCGTTTCATAAAGCAATATAGATACACCCTTTCGAGTGATTTTTTATTCAAAAATTATTGAATTAAATTATATATTAATAAATAAATGAACAAAATATTTTTTTATGATAATTTTTATTCTTACTTTAAAAGGAGTATAGATAATTATTCAGCATTTCATATATCCAAACAGTAAATTAAAGCATATCTTATCCGATTTTTAGTCAAGAACTCAAGATGGGCCACCGAGTGGCATTTCAGTAATTTTACGTGCCATCCTGGTTATTTATTTTATTTTTTAAATAAATTTAAAGAGAATAAATTTATTGATATAAAAATATTTGCTGCCCTTCGGAGGCTTTGGGGTGTCAACGGACGCCAAGACGATTCAAATACGGCAGAATTCCTGCGGCCTTCCCCAGCTCCCTTTCTCTCTCTATCAGCCCCCACCACCCAATCGCCCTCTACTAATTTATCATTATTAATTCATTATTATTATTTAATTTGTTTTAAGATATTACTGTTTGTCTCCGAAATCAATTATTTCACCTCGCTTCTCTTCTCTTTCTGTGTGGGCAATTATAAAGCGGAAGGAAGGGCAAGCTTGATATATTTCTCCATTTCTTATTCTTGGAACGGAATGGGCGGGCGAGATTTCTCTGTTGCTAGGGCTTCATCGGGGTAGGCGATGCAGCTCTATTTTCCCTGCTGTGTTGCTTTTTAATGCTAATGACCGGGTCTCAAATGGGTTCCCTGTTTCGATTGCGGGCTGAAAGTTCCTTCCTTTTGTACAGTATTCGATCGCTTCGTGATTTTGAAACCGAGAAAAAGTTTAAAGTTGGATTTTTGGGGAGTTTCTTTCGATGTTCTGTGATTTTTTTTATTAAATTGCCTTCCGTAATTTAGTTCATGGGATACCGAACTGAGCTTTAACTTTCAAGGTGGAACAAGTCTTCACGGCTCTTAAAAATTGAAGAAAGTCATTAGTAGTTTCGTGCGGGAATTTTTTTTTGTTGGACTGTGTCTTTGAAGTGGCATTGGTGGGAAGTAGGTTCGCAACTTTAGGTTTTTTTTTTCCTGTTTCTTATTTTTTTGTGATTCCTTGGTGCTCAAAATTCTATGAAATTATTGGAGTTTTTAGCTAGATCTTGCTTGGATTTGTGTAAGTAATTCTCTTGTCACTAGTTTAATTAGGCATCGATTATTTTCTTGAAGGGATTTCATGGATCAGAAACTTGTTTGCAAAAGATTCCAAAATTCTGGAATCTTAGTGGTCGTCTAAAGAAAGTGATTATTCTGTCAAACTCCAATTCTCTCTTGCCTATATATTTTATAGTATTTTTTTTCAGCTCTCAAATGTATCTCAGCGTGAAGCAAGGTTTAGCCTCCTTTTTTTGTCAATCTTGAATTTTTAATTCGGCCTTGGTTTCTAAAATAATTTCAATTTATCTCAATACCAGCTGGTTTTCATTTGCTTTTCGTTTTAAAATGATGACGCAAGTGGTAGAATGCTACTTATTTTTAGTTTGTAATTGTGCCTTCTTAATTGCAGAACTAATGAGATGGGGAAATCTTCAGATATTGCAGATACTGCAGGTGTAGTATCACACAGAACTCACCCTCTACTTGTCTCTCTTTTAGTTTGTATTGAAGTGGTTTGCAATCTAAGATGGCTTATATTGGTCACATAAAACAGGTCCGTCAAATGTTCCATCTCTGAAGATTGGCCAAAAGTTTGGAATTAGTGCATGGCCTGTTCCATCTGGATCTAATATGTACGAAGGATCAAGTGATACCACTCTATTTTCAAGTTCATTACCTGTACTTCCACATGAGAAATGTATGTAGGTACTCTCTCTTTTTTTTTTTACTTATGTCATTTACTTATTGCTTGATGCTTGCTTAACATTATGTTTTTCCTATGTTGATTTCAGTGATCTTTCCAGATGCAGATCTTGCCGAAGCATCATCTGAGTTGAGAGAAGAAAATAAGGTTGCAGTTCAAGATGACTATAATGTTCATGTGATTGGGAGTTTACTTCCTAATGATGAGGAAGCACTTCTGGCTGGAGTGCTGGAAGATTTTGATCTCAGCGAGTTGCCTGGTCAAATAGAAGAAATGGAAGACTTTGACATTTTTGGCAGTGGTGGGGGAATGGAATTAGATCTTGATCCTATGGAGAATCTGACTTCAGGAATTTCAAACATACATTTAAATGATGGATATCTTGTAAATGGTATTTCTCATTATGGCCTTTCAAATGGAGGTGGAACTGTTGTTGGAGAGCACCCTTATGGGGAGCATCCTTCAAGAACATTATTTGTTAGGAACATCAATAGTAATGTTGAAGACTCTGAGCTACGGTCATTGTTTGAGGTAAACAGTTCTTTCTCTCTCATTTTTGCTTAGTATAACTCTTGTACTAAATTGTACTTATTTCATCAAATCAGTTGAATCCTGTCAATCAAGTTCTTCTGTAATGGCTCTTTAAAACTTAACTGTTATTTTTTATTTTAGAATTTGATAGTAACTCTTCTATAATGACTAAGAAATTCGTAATTGTTATATTTGCTGTTAGAATTTCTCAGTAATTCTTGTTTGATGAGACTTTTCAATTAGGACATGAAAAGAATTTACTCCGTTGAATTCTGTTGTTTATAGAGGTTCAATAGTTTATTCTGTATGGTTTTCTTGTGAAATGTATTATTTCTTCGAGTTTGCAAACAGGATCATAGACTACATTTCAGTTAGACAATTGGAAAATTTAACCGTCATATACTGACTGTAGGATCATTAAATACCCATTGTATGATTTTCTTGTAGGAATATTATCCATTTCCAATTCCTGCCTGTAGTTTTTTGCTCTACATCTCTCGAGACATTTTGAAACACGTTGTATTATTTGTGTGCATGCACTTTGAAAATGGTACATAAATAAAGCTAGTCTATTGTAAATCTTGTCTTTAATTTGAAATGTTAAGAAAGCAGTTGTTGATATATCTTATATGCTTTTGTGAAGTTGTTAGGATTTTATTTTACAGGAAGGCATGTTTTTCTTAAATCTGAATTTACTTTGTTTGTAGGAACTAGGTTAGTTTATATTCTTTGTGGAGTTGATTTTTCCCCAAGTAAAACATGTAGATCCATGAAAGAACTTTAAGATACTTCTTTCCTATTTTGGTTGATAATCAAAATATTTTTCTTGGAAGACCTGAATGATTCTTTCTTTTTTTTTTAGGTTTTGGGATTTGTAAATATAGATATAGAGACAAGTGCGGGCCCTTTTTCAGCAGGAGGACTGGATAAATAGAAAGATAAGGAAAAATATGAACAATGATAGGCAGATGGATTGGAAATAAAGCAACAAAGATATTGAACAATAACCTCAAGTCTCATATCTAAACAAGGACATCACATTGTAAGAGGATGCCAAGCCTCACATTTGATTAATCATTTTACATTCTTGTTCACGATAATTGTTCATTGATAAATCATTTGATCAATATTGATTTTGACCTAAGGATTTATTTTTATAAAGCAAGGTCCTAATAACAAAGAAACATTCTAAAAAAAGACTAAAAAAATCATTTAATCAATAATGATTTTAGCATATAGATTCTTTTTTATAAAGTAGTGTCCTTAATACTAAACCAACAAACTTTATAACAAAGGACTTAAATAACTTTAAAAATAATTAAATGACTAACATAACTTTGACAATACTTAAATAATCATGAGATTTAAATGACATAAATAGACTAAAATGGTGGAGATGTTAGAAAAAATGACTTCTAGGTCCTAAAGACTACACAAAATATAAAATATGAGATTTTGGTGTGTTTGTGTTGTCCTAGCATTGGCGATAAAGTGAATGACTCCTGCTTTTTGCCTATGGTTAGAAAGATACTCATAAGTGAGATTATTGACATAAGTTACGAGATCTTGTTGGCCTTTACAAATCCATTGGCTACAACATTGAGTAATTGCATGCTTTGATTTGATTGATGGTCATTTATTTGAATGAGAGGGCGGTGGACCCATGATAGCCTAATGTCATGCTCTTCTCTTTCGCTCTTTATCTTTATTATTGTGGAGAGGTAAGAATATTTATGGAGTTTTCTTTTTTACTTGGGAAGAGGTATTTATATTTAATATGGAAAAGCTTACCTTTTAGGTTTGCTAGGAAGGAGGGGACAAAGAAGGAAGACAGAAAGTAGGGGATCAAGCCTCTAAGGTTTTTTATATTGCACACACTAAGAGGAAGATTAGTAGACATGAGTAGCATTTCACTTGAATTTGTGAAAATTTGGATTTTGTTGACCTTAATATAGAATCATCGCGAGCATAATTATAGTTGAGGAACTATAATTGCGATTATCCTAAACCATAACTACTTTTTTATTTTTATTTTTATTGTTTCAAATTAATCAATTATTATAGCTATGTTTTTCATGATTGTTGCATCTTTTTTTGTTGTGTGAGGTGTTTTTTTGCTGATATTTTATTGCAAATAAGATTATGATTGTTATTTATCTTGAATTTAAAATTTTTTTTATATAGGTTTCATTTGGTTTGAAGGAAATTGGGCGAATAAAAATGCATTTTAATTCATGATTTCATTTTGGTTCTTAGGTTTTGATGTAATAAATAATTATTTTAGTTTACGAAGAAAATGTTAACAAATGTACTTCTTCATTGATAATTTCTTAGTCTTAGTGAAAAATAGGTAAAAAAATTAACTAGTAATCGCTATAACTCATGCTTCTCCTTTTCACCAAAAAGAAAAAAAAATCATCAACCATATAAAAATAAAAATAAAAAGAATTACTCAATTTCTCTTTGGTTAAACAAGTGGGTGAAATATAATTTTAGTTCAATTCCTGTATTATATTTAATTCCATGTTATTTACTTTCTCAATTCCTCGGAGTAGTATCTTGATATGAATTATATTGATTGGTATGTTGAAGCTTACTTTGTTGTTAGGAATCAAGTGCTTGTGTGCTATGAATGATTTTTGCACTTGTTGGATTTTTCTTCTTCTCTTTCAAAGTTTTAGGAAGTGCATCATGAAATTTGAGAGGTAGGTTGCTTTAAATTTTTGAAGAGATTTCAATTAGCCATTTGATGAAGGTGTTTTTTTTTAGATTTGAGGGATTAAGGCTTCTCATGTGTCTAATCCTCCATGATTAGTTACATTTTCACCCGTAGATAAAAATATTATTATTTAAGGACATCGAATACATACTGCATCAAAAGTTATTAGCATTAGATTCGAGAGGGGAATGATAGTCAACTTGATTAGTATTTCATAGCAACAGGTGTTGACCTGGTGGACCTAGTTCATTAAAGTTAGAAGGCTTTGTTTTGTTGCTTCTAAAGAGCATAATTGCTTTCTCTTAGGTAGTTTGTGCAAACAAGCGGGAATGTGTTGAAGAATATTTCCTTTTATAATTAAATATGGAATTCACTTTGGATTGAAAATGCATACAAGTGTGATGCATGGTCGATTGTTATTCGGAGGTATTGAACATGATCGATGATGGTTCAAAGATATGACTTTGTTGATGCATATTGAATTAACTTAGCAAAATGAAGTTTGGTTGATTGCAATTTAAAGGTATTGAATATGATTGGTGATGGCTCAAAGGCATGCCATGACTAGTTTAGTTATCAAATTATGTATTTGGGCTTACCCTAAAAAGAGATTTCTTTAAAGGTGCAAGACTTGCATCCTTGAGAATAAGAAAAGCCCAAAATATATTTGGTCTTACAATTGTGATGGTTGAGGAACCCATACACAAGATTGTAGCTCCAAAAATGGAGGTCCATAAGTTTTGATCTATAGAGCTTACAAATTTTTTACCTAGGAGGAGGGTGACCTAAAAGATTTGGTTGGCAAATTTTCACAATAAATAGCCTTGAAGGGCTTGTGTTTACTAATATCTTGGCGACACAAGGTTTGGTTCTTCAGTCCCATATAAGTTAATGCGCGTAATCCTGCCTCAAGACTCAACAAATCTTTTAGGGATTGAGTATATATGTTATCTTATTTGGTAATATCTCTTCTTTTGTTGCTCCGTTAGGTTGACTAACTTGGATTGATTTAGTATTTACTTTTGCATGTAAGTTGAGGTGGTTCAGCAAGTTTGAAACATCATATAAAACAGATTTAATTGGCCCACTTCCTTGATATGTTCCAATTTTGTAGGGGTTAAAATTTAAAATATTTTGATGCTCCATGAATATTCTATAAATATTTTTAGATTGGGAGCAATTTTGTAGTTTTTTTTCTATCTATTGAGGTTATCACTAGATCTTAGAGTTTGTAAGGGGAAGGTAGAAGAGGAACTCCCTTTTAAGTTTAGAATTTTCAATGCACTCCATAATATTTTATGATTTTTTATATATTATAGGCATTTTTTTAATTGAGTCCAATTCAATTTTTTTGGGGAGGTAGGCCATACATTTTAGTTGGTACTTTCTTTGATTACTCAGAAAGTATAGCCCAATCAAGAGGGTTTTTTAATCTTAGAATTGATTGACTCAATTTAGTTGAGAATCAAAAGGATTATAAGAGACTAGTTTGCTTTAAGGGTTGATTAGAGAGTGGGTGACCAACGATATAGAATTGCATAAGAACCACTCTATCTATTGTCAAATATGTTGTAAGTGATATTTTACTATTTCGTGCATGGAGTGCTTGTTGACCAAATTTGAGGTTATGCGGGTTCTTTTGAGTTCCATAAATAATCTCTAGTGGTCCCATCTAGAGTGCAGAATAGTGACTCACATGGGTAATGAGATTAATGTATCTCATAAAAGTGAGTCATGTGTCCTTCATTGATAGTGAATCGATTCTCTCGACCATAGATGTATACCATGTATCATGATCTACATCATAGGTGATCCCTTATCTTTTTATTTAATCCTAGATAACCCTAGTGAGAGGCGTTTATTATTCCATTTAGACTTTCCGCAATACAAAGTGAGTAAGCAAGAGGGTTTTTTAATCTTAGAATTGATTGACTCAATTTAGTTGAGAATCAAAAGGATTATAAGAGACTAGTTTGCTTTAAGGGTTGAATAGAGAGTGGGTGACCAACGATATAGAATTGCATAAGAACCACTCTATCTATTTTCAAATATGTTGTAAGTGATATTTTACTATTTCAGGTGTTGCATGGAGTGCTTGTTGACCAAATTTGAGGTTATGCGGGTTCTTTTGAGTTCCATAAATAATCTCTAGTGGTCCCATCTAGAGTGCAAATGTAGAATAGTGACTCACATGGGTAATGAGATTAATGTATCTCATAAAAGAGAGTCATGTGTCCTTCATTGATAGTGAATCGATTCTCTCGACCATAGATGTATACCATGTATCATGATCTACATCATAGGTGATCCCTTATCTTTTTATTTAATCCTAGATAACCCTAGTGAGAGGCGTTTATTATTCCATTTAGACTTTCCACAAGACAAAGTGAGTAAACATTTCCTCCATTTCTATTTGAAGTGAAGGAGAGACTGTTTAGGAAAGTGCAAGGACTGGGTTGTCTATCTTTGCTATTTGTGCCTACCATAAAGGTAGATGTTCTTATTAGTGTAACACTATTTCATACATCGAACATGTACACTAGCATATTGTATGTTGAAGATGTTCCTGGATCCCATTAGTGCCAGACTATCCAAATAGTTGAAGTTATATTTTTTGTTTTTCCCCATTCAATTAAATTTACTAAATGATGTAATGCCTTTGAATGAATGGATTGTAAGTGATCCTATGGATTTAGTATTTATTAGTATTAATGCTCATGGTTTTCCTTTCATGGAGATTAAATATCTCTAATATTTTATTGTTGTTTTTTCCCTAGGTATTCTGAGTCATTTTATGATGTTGTGAACTTTGTTTATTGGATGCATGTTGAGCTAAATAGTTCTTGGATTGATTCAACACTATGTGTGTAGTTTGCATTTGCTTCATATTCACTTAAATTTTCTTAGAAGAGTTTGTAATGGTTAGTCAAATCAGACTGCTAAGGGAGAGATTGTTATACCCTCCATTCACTCCTTCAGATAGATCTCTAAGAAGTTTTCAGGATACTTTGAGTGTGAAATGATAGATATAAGAGCTTAAGGGTTATGTGTAGACGGGAGAGTTTGGATAGTCTTTAAGATCACTCGTTAATCATGCACTAATGGGGAAGGCTACTAAGGCTAATATGATATATTTACTTTTTATTGTAGATGAGGTAAGCAAGGCAAGGGATTAAATAGGATGTTGTTGATTGCGCTATCAAAAGTGGTGTTTTCATTCCTAGTGTTGTCAGATTCCTTGATGTTTACACAAACTCACGGTTCAAGAGAGTAAATGGGAACTTCTTTTAGTGTTAGTTGTGACCTGGCTATCAAGACTAATGCTTACAGGTGCAGGTGTTCACGTTATTCATGTAGGTAGCTATGGGATCATATAAGTTGACTAGACTAGCCAAGCCTGGGTATCATTTTTTGAAGTGTTTCTTGAAATTGTTAACGCTATTTATTGAAGAAATTGACTCATTAGAAGCAGAAGATGGGTTGACTCAAATCGAGAATGCCTTCACATGTTTAGTTGAGAATAAGATAATTTCTTTTTGTTGACATGAGATGCTGACTGTTGATACAAGTGCATAAGTGTATTTGTTTGAGGAACAAACAAATTGCAAATCACTTGGGCATACTTCAAGGAGGCTTTCATTCTAAAGTCCACAACAATTTCTTATGATATCAAATGTAATAGGAGTTTAGCAGAAGAGATGGGAAATACGATGAATCTAAGTCATTAGTAATCAATTCATAGATAAATCATATAACATTGAAGATTGAATTAATACCACAATTTCTTACAATTTTCAATTTGTATTCCAAATATGTTGTATAGTTTTATATGGAACCTCATTTCTTACATGCATGTTTTTTAGTATTCTTGAAACCCTTTATGATTTGGATAGTGCTTTTATCATATTGTTTAAATTCTGCAAGTCTCTTATTTACTTCAGTAGCTTACAATAATCATAAATAATAGGATATTCTTACATGAATGAGATATAAACGTGTTTAAAGAAAACAAATAAAAAACTAAGATATTCTTACATGAATGAATAATCTCTTAAAAAAATTAGTTTATATAGTTTAAAGATCAATTGCGAAAATTTATGTAGTTTGGATGGGAGTATATAAATAAAGTTTATCAATTTTTTTTATTTATTTGGAAAATTCGTTGAAATATTTATGTAATTTTAGTTTCTCTTGAAGGTTCTACTTATGAATTTGTATGCCAAGAAATTAAGTACAAAAAATAAAATTAGTTTTAGTTTAATTTGTAGAGATAATTTAAATATGAACTTCATTATCATCAAACTCTTCAACTGATTTATAAACTTTAATAGGCATAATTTATTCACTTTCAATTTCATGGTTAGGCTTAATATCTTTTAAAAGTTTAATTTCATAAGCAAGAATTATCATTAGCTATGCATTTGTAATCAAAATACATTAATTTTTTTAGCTTAGATTCAAATTCCAATTATAGTAATGTTCAAATATGATCATAAGTTCAATATCATCTTCAGTTTTAATTTTTAATGGAGGTTTAAATCTAGAATTAATCTCATGCATGAATTTTATTGTTGGTTTTCAGCCTCGCATTATCTTTTAATTGCTTAATGTACTTATTAGGTTCTTTCGAACACTTGTGAGACATTTATTATAATATTTGATAATAAATATCTACAAATGTTATATTTTAAGATGATAGTTTGGAAATCCATTTGTAATTAACCATTCTAGTTTAAGAACACAGTATGCATGCATCTCAGTGTTTCTAAATTAATGATTAAAGTTATTATCTTTCTAGATGTTAATCATCATCTTGATCATTACCTTTATTCCAAACTATCTCGAGTTGGTTTAATGATTCTTTATTCTCCATGTATAATAACAGCATGTTTTTATCTCACTATGTGGGGTCGATTACATGAATCTTTTTTCTCCATTGTGTCTTATTAAGTGTCAAATTCTCATTTAATTATAATAAGCTAAGGTCATTTTCTATACAACCTAACCAAGTTTTTTTTTTTTACCTCTATCTCTTTCTTTCTTCTTAATATGCAATTTATTACACTACTCCCAATTGAGTATTTATGATCGACGTTTTTATGACTAATACTACTCTTTAATCTTATTCATTGAGCTACTAACCTTTTCACAAATATATTTATTTTGCATTTTATCTTTAAGAGTAAAGCCACCATCCTTATTTTCTCTTTCTACCAACATTTTGTGCCATAAATCATTGCAGGTCTTACCACCATCTTATAAAATTTTCTTTTAAGTCTAAGCGTACTTTTCTATTACACAATAGGCCAAATGCATTCCTTCACTTTAACCATCCAACTTGAATTCTACTAATAACATCCCCAATTATTTTACCATCATTTTGAACAATAAACCCGAGATATCTGAAACGTTCACTCTTTTTAATGACTTGATCACTCATTGTCACAACCTCATCACTAGAACTTCTACAATTAAAATTATACTTTATATATTCAATTTTAGATCTACTTAAACCAAACCTTTAGACTCTAAGGTTGACCTTTATAATTCAACTTTCTCTTGGACTGAATGTTATCAATAAAAAGCATACACCAAGGTACATCCTCCTCTAAATGCCTAGTAAGAACATCCATAACTAAAGCTAAAAGATATGGACTTAAAGTCAATCCTTGATGTAATCCAATTGAATAGGAAAATATTTTGTCAATCCTCTTTGTGTTTGAACACAATTAACAGCTCTAGTATTCTTAATGACTTGAATATAACTAATTTTAACTCCTTTCTTTTTAGAATTATCCAAAGCACTTTTCTTGGAACTTTATCATATGCTTTGTCTAAATCAATAAATATTATATGTAGATCCTCCTAACTTTCTCTGTACTTCTCCATCAAACCCCTCAACAAATGTATAGCATCCATAGTAGATCTACCTGGCATGAAATTAAATTTGATGTTGAGAAATTTATATCTCACATCGTAACATATGCTCAATTACTCTCTCCCATAATTTTAATGTATGACACATTAACTTAATTCCTCTATAATTTGAACACTCTTGTGCATCACCTTAATTCTTAAAAATAGGAACCAACAAATTATTTCTCCACTAATCTGACATCTTTTTAATATTTAAACTAACATTAAAATGATTAGTAATCTAAGAAATTTCTTGATCTCCTAAGCATTTTCATACTTCTATTAGAATATCATCAGGTCAAACTATTTTTTCATACTTCATTTTTTTTAAAACTTCTTTAACTTCAATTTTACTAATACGATGATGAAAATATTTTTTTTTTTGGGTACTAAAGTTGCTAGAATCAATCGTATTCTCACATCCTTCATTAAAAAGTTTATCAAAATATCGTATCCACGTATGTTCAATATTTTCGTCCAAGAAAGCACTTTGTGATTTTCATTCTTAATACACCTCACTTGAACTAAATTTTTACTTCTTCTATCTCTTTGCTAGCTAAATTATGCATACATCTTTCACCTTCTTTGGTATCCAATCTATTTTATAAATTATTAAAAATAAATTTTTTTTGCATAATGTATTGCTTTATTAGAATCTCTACAGTTCACTTTATATCTTTCTCAATTCTTTGAATTTTTATATCTAAATTAAGTTTTATAATAAATTTTTTTAATCTTTTTTGCATATTTTGACTCCACAATTTATTTTTATTAAAAAAAGTTTTTTTTATTCTCTAAGTATATTTTTTGCAATTTTTTTATTTTTATTTGCTACTATTTCTCACATAACATTAGCTTCCTCATAAATATTTGAAATTCTAAGATATTGTAGTTTATTCTTAAAAATATTTTAATTAGTGTTCTTAGCCATCGATCTTAGATTTAATATAATTTATTTTTCATCTTCTAATCTTTCATCTTAAAAATTAAAACTAGCAGTCGATGTTGGGTACTTAAACTTTTACCCATAATGACTTTATAATTTTAAAAATCTAAACGATCTATTTTTCATCAGAAAATAATCAATTTATGTTTTATTAGTTTCATTCTTATAAGTAATATTATGCTTGTCTATTTTTTTAAATAAAGAATTATAAAATCATAAATAAAATATAATTCTATCTTCTTCATTACTACCCAATCTATTTCTTCAAGGCCCATATTAGAACAAGTGCATCGAATCCCATCAAAACTTCACAGTTAAGCATGCTTGGGTGAGAGTAGTACTAGGATGGCTGACTTCTTAGGAAGTCCTCATGTTGCACTCCATTTTCTTTAATACTATCTTTGTCGTGTTCAAAGTCTCGAATGTGAAAAGTGGAAGGTTATGTTAGGTAATCGACAACTAGCTTAAAACTTGTCAAAGAAATCATGACATGAATTCTTTAATATATTGTGTTAATCTTTATTCTCCATGTGTGTTCCTAGATAATGTTTATGAGATGTTAAACATAGTTTGTGCAAATTTTTTTGTCCAACTTTTATCTATGTTATCGTTTTTCTACTCTTGTTCCTTTCTAATCATTTAATATCTATGCATCTTGTTTGTACCCATTGTCTTACAAAGTATGAAACTTATGTTTGCATGTTCGTTTATCACCCAAACAGATTTTGACTCAAATGATGGCCTCTTGAATCTACTCATAATGTTGATTGCACTCTATTTCTATCGATGTTCTACCCAACTTCTTGACCTTGCAGATGAAAAATTTGTTGGCTATTAAAAAAATAGGATTTGAATTGACTAAAGATAGTTGATTGTCTGATATGAGTGAAATGTTCAAATCACCTAATTATATTTTTCATGTTCTCTTTAATTCTACTTCCACTTCCCCTTCATTATAATTTCTCAATCCACACTTTTTAATTTTACCATATATATATATATACATTTTCATTCCTTTCATGTTCATTTGTTTATTAGTGACTTCTTTATTATTGAACACTTGGATCTATAAGAATAATCAGCCTTATTAAAATTAAAAAAAAAACACTTTTCTCTATGGTATTATCTTAACACCTAGCACAATTTAAGAACTAGTTTATTTTGACCATTCAATCTTCAGCTCTAGAATTTTTGTGGTCATTTATATTCTCATCTTCTTTATGATTGATCGAAGATATGTAAATTATCATGCTGTTTTAGTGATATTCATTGATGATTGTTAATTTCATCATCACTATACTTGCATATTATGGGCATAGCTTTTGTACTATTAATTCTATGTTCTTTTATTTTAAAAATATTTTTTAGTATTCCATTTATTATTATGCACTTATCTAACCAATTAGTGTCATCATGTGTGAAAAGCTTATAGTAAAATACCTTAGTTTGAACACTTTTATATAAATATCTACATAATCAATAGAAAGTAATATCGACTTGGTTTTGGTTCTTCATGTAATTAGATCATGATTTGATTCTTTGTTCACTTTTTAATATATATATATATATATGTGTGTGTGTGTGTGTTTATGTTTTATGTATATCTTTAGTAATATTAACTTATATTGCACAGTTTTTTCAGTGCACACCAAAACAATTGTCATGATACATCATATAGTTTCTTAAAATCAACAAATATTGTCCTAAGGTCCTTTATTGCTTTATATATTTTTTATTATTTGTTTAATACAAAAGATGTCTCCATAATAGATCTTTTCTAACACAAAATTAAATTGATTCTCTGATATCGACATAATTTTTTGAACATCATATTCTATTATTATCTTCCATAGCTTCATTATATAAGTTTGATTTACCAATAATTATTTAAATTTTGTGTATTTTTGTTCTTAATTATTCCCCAACAAATTGGCATGAAAAAGATTTTTAACAAAGCTATTTGAATATTATATTGGTTTTCAAATCTCAATAGATATGTTATCTAAACCTAACACTTGGTCTTTATGCAATTTTAAGAACTAATTTAGTTCCCTATTTTGAATCAATCTATAATAATATCATATTTTATTTTTTGTTATGTCCTTTTATGATGATTTTCTATAAAATTCTTATTTAATAATATTTGAAGTAACTATCTCATCTTTCTTTGATGTCTTTTCAGGACTTCTAGCTTAATTGAAATCATTATAAATTTCAATAGTATTTTGTCACTTTTGAAGTAAATTTTTCATTAATAATTTTTTATATATCTCCATTCCACAAACTCCTTTATATATGTTATCCTAAATTTTCTATCATAATCATCTTAATAGAATTACTAAATCTCACTCTAAGTTTGGTTCAATTAAAGAATTTTGTTTTGACTTTGTTAGGAGCCTATTATTGAAGATTAGCATCTCTCTTTTTAAATTCCATCATCTTGGCTTGGACAATTATTTCTTGTGAAAATTTTCATACTTCAAAGGTATGCATATATCAATATAACTTTAGGTTATATGATAAAACTCACTTGGATTCGCTTAACAAAATTTTTAAAAAGATATTTCTTTTATTTTTTTAAATTTCAAATGCATTTGCGATTAAATGACTTAACTTTTGAATGCAATCATAGCTACTGTAAAATCAATTATAACTTCTCCCTCATATTATCTCTTAATCCTCTTTCATACCCACCTCCTCTTAATAGCTCATCTATCAAAACCTATATATCATTTAAGCAGTCCATAATAATTCTATAATCTTTATAGAGCGAATGTTGTAATAGTTCATTTATGTCTTTTCAAAATTAGTTTTTCACATTATCTTCTGATCCAATTTGTGAAGAATAATCAATAATCATATTTATAGTATTTTTATTGATAATTAACTTTAGGGCTACTTGCTTACAAGCATCAGATGTGTTAAATAAAAGTGATCTAGATGTTTTGATTTTTCAAGTGTTTGATATGAAGTGAATAGATGTAAAGAATTTTTTATTTCAAAGAATATGAACTACCTTAAAAACATCATTTTTGGTGCATCCTAAATTCTCCAAAATGGTCAAATTCTAAATGCATTGCTATACACAACCCCATTTGCTTGTGACCCTAACCCTATTTTTGCTTCTGCTTCCTGCCTCCTATCTTTGTCAGCAATTTTGTCACCTTTGTTGTGACTACCCTTTTGTTTCTCGACATTTGAGTACATTAACACCAACTAGATTGTCATAGCTTTCCTTCATTGATTCCATTTATGCTTTCACTACTAGTGTACTTGCAATAATCATTATCTAACAATAATTTTGCTCTAATGTCTCCCTCTAGGCCCTACTCTAGATTGAGTGTGATGACTACATGGTTGAATATACCACCTTTGGATTCGACATTAGCAAGCGACTTGATCCATCATGAATAGGCCTTATGGTTGTAGCTTTATATCGATGACGAATGTGACCATTTGTCCATGCAAGAGGTATATTTGATTATATATTTTAAGAAAACATTGTTGTAGGGATTGTTAATTGAAGTATTGATTAAGCTTTTGCTTCTAATATCAAACCAACCATCAAATGTGATTATGATTCTAATTTGACTCATTCCTAATTTCGTCAATGACCTCAATGTCACCTAGCTTTTCTTTCAACATCCAAATTCTCAAAACATATATAGATGGTGCTCTTAAGTCTTGTTCATAGGAATATATGGAACAAATTATGTTGAAATAAAAGGCGAAGTTGCCACATTACATGAAATGACATTTTCATAAGAAGCATTCCAATATCCATATAGGCATGCCTATGTGTTTTTGTAACACTCTCGGGGGACATTCTATGAGTTGCCTTCGCACTATCATCTCTTTCATTCTTAAGGGTTAACGTGTATTGATCTATTGTTCCTCTTGCACTTCTAATTGATTTTTCTGGCAAAGAAGATGGTGAATCTTTTCCACTAGGCCAATTGTCTTAATAAGAAACAGCATCAATTCTGTCATTAAACTATCATTGTGCTAAGTGCTTTGGCATTATCCCTTGTTCATATATGCACAAATTTGCTAATTCACCATCTCAAGCACTTTACATATTGTGCAATTTTTGTGAGAGTTATAGAGGTGCCTTTCATTCTTGTAATACCTTCTTTGACAATCTTTTCAGAGTATTTGCACTTCAGAAAAACATTTGTCATTTCATTTAATATCAATTTGAATGATATGCCTCCATGTTGGGTCTTTTTTATTTGTTGTGGTTTTATCCTTACCTCAAATCATTTTTATAAACCCTAAAAATATTCGAATGAATAACCAATTTTAATCCTAAAAAAAGAGACAACACTAATGTTTAAATTAACAAACCTAAATGAAGAAGTGATGAAATTAGATTGATGTAAAAAATATTAGGGTTTATGGGTTCTCATTGAAGGAAGGAGATGGGGAGGAGGAGTAGGAAATTAACTAAATAAGGGGCCGCAAGCTGATCACTGCAAGATCTCCTTGGATGAGATGCAGAAGCCAAAACAAGGAAGTTTCATGTGTGATTTGATGCGGAATGAGGTTGTGAGTGTTCTAAATATGCTATTTTTATTACTATTAATATTTGAAAAAAAAATTATTTTTGTGAGGCACACTGCGTACCCTTCATTTGGCTAGGTGCAACCCAAGGTACGCCTCACAATGTAAGCCATGTGGCACGTGTGCCTTATGGCTTTTCTCTTCCAAACTGTATTGAGGCATGTTTACATGACTCAAATTGTACAATTTTTCATAATATTTCTACTGTAGTTTGTATTCATAAGTTAACATATAATAACTTATGGCCTTCCCAATTGACCTTGGAATAGCCCCTTGTCTTTTTGTTGCTTGCAAGCCATCCATATATATTCTTCTTGCAACCATCATTTCATAGTTTCTTGTTTTTTCCATTCAAAGTCACTAAATTTTGTTTGTTCATTAGTTTTTATTTTAGTCCTAGCTAGTCATTGCTCACTTTTCACTTCAATTGGGTTAAGTTGTAGCGTGTCACTTGCTAGTGATGACTTCACCAAAAATTATCTTATCTTTTAGCACATTAGGACTAAATTGTGTTTCACTACTCGTGATGTTCAACAAAACCTTTTCTATTTTTCATGACAATCAGTTTAGACTTTAGTGCTACTTTTGAGGGGTGTTCTACCACTAGCTTTAGATGCTATTAATTAAATCATATATTTTGGCTATTGTTAGCAATTTTTAAGCTTTTTTTACTTGGAATTTTAGTTATATAAATTCATTTTTAAGCAACACTTTTTTAGCTTGAAACATTTATATTTTCATCAATGATTTTATTTCATGTTGCTTGTTCTTTCTTGCTTTCCTAGTTGAAATTTTCTAGTTACATTCTCTTTTCTTAGATGGCTTTCTGTCTCATTCATTTCACTGAATTGCCTGTTCTGTAGCAATATGGCGATATCAGAACCATGTACACTGCTTGCAAGAATAGGGGATTTGTTATGATATCTTATTATGACATCCGGGCTGCTCGAACTGCTATGCGTGCATTGCAAAATAAACCTTTGCGGAGGAGAAAGCTGGATATCCATTTTTCTATACCTAAGGTTGAAGAAAATTCCTTTATATGTTTAAATTGCATGCTCCCTATATCACTTGATTTTTACATTTCTCTCTTTTATTGTTTTTCACAGGAGAATCCATCAGACAAAGATTTGAACCAAGGAACCCTAGTGATATTTAATTTGGATCCATCAGTTTCAAATGATGATCTTCTTCAGCTTTTTGGAAATTTTGGAGAAGTAAAGGAGGTGGGATATTTTTTATATTTTCTTTTTTTTTTTTAAATCTTGTTTCTTTTATTCAGGTTGAAGATTTTTTGTGTTATGCCTGTTTCTACAGATAAGGGAAACACCACACAAAAGACATCATAAGTTTATTGAATTTTATGATGTTCGAGCTGCTGAAGCAGCCCTTCGAACATTGAACAAGAGTGACATAGCTGGGAAGCGCATAAAGCTGGAACCTAGTCGTCCCGGTGGAGCTCGTAGAAGGTAAGTTTTTGCATTGGTGTTATTCGTCGACTGACATTTCTCGTACTACACATTTTTTTATAGATATTTTCTTCAATCAGCCTCGCCCTTAGGATGTGCTTATTGGTTTTTCTTATTATAAATATAGAGTTCTCTTATCTTATTTTGACAGAATTACCTTAGAAGTGTGAAGTTTGATTTTCTGCATGTATATGATTGGGACATGGTGATTGGAAACAATCCTGTGCAGGTGTGAGATTTTAGTGTGCTCCTTTTCCTCTGAAAAAGATTTTCATGGGAGACAAAGCTCTACTCTGAAATCACGCGTGTCTGTGATTGTTCTTAGTATTAGGTTACTAGTTGTCTTTTGATGTACATCCAGTCTGATTTTTATTTATTTTTTTTGTTTGAGCAATTACTGTCTTTTGCTAAACAATATCCTTCAATATATATCATCTCCAGTAGGATGCATAAAACATATCACAATGTTGCCGTCACATTATTTTTTCACTTCCATTATGTCTCTCCTTTAGATGGTTTGTTTATGAAGATTTAAAACAGTTCTTCTTATGAAACTAGCTTAATTCAACAAATTAATCAAGACATGGAAAAGGATGAAACCAGAATTTATGGACATGTGGGCTCACCTATAGCCACTTCTCCTCCAGGTTCGAATATCCTAACTTTTTTTCTAATTATATGTAGTTGGAATAACTGAAATTTTTCTTGATGTTTGAATTTACACTAATGATAGGTATATGGGCACAAAGTCCAATTGAAAATGATCCTTTTCCACCTCTTAGTCGATCCACTAGTACCAGTGGTCCTATGGGCAGTAACTATTTGCCTGGATTAGCATCTCTAGTGCCTACATCTTCAAACTCTATGAAGATTGCTCCTATTGGGATAGAACAAAACAGGATTAGCCATGCTGATCATGTAAATAGCAACCAACTATCACAAGGATTAGCATATCAGCATTCTCATTCTTTTCCAGAGAGGAGTGAAATGATACTCAATATGATATCAAATAAGGAAAGTGGATCTTTGCTTATTCCAAGATTGAATGTATCTGGTGTTGGCACAATTACTGGATCCCAGTCTCTATGGGGTAGCCCTCCATTTAGTGACTTTTCTCATCCTTCTTCTTGGCAATCTATGAGACATCAAATTACATCTAATGGCCAAGGCCAAGGGCAGAGGGCTCTATATCCGGGTCATCATGTCCCCTTCATTGGTTCACCATCATCCCATAATCATCTCTACCATCATGCAGGATCTGCTCCACCCGGCATATCATTTGAAAGGCCATTTGGTTATTTTTCTGAGCCGCCAGGGGCTTCTTTCGTGAGTCCATCCCCATTTGGAAGTGTAGGCATGGGCAGAAATGATGGAAGTTTAACAGCAGGCATCAGTACTAACGCACCTCTGAGCCATGGAGTTACTCTACCTGGGAACATGCTAGAGAGTAGTCAATCCAATTTTAGGATTCTAGCCCCCCAGAGGCTGGGGAACTCACCTTTTGGCAGTGGTCCTTTTCTTGGAACTGATGGCATGAATGAGCGTGCTCGCAATCGGCGAGCTGATAGCTATGTGACTCAACTGGACAGCAAGAAGCAGTATCAGCTCGACTTGGAAAAAATTATCAGTGGAGAAGACACCAGGACAACTTTGATGATAAAAAACATTCCAATAAGTATGTTCATGAGATGACATAATGAGCTATTGCTTTTAGTATTTGGATGATTTCACCCTAATGCTTAACTTTCTTTACATTTAAGGTACACCTCGAAAATGCTGTTAGCCACCATCGACGAGAACCACAAGGGTACTTATGACTTTCTGTATTTGCCTATTGATTTTAAGGTGATTACTATGATGAGTTCATAAAATGTATTTTCCATATTTGAAAATAGTTTTCATTTAGACTTACAGTGATGTGCTTTAAAATGTTTGTAGAACAAGTGCAATGTGGGCTATGCATTCATCAACATGTTGTCTCCTTCCCACATCCTACCTTTTTACCAGGTTTTTCTGAGTCCTCTTTTAAATGTTGCTTATTTATATGCCTGTTGGGAACTCATCATTCTAAATAATTGATTCTTATTAAACCTCTGTACCTTACTGTTCCTCTCTGATCTTTCAGACATTTAATGGAAAGAAATGGGAGAAGTTCAACAGTGAGAAAGTCGCCTCACTTGCATATGCTCGCATTCAGGGCAAGGCAGCGCTCGTTAGCCACTTCCAAAATTCTAGCTTGATGAATGAGGACAAGCGATGCCGACCCATTCTCTTTCATTCTGAAGGATCGGAAGCCGGCAATGAGGTACATTATTACATATTTAAAGTTATACGCATCTCATGTGCAACATACATACCGCTTTGAAATGGTGGCCAGTTAAATTTCATTGCGTCTGTTTGTGAACTTGTTCATAAGCTACTGTAATTGGCTTTGAAATTTCTGGTGATTCATTTAAGTTGAACCAGTAATTATGTCAACTACTACAAGAGTCTCTTTATTTATGTCAACTACTACATGAGTGTAATTATGTCTCGCAGGAACCTGTGACATCAGTTGGCCTGAATGTATTTGTGCGTCAGCAGGATGGAACCATTTTAGGAGATGCGCCAGAAAGCCCAAACAGCATCACAAGTGAGAAGCGAGAGAAGAACAGTTTGAAAGGAGTCATCATACTATAGCACTGTTTGTGGCAATTCAGGTGTGTGGGTAGGGATTCGCGCTTACAAAGTGTACAAAAGAGTCTGAAATGGAATTTTGTGGCACAGTTTCGTGGTTAGTTCCATCCACTTTTGAACATAGTTTTGATGAGAGGGATCAGATTCCATGATGTTTTTTTTGTATAGCTTGAAGATTGTATCTCACTGCGATGTATAGAGAAATAAGGAAGGAATATTTGCATGCATGGAGGAAACTTGGGTCAGCTTGGATTTGCAAGACCTTGACTGTCCTTTTTTTATTGCTGTTTTTTTTGGCCGTTTGTTTTTTTTGTGGAGTGCAATGTTTATATGATCATTGTATTGGGCATAGAGGATCATTGATTTTTTTTTCTTTTCTTATTGTAATTTAATTAACTATTTTAGAAACGAGAGAATTTTGTCAGGGGATGCAAACTTATCTAATGTACATTTTACTGTTTTAATTTTTTTTTGTACTTTGATCTTCTATTTTCTTTGTATGATGCTAAAAGTGCCTGCTGTAGCTTCTTCATCCCCTTCTTTATGGGCCTTTGTATTTTCAATTTCAAGTGAAATTATTAAAGAACTCTAGCTTTTGATGAGTTGAGACTTGAAATTTGAATTTTTTGTCAGGGAATACTTAATTATCATTACTTTATAGTTATTTTAGTTTAATTACATTTTTTTTGAAAAAAAAAAGAATTTGATCTTCTATTCTCTTTGTATGACTAAAATGGCTGCTTCTGTGTCATTCTTCATCTCTTTTAGATATACATCTGTATTTAATTCATTTAAATGAATTAAACTAAATTTTTGATGAAATTTATAAATTTTACTTTTTAAAACCAAACGCTTTAAATTCAAACGCGTATAAACAGTAGTTATTTTCACGCGCCAACAAAAAAAAAAAAAAAATGGAGAAGGGCAGGCATTAAAGGAGGCTCCTTCAAATAGGTTTGTGATCGCTATGGTTTGTTGAAATTGTTGTTGTCTTAGATGATTGGAGATGTATTGACCATTTCTGTTTTCCATATATGGCTTAGTTCTTCACGAAGTTTTGATAGTTGAGGTTGTAGAGACTCTGATTATGTTAATAGAAAGAGTGCACGACGCTTGATAGCACTGATACTAACAACGATTTCATTGTGTTAATATTTGACACCTGAATTAGTTTCGAAATGCATGCATGCATATAGAATGATCATAGCCGAATCTTTTTAGAAGGGATAACTATCTTCTATTTAATACAAATAACAAGTTGAAATTTACTTATAACAATTAAATAGGAACAAGTTAAAAGTTAAATGTTTGTCATTGCTTGCTCACAATGTTACTGAACATAATTATCTAAGCTATCCAAAGCAGTACTCGCAACATATCTTGTATTTTCAACTCATTAGTAAAGATTCTAACAAATAAATATTTTGAGAATTATAACGATAATAATCACTTCAATGCTATTTTGTTGGAAATAAATAAATATTTATAAATATTATATAATATGTATGTTATATTATTAAATATTTATTAATTAATTTATATTTATTTGAATAATTGAGTTAGTTAATAATATTTAAATTAAATAAATTTAGATATATTGTAAAAATTAAAATTAATTTAATGATTTGGTTGAAATTACAACCATTAAAATTTATAATCTTTAAATAAACGGTTCAGATTTTCCTAAATCTTAAACTTTAAGTATTTAACCTCACGGGTCATGGGGTTCACGACTTACGCGTCTTGACTATCGATTTGAAAGTCTCCAATAACCCTAACCCCCGAATCCCAAGTCCCCTTCCCTTCCCCTTCTGAGCACGAATTATTATTACATCAGCCTACAATCCAAAGAGTCGAACAAAGTCCAATCGTGATTTCTGCTTTTTTACGGTTCAATATCGATTATTATTTTTTCCAACTCGCCCAACTTCCGGAGTTGCCTCTCGAGACTTGCTTATCTCTTATTTGCACTTTACTGGTCGGAATAGATTCATTAGATAAATCTTTGCTATTTAGTTTCTTTTTTTAATTTGTGAAGTGATTAAGATATGGAGAATATAGTGGGTTCTAGATGACTCAAAAATGCTCTTAAATTTCTCAAATTTTTAATTTTTGGTGTTTGATTTCTTGTTGGAATGTGCGTTCAAATGTTGAAGTGCATATTCTCTATTTGATTTTGTGATGTCGTGTATATTTTGGTGTTTATGGTTTACCATCTACATCTGTTTTGTTACTTGATTTTTGAAAACTTTGTTTGAAAGAGGATATTTGAAACATATAGTTTATGCAAATGCTTGAGATTCTTTAGATATTCTTTTCAAAATCTCATCACTATTGCTCTGTTAGAGCCTTTAAGGCTTGCGTGTTTCATTGTTTTGTTTACAGATTAAAATTTGAGAGTAAATATTATCATGTTGATGTCTTTATTATTCATTTGCATCTTGCACTATGGTATTCATGTTGATGTGTGTTTAACTCACTTCTTCTAGCTATAAGATTGAGTCATTGATCCAAACAAGAAGTTTTATATGGATGTATATTATCCATGCAAACATTTCACAACTGGTTTTTATTCTTTTTTTCTTTAACTATTATGATCTCTTCAGTAATGAGGGGGACTGCACTGCAGTTTGTAGATCATTTCTGATATGCATGATGGATTTTAATGAAGTAATTACTTGTGTGAACTTTTGATATGCATGATGGGTTTAGAGGATGTTTTAATCCTATTTAGTTGAAAGATCGTGATGCCTAGTGCAATATAATCACTACCTACAACTTTATTCATTTTGAATTCTATATTAAACTTTTTTGCTTCCTTTTTAGCTAGATATATCTTCTTAAATTCTTACTTATTTCAAATCAATCATACCATCACCATCTTATGTTGTCTCTCTTCTCTTGGTTGTACATGCATATTTAGCATAAAATCAAGTATAGTATTGATAAAGTAAAGACCAAAATATAATAAAATAATAAATAAAATGAAAACTATAATAAAAAAATAATTGAAACAGATCCAACGAAACAACATATATAAGCAATCATCTTGTTAAGCTAAGTTGCATCTCATATTGAAAAAGGTTTTAACATCACATCCCTTTAAAAACTATAAATCTTAATGTAGTCATATGATGTACCCCAGTTGTTATATAAATAGTGCCAAATGATCCTCACGACTGAAAAAATTAGAGAGAACAGCAAATAGCCCGATCTTAAAATAACAACAAATAGTTATTAGGTTATATCATGGAGAATTTGACTTTTTCTAATGAAGTAATAACCTACCAATTTATAAAGTGGAAATTTGGAATGCATGGTATGTATATATTCCATATAGTCTTTAATTTGCATGCAACACGCTATTATGTGGAGATTCTCCCTTTCAATCCAATGTTCTCAACAATATTTTAAACATCTTTGAGAAAATTTTCAGCCTTCAAATCAAATTCTCAAGTCTTCTCTAATTTATATCAATACTTATCAAGTATGAATACCATTTTGGTGGGCATTCTAAGTTGTTTTCTAAACCTCTCCACATCAATATGTTTTGCTGCTAGATTCAAGAACGACAAGCTTCATGTTTGATTATTAAGTTAGTTTTTTTTTTTTTTGCTTGAAATGTCAAATGTAAAATGATGTTTTGTTGAACACCTCTTCTTTATCATAAATAGCATAGATAACATGTTTATGCATTTCAATTTGGTTTTTCTATTTGCATATCTCAAAAGTTTTACCTTTATATTATACAAGTGAGTAATAGTGCTCTATTTCTATATGGATTGTATCAATATAATATGTAAAGTTTTTATTTGAAGCATATGATTGTATCTTTAATTTTGACAAATTTTTTTTTTCAACATTACCATGTCAAATTTTGATCTATCTCAAACTGCATCATCTGAAAATGAGATTGTTGTAGAGGATGAAAATAGTAATGAAAATCTTAATCTTTCTTCACAACCTAGTTGTTCAAAAGCACTTGCACTTGATATTATTGTTGGATGAATCCCTCCTAAGAAGACTAGGGAAAAGAAGTCTACAGTTCGAGGGTACTTTACTCAAAGTGTTTCAACTTTGAAAGGCATTAGTGCACCTTTTTACAATGCATATGTTGTAATACAAAATTTCATAAATCCAAGACTGACACCACTTCACAACTTCTCAGAAATATTAGGGAGTGTGATAAGATCAAAGTTAAAAATAAATAAGTTATTGAGTTGTTGGATAAAAGGTAAAAATTGTTAAATTTTATGCTTTCTGATAGTGGTTCAGAAATTGAGATTGCTATTTTTACTGATCCAAAGAATTATGATCATCTTCAAATTAGAGAAATAATAGTAAAAATGATAATTGTATATGAGCACCTATTTATGATAGTTGAGCATATATGGTTCAACATTTTGTTGAAAATTTGAATTATAACTATGAAAGAATATCTATAAACACTATAAGAAAATGATTGCATGAAAGTTTATGAAATAGAGAAAGACAAGTTGAAGACATATCTTAAAAGCATATAATATTATTAACATCTAATTATTAGACTTCCAATCAAATTATGGGGTACATGTGCTTAACAATTCATTATATTGATGAGTTAGGAATTACATAAGTGAATTATTAATTTCATTGAGCTAACCACCTACATGTACATTTTATATGCTATATGTATTTAGTGAAATCTACAGATAAAATTTCTACAATTATATTAGATAATGCTAGTAACGATGATGTTGTCACTAATGCTCTTAAATCTAATTTTCAGTCAATAGGTAAGTTACATTTTCAGGGTTATTTCTTTCATGTGAGATGTTGTGCTCACATATTGAATATAATGGTTCAATATGATTTAAAGGAGATTTAAAATATCATTTATCAAATCAGGGAGTTAATAAAATATCTTAAGAAGTCTCTAGCGAGATTACATAAGTTTGTTTAAGTGGGAAAGCAATTAGAGATTTTCACTTCAAAGGGTTTATCTATTGATGTTCCTACACGATGAAATTTTACATATATTATGCTTGAGTCTGCCTTTATTTTTCGCAATATATTCTACCATTTGCAGCCCGAGATAACAATTATAAGTAGTTGCATCAGATTTTGATTAGCAAAGGTATAAGCAAATTAGAAAGTTCCTTGTTGTTTTTCATAAAGTTACAAAAATGATTTCTAAACTTTACTTTATCAATACTACACTTGATTTTATGTTGAATTGCTTAGGTTGATTTTAAAGGATGATGTTAAACCTTGAGATTTATTTCGATAAAAAACTTATATATCTTATTTAATGTATTTCAATTATTTTTTGACATCAATTTTCATTTTATTTGTTGTTTTATTATATTTTGATTTTTAATTTATCAATACTACACTTGGTTTTATGCTGAATTATTTAGTTGGGTCTGTTTCAATTATTTTTTTACTATAATTTTCATTTTATTTGCTGATTTATTGTATTTTGGTTTTACTTTTATTAATATTATACTTAGTTTTATGCTGGATTGCTTAGTTGGGTTTGTTTCAATTATTTTTTTACTTCTGTTTTCATTTTATTTCGTATTTTATTATATTTTGATATTTACTTTATCAATATTATATATCTTATTTAGTTGGGTCTGTTTCGATTATTTTTTTATTATAGTTTTCATTTTATTTGCATATGGATTGTATTCTTTATTTTACTACACTTGTATGATTTTTACTAGATTTATGATTTTTAAAGGGCTATGATGTTAAACTTTTTTTAATATGAGATACAACTTAACTTGACAATATGATTGCTTATATATCTTATTTAGTTAAGTTTGTTTTAATTATTTTTATATTATAATTTTTATTTTATTTTATTTTAGTCTTTACTTTATCAATACTATACTTAATTTTGTATTGAATAGCTTAAAGTTGTGAGTTTTTTTAATGAGTTGTGATGTTATATTTTTCAAGATACAATATAATTATTTATCTTTCTTGATTTGTCCAATCTTTTTCATTTATTTCTTGATTTTATTTATTATTTTATAATATTTTATTCTATAGAGTCAAATTTGTTAGTGGATAATTTAAAATTATAATTTTTTAAACTATCATGATGACATCATTGATTAATTAATATAAAATTTTAAACTGAGCTCATTTATTAATTATATACTATAAATTTTTATCTAATTTTATTTATATGGAAATAACAAGAAATGCAAATTGCAGATCTTATGCAGCAATTTATTAATTTCAAAAGATTGAGTAACGAAGCTAATTCTATCAAAATTATTTTGAAGATTGAAAGATGTCAAAATTTCATTTTATTTTATATAAATGAATAAATAGATTATACTAATTTATTAATTTATTTATAGATTATAATTAATTATAAATTATAGTTAAATAAATAAATTACGTTACCATATTCACATGTAATTTTGAATTCTATAATTTTTGTTTGCAATAAAATTTATTTATTAAAAGATCTTTTTTATTACTAGTCTTTAATTTACAAATTATTAATACATTTGTAGTAATTTTTTTATTAAATTTAATATTTTTAAATATTAATTAAAAATCCAAATTTTCTTAACGAGCCAATTCGGACTGAACACGAGCGGTTAACAAACACGAATAAATTCTTGAACTGAACACAAACATATTATTCACAAGCTATTTCAAACACGAACCGATAATGAATAAAAAAAATTTCTTAATGAGCCAAGCACGAACACATGTCAAGCTCGATTCGTTTACCCCCTAGCTGCACTTGCATGGCCCTAAGAGACCTATCCCCCAACTGCAACATTTTTTTTAACAAGCATCATGAATTAAATCACAAAGATTAATTTGATAATATTTCAAAAGCAACTTAGAGAGGTAGCTTTCATGTTACAAGTCTCACCTACCTCATCCCATACATATTTTCTTATTACAGTTAAATTGCGACAATTGTCAATATTAATAATTTTAAGTGCCAACCTCAAAAAAATAAAGGGAATTTACATAACATAGCACACAATTCTTATGCATTGACATATCTAACAATTAAAATTTGATATTGACAAATATAGTACTTTTTCTATGTTTGAAAAGGTGCACATTTCACTTTAAAAAAATAAATAATGATACTATTTTTTATGTAATTTTAAAGATTTTTTTTTTTTAAATTATGAAAATTTGGTATTAGATATGCAAATATTTGTGTGCAATAGGTAAATGCCCCTAAAATAAATTAGAAAGACCAACCAACAAACAATATTAGCTAGCAGCAAACAAAGAAAGAGCTGAACCATGGTTATCTTCCTCATAGCATTGCCATTGAACATCAACAGACTTTCAGATTCAAAACCACGTTTAGAAATCCGCTGCACAACAGTTTACTCTTATTGATATACTAGTTTTCACAATATGAAGCAAACCTTCCAGTTAGCAGTAGTATTAGGGTGTAAACGAAATGAGCGAGAATTAACTCTTATTCATTTCGTTTATATATCGAAGCTGAAATGTATGTTTGTTAGCTTAAGAACGAGTTAACGTAACAGTTTGCTCGAAACAATGCTTTTTTTGACGATGGAGGATAAGCCAATCTTTGATAACAAAATTTTAACCCCTAAACCACGCATTTATGATATGTAAATGTGTTCATATTTATATATAATAATAATAAAATAATAATAATAAAATAATAATAATAATAATAATAATAATAATATAATATAATTTTTATTTAAATTTTTATTATCTAAACAAATGATTGTCACGTTTGCTCTCGTTTATATCGAAATTGGCTCGTCGTTAACAACGAACACAGCATAACATAACGAATGTTCACAAAGCTTTTTTTGACAACCCTATTAGTCATTAGTTACTGAGAAGTACAATATTTTGTTACAGAAGTATTTGCATGTATCAGACACTCGTGAAAAAAAAGAAAATTCTAATTCAGACTATGGGTATGAAATAATCATCCTTCTTGTGTTTGTTTATAGAAAGAAAAGGTCAGATCTAAGTATTCAAGTATATTATCGTGTTCTTCTATGACTGTCTAAATGGGGGGATCTACAATTTCTCTGATGCTAATCCGGTGGCTTCCTTTGGAATCAAAAACAGCAATCCAATAGGAATGAAGGTGGAGAATAGTTGAATGAGCAGACCATAGAGAAGATTATCAAAAGAATGGGATGAAATATCTAAAAATGAAGCGAGAGCAGCACCGTAGAATGAGCCAAGTGAGGAGCCAAGGTTGTTTATAGACATAAAAAGAGCAAACAGAGTTCCTTACCAGGAGGGCATAGCTGTCCGGAAAGGATTAGAAATGGCATGAACCTGTATATATCACACCGAGATAGTATCAACAAACAATATTAATTTATATACAAATTTAATAAATAATATTCCAACTGAATGATCAAAATTGTTTTTTGCATTATGAAAATATCAGCAAATGCAGATTTGATATTATTTGCATTCTTCCCTACTCTTAATAGCCATTTAATGCCGGCCTAGAACTATCTATCAATAAATATTAACATATGCAGAGCCATAGGTTTCAGCTATTGGATATATAACTAAATACAGCAAAGAATTCAAAGAACATATTTATAAATTATATGATAGAGAAACAAATATAAACATTTTCGTTCAGAACTTGTAATGACAACTCTGATTTACAACATTAAAGATAAAAAAAACTGGTCATGATGCTGACGATCTCACTCAAAGACATCAACTAAATAAAACATTACATTTTTGACGGGAAGTTAACTATGTATAAGTCGCCGTGTCCAAACTAATGACATTGGCGGCTGATCAAGAAGCCCGTTAAATCAACTCAAATAAAGGATGACAAGAAAACCACCAATTACAAAAGGTACAATTTACATCTTAATTGGTATGCTAATCATCATCTACGATATCTAAAGAGAAGATCGCGGTATGAATACAAATTTTAAGTTGTTTGGGATCACTTTTATTTATATTTTCTATTTTGATTCAAAATAAAATAGATTTGAAAGTGATAGTTAATTTTAAAAATAATAAAAATATCTAATAATTATTTTGAATGTTTTTAAAAATAAAATTACTTAAAAATACACAAAATAAACATTTTATAAAATAACATAAAAAGAAAAATAAAATCAATCTCAAACGTGCCCTAAATGAATGATTTATATGTATGTATGTATATATATATATGTGTGTGTACTTGTATGTAGTATGTGTACAAAAAATAATAATAAAAAATCCTATTGCACAAAACAATGAATGCAATCTCCATTGTGGAGTTTTCATTTTGAATGATGTTCCTCTATTGCCACAACTCAGCTCTAACAAAGATCAGCTATTCATGCTTCACAATACCATCCACTTGGATTTTTTAACTCACTACCATAACTACTATGACAATAGCATTTCTTTCTGAAGATATATAACTAAAATCCCTATGCATATATCTTAACTTTTTTTTAAAATCCATAACAACGGATCAATTTTTTAAAGGGGAAATTACTTGCAAACAATAAATTTCTTAAAATTCATATATCTAACATCTAAATCTTTACATTTACTTATATAACACCTTTGTAACTAAATCACATCAAACTATATACATGAAAAGGTGCATTTATCTTTAGATGAGTTAATCTTAGTAGTATTTTTAATGTGATTTAAAGTTTAGGATTGCATACAAGTAATTATAAAGATTAAGATGTTAAATGTATAAATACATGAGAATTCAATGGTGGTATATATGTCAATCTCTTTTTTTAAACTTATCTTTAGCTAGCACTTACAAGGATCAAGAAGAGGAAAAAGAAGATAAAAATGAAAATAAAACAAACAACAGAAGGACTAAAAGAGAAAATTCTAAGCAAAATGCTTCCCATCCTAGCTAGTTAAGGACAATTCTAACAAGAGGAAAAAATTTTCAACAAAGTTCATTTAGCAAGATCATTATGATTTCCATGGCATATGTCTGCATTGAATCACAAATGAACAATGGTCATTAAGTTCACGTACTTTGAAAAATCATTATTAATAAATCTCAAGTAAAATGGATTGTATAAATTATTTGAGGGACATAATCATAAAAAAAATCAATTTTCTACACATTATTTCAAACTAATGGCTGTTAAATTATCATTTGTATGAGTTTCTTCTTATTTTTTGATTTCATGTAAAGAAAGGAAATGTTATCTACACTCAGAGTTTATGGTTGTGATGTTTTGTGTTAATGCATCTCATTAACAATTTGCATTTGAGAATCTTAATTCCTAACCCACATAATAAAGCCTACAATTATAATCCAATCAAAGATTCATGAAATAGTGCAAGTTCGGATTGAACTTCAGATAAAGTAGAAAATAAATCATAATTTAAATTTTCTCTTATTATAAATCTGTTATCTAATTAGATAGGAATTATCCTTCTGCTGTACCTTTTCATTAAATTAGATAATAGGATATTTAGAAGACAACAAAATTTGAATTAGTTTAATTTTGTAATTTTCATATATATATATATATATATATATATATAGAGCAAAAAATATAAGCTTCTCATTTTGCAACCCACATATTGTAAGCAACCAAGCTAATAAAAAAATAAAACATCATCATAGAAAAGAAGAGGTTCAACAATATTGATGCTTTTTGTGTAGTATGCACATCACGGAGGAGAGCAATGTGAGGAAGTGGAAGGGGTAGGCAATATTGTGATTTTTTTTGGGCTAAGTACCCGGATAGGCGAATTCACAGGAGAGCAGGAAGTAAATTAGTTATGATCTCAAAGTTTAGATTTAATGTAAGGGAGAGAAAAAGTTGGTCATTGACAGTCAAGTGCTCAAGAGAGGAGTGAGAAGGGATTGTAAGAAAGGGGGCAATGTCGATGACAAAAAGATGAAGAGAAGAGTGTGTTGATCATATGCATATGACACTAGTAATGTCAACAACATTGAAGAAGAGACAAAAAGGTTAGGGAGGAAAGTGTGGAGAAAGGAGACTTAAATTTAAATATTTTAATTATGATCAAAGCCAATTTTAAATTAAGTAAAATTATCGATTTTGAGTCGCAGTCCAATTGAGTTACTTCAAGACAAACATGCTAATTTAAAAACATTTTTTAATTTGAATTTTATTTTTTTGGATCATATACGATAAGCAATTAGTCTAGAACAGCCATTCCAACTTAAATTAAACAGAGTCAACTTTAAATCTAAGTAAAAATATCTATTTTAATTTAACTATAGATCATGCTACTTTAATACTAACATTTTAATTTAAACATATTTTTTCAGTGAGAAAAATATCAAAATGATCACCCGATTATCTGTGAGGGCCTATTTTAGTCCTAGATTATATAAAATGTCTAACTTAATCTCTAGACTCTTAAAATGATAGCCAAACAACTCCTATCATTCAAAATAATGAAAATTGAAGTTAAAGTTAATAGATAGTATTAATATAGATAATATTCTAGAAATTTATATCTTCCTGAAATTTTTACAAAAGTTAATTTCCTACTTATCGTGTTTAGTATATAATTTATAGGTAACATTCTCAATATCACTTATTTTACTTTCAGATGCTGAGATGAAGTTAATACGTATTAAAATTATAAGTTTAAGTAATTATTATTGATAAATTTTCTACAAATATCTCAAATATAAGAAAAAAAATCATTTTTTAGATTTTGTAAAAATTTCAAGATATAAATTCTTAGAATACCATCATTTTTAACACAATCCATTAGCTTTAGCTCCACTTTTTATTACTTTTAACAGCAAGAATATTGTAGCTTCTATTTTAAAAGTACATGGATTAAATTGGACCTATTATATAGTCTAGGACAAAAATAGCCCACCAAATAGTCAAAGGATTATGTTGGATCTTTTCATTTTTTAATATGTGAATTCAATTAATTTTGGACAAATTTCTATACAAGAAAATAAAATATCAAAAAGTGCATTATATATAACATACAAAACATATCTAAATATAAAAATAATATAAAATAAAATATTAAAAAGTGCCTTAATTTTGGACAAATTTACTTAATAGTCATGTTTATATAAAACATAACTAAATATAAAAATAATATCAAATTAGTAATATGTTATTTCATCAATTTATTATCATATCCAATAAATTATAATTGTGAAAAAACATATCTATAATATTATATAATATAGAAAGTTATCATATTAAGTTTTATAGGTAATTTAAAATAATAATAATAATTTATGATATTATAAAATGATAATTTAATAAATATCATTATAAACAAAATATTTTTTTTTGTTTTTCCTTTTTTTAAAAGATCACATATAACAAACTCATGTTAAGAAATACTAATTTTTCGAGATGTAAAACTAAGTATAAATATATAAATTATGAAATACATTTTAATGTTTTTGTGAGATGTTCATGATAGATCTTCATGGGCATTCACACGGGATATTTGCTACTATTCCTATAAAATAAGGATAGAAAAACTTGGATTCTTCAACATCTTTGAATTAAAGTTGAAAGAAATCCCCTTATTCCTCATTATTCACTCTCCTCTCCCAACCTATGGCCCCTCTAACCTCAAAACCACAATTCCGAAGAAGCGCATATTGGCTTCCTACAGAATATGGCACTTATCCCCTCTTTCCTCTTCATAAACTCTTGTTTTCAATCCGCACACAACTTAGGAAGGAATTCAAGAAAAGGAAGTGGTCATCAAAGGCAAATTGAAAGAAGTGCAAGAGAGACATCTGCCAACAAGTTGTTTGTCAGATACTCTCCCAAAAAGATGGAGTACACTAAATTAAACATGAAATAATATTAAAGCTGCAAGAAGCTCTTCAACTCATATGCAAATATATTATGTTTTGGAACTAACAAGAACCTTACAACAGTTTCTTATAACTAACACATTGATTTACAGCCTAGAGATCAAAAATTAAATAAACTAGAAAGCTATTCAACAAGAGAGTGAGCAATTTAAATAGACAGCACAAAAGAACTTCAATTCAGAATTTGTAAGAAACTAATGTAGCATCAATCCAAACAAATATTAAGTTGCATGAAATTCATTATGTTTGAAAGAAGCGAAGGTTTGTTCAGTTAAGCTTTTGCTTCCTGTTTTTAATGTTTTGTTTTTAAAAGCGAGTACTTCTGCTAGAAAACATATTTGCTAAACTCATTCAGTTTTTGTTTTACAAAAAAATTGATGTGCTTCCTGAAATTTTGAAAAAACCATGAGGTGTTTCAATTTTTTTCAAAATGCCTATTATAAAAAGAAGAAACAAATACACATTCAATACACATTTTAAGTGATAACAAAAACAAAACAAAAATAAAAACAAACAATCAAACATTCTCCAAATGAAATGGCATTTTTCTTAAACCAATATTCTTTAATTTTGCACATTATCGTTCAATATTTTTCTGGAAAATCAAGAAATGCAAAAAAAATGGTTGCAAAGCCTTTTCTTTCAAATGCTAAGTTATAGGACTAATTAACTAGATCAAAACAGTCTTCTCTTCAAAATAGTAATATAACTTCAAAAGGAAATTGCTTTTTGTAATGTAACGTCTATATTTTGAGATTCCATGCAAACAAAATTCATCAATCAACTGATTGCAGGCATAAAGCACAAGAAAAACTATAACATGACTGACATGATACGCAAAATGAAAGTTAGGGAAATACTTGAATTGATTGATTGCGTCGGAAACTGCTGAACCACCAAGCACCACGTATTTATCTGGAATGGATAATCGAGTGTTTAATCCAGACACTAGAACAATGTCAAGAAAGCTAATGGCTCCAAGACCAATATGTGCCAACCTGCAAGATTTTAAAAAACTATAAGCAGCTGACTAAAATAGCTCTGAGAAAATCTAATAAACGTATCTAAAGCAAAGTGACATTTCTTTGCAACGTTTATTGCCAGACTAGGTATGCAGGAGTATCCGCAACCAAAATCACACCAATATATGAATTTATCAAAAGTTAAACATTAAACTAAAGTTAAGCTCACAACAATTATTAAACATAATTTTATCAGTAGTAACTGTTGGATAGCCTGAATCAACTAGTAAAAAAACAATGTAATGTAAACACTAAAATTTATAATTGCTGGAAATGTAAATTGTGTGCATTGAGATGAGCAATTTGATGATCTGAACAGTGTTTATAATTGGTTACTATAGTTGTTTCATTTTATATTTTTATTTTTATATTTTGGTGTAAACATACCTAGGATGATGTACTGTATGGAAAACATGATGGATACTCTAATCTTTATTTTGATTTTCATTTCATTGTTTGTTCTTGTTGACTTCCTTGGATCAAGTCTTGTTCCCTGTGATCGGATTTTTCTCTTGTTGTTGTCCTGCAATCGTTTACTTCTTCTTCTTGTTGCATTGTTCCTTACCATTGGTCCTGTGCCTACTGGGAGCCCAGACTGGCATGATTGTTGATTGTGGATCTTCTGACTGCTTTGATTTCATAATATAATGGGAGACGTGACTTGTGATTGTTGCATTGATGTTGGGATCTTGTTTCTTTTATTAAAGTCATGACTTATAATTTTGCATTGTAGTTCATCCGGGGATTTTCCCATACATCTGATTTTGGATTTTGTTTGGGTTATATATAGGGATATTGGGGAACGTAAAAATACAATCAATTAGTTAGTAAATTTTGGTTACCTCTCAAGCGTATGTGATAGTTGGATGTGAATTTTACAAATGCAGTGCATATGTTGAGTGACAACTCTAGGGTAAGCCATCTCTTTGTATAGGGTAAGGCTCAGATCACCCATTTCGTGGAATCTTTCCTCACAACATTTACATTCACATATTTTGTGATCGAATTTTGTGAGAGCTCATATTATTTGGATTTCTAATCATAGCATCATTTACAATCATCATGATTTTCATTTATCTTCACTTTCTTTACTAAATTTCTATTTTCTATTATTGACGACCTTGAAATAAACCATTAGGACAAATCTTAAGTATTTTTGGGTTTTCATAAAAAAGGTTGAGTTTTGTCTAAGAGCTTGTTGATCGTGCATTTATCCTTATGTGCATGATATAAGCATTTCATCTTAGATTCATGTCAGAAAATGCTTCACCCTAAAATGACTTGCATCATATTTGACATTAGAATCTATGGTTGAGTTCAAATATTAACTGAAAATGGCGCTTAATATCAATATCAGTTAACAAATCATTGAAGAGAGATTATTTTTAACAACTTAACAAAACCAATTGGTTGAATTATTATACAAGCAAAATTAAATAAGGATATGAATCAAGTTAAGAAATGAATTAATTTCATCCATGCACCTGAAGTTGAATCTAATCTTGATGTTCATTTGAACAATAAAATTAATGGGAGACAAGAAATTTGTTATGGGAAAAATCATAAGGTATATCATAATGAAACTTATGGCAATCAAAAACATCAACTTTATATCATAGACATGGGCATGAGTGTGAAAGTAAAAAAGAATCACATTTGCTGTGAAAATGGATCCTGAGACAAATAAAATGGTTAATTTCTTTGAATAACAAACAATATTAGGAAAGCACCAAATGTGAATTGCAAAACTAAAATTAATTGAGCAAATAAAAATAAACTGAATGAGCATAGAAAATAATGAAAAGATTGGGTATAGATCTTCAAGTATTTGGCCAGAATATATATATATATATATATATATATATGACATGTGTTATTAGCAAATGTTAAAATTTCCTGTAGCTTGTAGAGTTATTAATTATACTGGAAACACAACATTTCATCAAAACAGAGAAACTAAATCTGTCGCATGCATTGCATCTAAAGAATGTAACACAACTATTAAGATAGACAATAAAGAAAAATATGTTATTATATGTAGCTCCAAAATTTCTGCTCAAACTTGGTTCAAATTTCATCAAATGAATCAATTCATGAATTAATATCTTAATGGAAATTTATATATTGATAAGAATGAAGAGGTAAAGAAAAATAATGAGAGGGTGAAATTCATGAATTTGATAAAAATATTAGTGATTATTAAAATGTTTTGATTGAAAATTCCTTAAATGTTGAAAGATGCATCATCGCCACACCTAAAGTTGAACTTGATTAAAAGATGACATTTATTTTTCGAACATATTATAAACATGATAATAAACTTTATAAACTCATTATTAATCGTAAAATTGAATCAATATTGTTGTTAGACCTTCCATTGATCACATAAATTTGAAAGTTGAACCATACTCACAGCTACTTCTAATATTGATTCTTGAATCAACATTACCTAATTTATCATATTATAAGATTACTCTAATTGAACATATAAAGCTTATGAGATCCAATAAATGAATAGCATAAGAAAGAAGTTATTAAAGAGAGAATGACTCCTTATGCAATCATGCATTAATCACATGTAAGAAAGAGGACAGCTGAAGGATGTGAAAATTGAAGCAATTAATAAAACTAGCATTAAATATCAATTTTTTATACCTATATTAACTGATACGTCAGATATAATGGTTGACGATGCTATATTTTCATAAATGGATTTAAGGTATAGCCACCATCAATTAAAAATAAGAGACTTTTAAAACTAAATAAGATTTGTATAAATAGATAATGATGCTTTTGGATTGACTAATTTAGTTTTATCGGAATCAACAATCATATTACACTTTTCATTAATAATTATTCAGTTATGTACTTTGGGATATTCTGGTTTAAAGCGAGGTTTGAAACTCATTTTGTACATCTTAAAGAAAGCCTTCAAAATATTGCAAACTAGAAAGCTAAATAAGAATATAAAAAGGTGTGATTTTGTTATACTATTTACAATATTTTAAGATTTATTGTTTCAAATAATGAATTATCTATTGATCTTAATAAAGTTAGAACAATTATTAATTGTGTAGAAAGAATTTTTAAAGAGTCAGTTTTTTTAATAAAATGAGGCACTTTATGACAGTAATTTAGGAAATGATGACATCACCTGTTTAACTAGAGACAAATATCATGATGTGACGATAGTCGTTGGTTAAATTGGCAGAAATATTTTTTTTTTAATCTTTGAGCGTTACCTCAATGGCTAGCCAATGGCAAGCTGTGTGGTAACCGTTAAAAGCCTCCTTTTCTTCTATATAAAGTCCTTCAATCATCTCACACACTCACATCTTCTTTCCTTTGCTTCTATAAATTTTTTCCAAGCAATTTCTGCATTTATTTATTTATTTATTTATTTTTTTGCTTCATAGTCACCAACAATCCAATGGTGAAATAGATGGGGATATTATTAATAGAATTCAAGTTGGATGGTTGAAGTGGAGGAATGCAACAGGCTTGTTGTGTGATAAAAAAGTATCGCTTAAGCTAAAGGAAAAATTTTATAAGATGGTGGTTAGAACTACAATGCTTTATGGAAAAAAATGTTGGCCAGTAAAAGAGAAGCATAAAATTACGTGTTGCAGAGATAAGAATTCTCAAGTGGATGAGTGGCTTTAAACTTGGAGATAAAATGTGAAATGAATATATGTGTGAAAAGGTTGAAGTAGCTTCAGTGGAAGATAAAATTAGAGAGAGTAGTCTTAGAAGATTTAGTCATATAAAATGTCGTCCAATGATTTAGAAGAGTAAATATATTAGATTTGACCTATGCTAAAAAAAAATAGATGTAGACCTAAAAAGACTTGATTATGAAGTATTAAAAAATGACTTCATGTTATTAAATTAAATGAAATTTGACAATTAATAGGACACAATAGAGAAGAACTCATGTAGCTGACCCCATGTCATGGGATAAAGGCATATTGATGTTGTAGTCACCAAAAATCCAACAAGAAACATTCACCTGCAATATTAAGGTTGACACTTGTATATTTTACTTAAGATGTTGAAGATGTTATGTTTTGTTTATCATACTAGATAGTATTTTGCATTTTAAGAAATCATTAGTGATAGGCTAAGCGGTAGAGTCATCGATTAGGCTAAACAAATAATTAGAAATACTAATAAGGTATTATTTAATTTTTTATATTATATTTGTTATTTTAATTACTGTTCAGCAATAATAAAATATTTTGTGATAAAACACATCATTATATTTTTTCAACTTATATGACCAGACCTCACCAATGATGGCCAACACAAGCATATTTGAAAAAATAATAATAATAAAATTAAAAAAGCACATTTTATTCACAGCTGAAAATTTATTATTTTGTAAAAACAATCATTAAAAAAACTATTTTTAAAATATTCAAGAGAGTTGAAAAGTTATAACTTTCTTAGCAAAATAATTAGTATGAGTTCTCATATATTAACTGGTGGTTCAATCCCATCTACTAAATTAACTTTTAGATTGGTCGATATTAATTTATTAGTGTATTATTTAATTAAGGCCATTAACATTTTAAATCTCAAACAAGTAACATCACAACAAATAATTTGATTAAATTTAATTAAATAAATTTAAAATTCACAACTATTAAATTTAAGATAAGGTGGCCATGAAATTGTTGAGGAAAATAGTAGTTTATTATTTTTATTAATTTATTAAAATGTTAAATAAATTAATATTTATAAATAAATACATTGAGTTCAAGAAAAAATGTAGATGTAATGATACTGAATTTCAAGGCCACAATTGACAGGAAATTCATTCAATGCAACTAAAATATTAAGAGCTTTAAGAATAAAAGCAGGTTTGAGCATTTAATTCACTAAATTAAGCTTATCTTCATTAAATATTTTTATCCTTTCCAATAGGTCCAATGCCACCAAAAATTTTATATTAATACTAAGAATTCATTGACACTAAAATTATACAATTTGGATGACCGAAAAGATCATGATAGGTATTATTTAATTATTTTGAATTAAATTTGTTATTTTTATTTCTCTTAAACAATAATACACTAATTTTAATAGTTCAAATATAAAAATTAGATATGACATAGAGTCAAACAGTTAGTTAATTGACAAGATTATTAACATGAATTTTTTTAACTTTTTCGTTTAGACATTATTAAATATGACTCATTAAATATCAAATTTAATATAGCTCATTAAGAATGAGTTAAACAATATCTAAAGATTTTGTGCCAACATATGTCAGTGGTTAAAATCAACCATTGGATGTTTCGCCACATACATCATTTGAACAATTAAAAAACATAATCCTTCATGCCTTTAATAGACTCCACTAGGCACACGATTAATTTAGTTTGTTGTTCCCCTTTAGTCATGGATTTATGACAACAATTAATAATGATGAAGTGATGAAATCAGTGTAAAATGTGCTCATAAGCAAACCACTATGATTTACATCAAGTTGGAGCCAATACAATATAACGAACAAAACTTTTGTGGTAGCACATCTCAAGCACCAGCTGGAACGTACATGTATGATTTGCTTCTAATTTATCATGAATTTAATCTAACAAATCAAGAGAATGTGCAATATAAAAAGTATGTAATTTGACTAGATTATTTTTAATTTTGGTCTCAACAATCTTAATTTAGACCAAGCTAATTATTATAATATTATTTATTCTTAATGATAGGCAACCACAAAGTTATTGTTAGCAAATTCATGAATCTACACCAGAAAAGATAAAACAAGATCGTGAAAGGATAGAAGGCTTTAACTATAAGACAATGAATAGTACATCAGTGATAGTTCTTAGTGATAATGATCTTAATTTTAAGTTAAAAGAATCATAAAACTTATCGAGTGAGGAGTATATGCCAAACAGCTTTAGAGTGCGATCAATATCTAGCATTTGATGGACCAACCGAGAGCTCATTTTCCTTCAAAAAGGGATACATTCCTACAGAATTAGTAGAGAATATGTTCTTCCCTAGAAAGACAAAATTGCAATGTGCTATCAATGGTTTGTCGATCATTAACAATGTAAAGTGTAAGACGATTCACTGAGCAAAACTCATTTGACTATTGTTTATGTGCATCATGACCACCCAACTAGGTCATGCTCACATGCATCTAGTAGTAAGAAATTAGATGGAGTTTGGAGGATTTCTAGTATTTTAACCCACATTATTATGTGCATCCTATTATGTTAGCCGACCGCCTATATAATAACAAATTTATCTGCTACTTCATACTCCCAAGTGTTCATTAATAGATATATAAAACCAAAAAGAAACAATAGGTCGAGTAGAAGCTAGGTTTAATGTAGGGATTTCATACATGAAGGCATGAGATGCTAGACGAAACGTAATAAAATGTATATTTGGTAGCTAGAAAGAGTCATATCGTTTATTATTTAGGTTTATGAGTGTAATATATTCAATTATGAGAGGAACTATGTATAGGATTCAATTCAATAATGCATTTTTATTTCAAATACTATTTTGGGCATTTGGACCCTCGATTAAAGAGTGGGCTTACTGTAAGCTTGGATGAGATCTTCTTATTGGGGAAGAATCGTAGAACATTACTTAGTGTAGTAGGATTGATGCTAATAATGATTTACTCCCTCTTGCTTTCGCCATAGTAGAGTTAGAATGCAATAATTCATGATTTTGGTTCCTTCAAAATCTACACGAGTATTGCCTATAGTATCTTCTAGAGAAGATCTTTGTATTATTTATGATCGTCATTTTATGATTATGCGTGGGGGTAGGGATGAAATTTCATGGGCTGCACATAGACACTACTCAAGGCATTTAGCAAAGAACTTCAAGAATGCTCACAAAGACATATGTGTGTGTGTTGTTGAAACTCTATGCTAGACATGTACTAGGCTGATAACACCGATAATAAATACATCTTCTAACAAAACATGATTGACATAAAAAAATATTAACCAATAAGCATAGAACTAGTTAATCAAGAGGAATGTCTCAAAATGGAGTTTAACACATGATGGTGGATACAAATATGGCAACATGAAAAATAAATGATTTAGAATGTTTTAATAACGTCCTTAAAAAAGCTCGGGGTTTACCAATTCAAGCTTTGGTCCATTCAATTTATTACAATATTGTCTCATTATTCTTGAAACATTACAACTTAGCTCAAAAATTAAAAGCCACAAGAGAATCATTGGTAGTTAGTAGGCCTACAAGTTTGATGCAATGATATGAATTAGATGCTAGAAGATTTCCATTATAGATTTGCATAAACTTTGATGAGTATAAGGTATTTGTCTTTAGTTGTAGATCATTTTGTGTTGATTTAAATTCAAACAATACCTGGAACTACACATGTGGCAAACCACAAACCTATCATCTGTCGAGCCACAGACGTATGGATCATTTAAATTATGTGTCACACTATTGTTCCATTCATAATTTAAAGAGAATGTATATGACAAAATTTAACATTATTCCAGAATGTCACACATCCAAGTATAATTTAGTTAGCGCCACCCAACTTCTGACATAAAGCAGGTAGACCTCGAACAAGACGTTATACAAATACCATGTATGAAAGTAGTCCTCGAGGACGTTGGATTTGTAGTTTGTGTCAAAATACTAGACATAATAAGAAAACTTGTCGGTCTAACCTAAACAATATTAGGTAATCTTGGTACTTTTATTAATAATATTGTATTTTACAAATAGATGACTAAAGAACATCAAAGATGGCCAAGACTACAAGCATGACAAGATGTTGATGTAGATCCTACACCAATTGTGGTTGGCCTTGTGATTGCAGGGCTACAAAGGGGACATAGAGCAACTCACCTAAATGAGATATGTTACAAAGTCACATTTATATTTTAACTATTTTAATGTACATTTTGTAATAACAATATATGCTCATCATAGTAAATAATTTAAGACTCTGCACACATTTACTTGGGGCAAAAGAGTGGCACATTAGTTGCCCTCACATTATTCAATGACTGCTAGAAGCGGGCCTAGACTGCATTAGGCACTTACATTACATTAGATTAGATAATCATTTACTTACTGCATTAGCTAAGCATTGATCTCACTAGACCAACAAATTTTATTTTCCTATAGGTGAGATGACTATTATACTACAAGATGTTAGTATGATATTAGAAATTTGTGTTGATGGTCCTATATGAGTCACTCATCGTGTGGTCGGCCACCAACACATTATACAGTTGTATACCATCATCCTAATGATCCAAACATTGCATCAACCTTTAAAATTGGTCAAGCAAAAGAACAAACTCGTCTGCCCCTTAGTGGCCTAGCCAAACTTAGAGTAGAGTCTTATATAAGATTATCAGGGATTGAATTTCGTAGACATTTTGAGAGCATATATATTGTTCATATTAGATTCATTCCTCATAATTGATACTTCAAGATCAAAGATACATCTTCAATGTTTACCTCTATTAGAGAACTTGAGAATATTCTCTCAATATTCCATTAGAGTTGCTAGTTTGAGAGAACTTAAAGTGGCAACAAAACCAAGATGTGTGAATATAGTTAGTTGCCTCCATATATTGTAAAATTGGAGTTGGGAACATTTACATGTGAGTCGGCTTACCCTACGAGTCTCATATCCTAGAGATCTTGATGGCAAGAATTTAGGGTATAGGTCCATGCTATTTATTTATTTTAAATTATTCCATTTAAATTTCTAATTTTAAATAACCATTAAATATTTTATGCAAATTTATTTTTGGTGGAACTATTACAATGTGCTGGTGTATGCCATGTTATCAAGATTAGTATTAGTTTATTATAGCATAATGCTTTAATTACATAATGAATTATCTAAAAAAATTTTAATTTTTTATGTTGGAGAGGTGATTTGGGAGCCTTACGGGCACCAGATATAACTACGAGTTGCAGAGTTATGTATAGCAAAGTAAGAAGTTTGGGAGGCTAGAGTTCCACTCATCAACTTGCGTCACATCGAATGGCATCTAGTGCGCGGCACATCAATTTGATAGAGCTCCACAAATTAACTTTAGAGCAAATGAAGATTGATTTTTAGCAAGTTGATGGTCGAAGAAACGTAGATGTTGATTAGGCAATTTATCATATGCAGTATATTAATATATGGAATCAGAAGCGAGCTTATATTATCAGGAAAGATGAGGGAGTAAATCAACAAAAAGCTAATTCACAATATATAAAGTGTTATAGATCTTGAGCAACTTTATACTTACAACACTAATGATGACGCCTGAAACAAACTATTCTAGATCCCTGCATGAGAGAGTTATGGTATGTACAAAATTTTGATATTATTATTGCATGTTTATATATAATAAAAGATTTAATTTTAATTCTATAGTATAATTTTATCAAGAAGACTAAGGATCTCTTCCAATCTTTCTTTGATAGTGATGAGCTCAACTCCAAACAAGTGCTATTAACAAGCTAAAGGAGTTATGTGGCCAAATGTGATGACAAGTACTTTTTGCAAATCCTATTTTTGATGATGTGTATGCAGTAGAAGATGTAGCAACAAAGCCTTTAGCTGGACCATCTCACTATGCGGAGCTTGGAATGTTTACTATACAAATCTACATTATTCGGCGTACATCACCATAGGACCCAACCAGTGATCAGCATGGGCCATCATTTGATTTGTAGCATTCCAGAGCAGAGGCATTGATTGCAGAACAGATACCATTCAATGTGACAACATATTTTGTTCAGGAGTCACCTTGGGTGACACATGATTCTACCATTCAATTTACATCATATCATGAAGGGCAAATTTGGATGTTGGTTGATGCCACACTTCAACACAACAATCATTTATTCCAAACACTACTCAACATTTGACGACATCACAGGCCGAGGAGGAAGTTGACGACGTATTAAAGCAGCATCACCTGCAACATAGACCTATGCATCCTCCAGAACACTGCACACTAGGAAGTGGTGTCATTCCATTTCCGTAGAGACATCTCCACAAACAACAGTCTTATTATTATGATGTATTTTTTTCCTTCATTTATAGCATATGTTATGATATGATGTATCATTTCCTTCATATTTATTTTTTATCAAATAATGGCATATCTTTTTTCATTATACATTTCTACTTTCATTGATGGGTTGCATTTAAAAATTATTATACATTTAGAAAGTATTGTTAATTTAAAATAATAAAATTGAAAAAAAATTTCTAACTAACTACATCAACAGTAATAAAAGTAGTGATAGTTCTTTATTTATTGTTATAATTATTATTATTAAATAGAATATATTGTTATCATAATATTCATAGATCAACAAATTTTTCTCATCAATTAATATCTAATTAATTATAAATTTTAATTTTACATCTCATTTGCATACTTAAATTGATTTATAATTTCAACAAAAAAAAAAACCATAAAAAAAATTAATGTTTGCAAATCGAAAGACAATCGCTTTGTTAATAGTCATTGATCAAAAAAATTTAATCATCAAAAACTACTGTACTTAATTATGATATTTAATTAAATTTATTTGTAATTGTGAAAATTAAATAATAAAAAATAAAATCATGATATCCATTGATCCATTAATACATACTTAATTATAATATGTAATCTAACATTTGAATTACATTAAATTAAATTATTTAGAATGCAAAATCAATAAAATCATGTTAAATTTAATTTATAATAAATAAAATTTAATTGAACCTAAAAAATTATAAAAATAATTGTTTTCACCAGTTTAACCAGTGACAATTGTCATGCCATAGCATTTGTCACTGGTTAAACCAATGACGATTTTGTTTTTTAAATTTCCACCTTAAAGTGCCACGTTTTACAAAAAAAATAGAAGTGATGCTTTCAAAAAAATATCATAATTACATAACACCAACTAGCATATGAGAGGTTCAGAGTTTTCATGGCATAACCACTTTCTATAGATTTATTAAGGGATTTAGTAATATAAGAGAGATTTGTATGGATAAAATCAGTTGATCATTCTTTTAATAATATTAAGGACAAACTTATAAACGCACCTAAACTTAACTTGATTTTAACAAAATATTTAATCTAATGATACATCAGATGTAAGAATTATGAGAGTTTTAAACCAAAAGATACATCTGATTACTTTGGTGAGAAATTAAATAAGGCAAAGTAAAAAAAAAAAATTCAAATTATAATAGAGTTTTATGCAATTGTGCCAATACATTGATGTTGAAGAAATTATCTATAGCCCAAAGAATTATCCTATATTATTATCATCAAGCCATAGAACTCATTAATTCATGATAAAAATTAGGGCAAAGAAATGTTACATGAGACTTTATGGGCAGCCAACCAAAGCCCATAATAGATTTGGACTACAAACGAAATACATAATGGACTTTGTCAAGCAAATTAAACAGACTTGGGTAGCACATTTGACACCTCTACATGTAACAAAATAAAAAGAAAGATACTAAATTTACTGTGTTTTTTATTTCTTTTTGATTGGCGTTTGTTCCTTTACTTTCCATCAAATAAAGGGACACAAGAAAAGAAAAGAGAAGAATCAGGTCTCATCTTTCTTTTTACAGCTTTCAGAAGATTTTAGCTTTAATTAACTAGGGTAACCAAAAATAATAGAAAAAGGCATTGCAATATGGTTGCAAACACTCCGTTGACTCCAGACTGCAACCTTTTTTTGAACGTGATGATTTCAGAATGCTTGCAGTAATCAGGAAAATTAGCAGATGGTTTGAAGACACTGAATGATTGCTAGTTGCAAATCTAACATAAACCTAAAATGGCGTCTACAGTACACTGCCAACAAAACAGCATCTTACATTGGCGTATATGACCAATCACTTATCTACAGCACTTACAAAATAAGCCGTTAACAGTATAAGTAGTAACTAGGCTGACAGCTAGCAGAGCTATGTTTCCTATTTCTCAATGAATTATCACAAAAAATGAATATGGATGAAATCATAATTTTAGACATCTAATGTAACAAAAATACATAAAAAAAGTTGAGAATTTCAACTAAGCTCAGTTGCCTTACATGAGAATTCTTCGCAGTTTCATTCGCTTCAAATACTGATTATAAATATATGTTCCAATCATTAAACCAAGCCAACCAATAACACGTGATGCTCCAAGAAATGATGCTCCCAAATGCAACATTTCAGTCTGATAATAGAACATAACTGTTGAGAGGTTTGGAACAGCGACATGTGAAAAGAAAAACCATGCCATAGGTCTGACAACATCAAAAAAAATTTAATTAGAAAAAAAAACATAGAAAAAGTGTTTTAGAAATAAATTTGCTACTTAGAATAGTGGCCAAAATTTCACAAAGCATGGAACAATGACAGATATGGCTACCTTAGGATGAGAGGCTCCTTGAATGCACGACACAAACTATAAATTGCCAATCTTATAGAATGATAGCCTCTTACCAATGATTCTTGTTCTTTCACATCTTCAGCTTCCAGGTAAGTGAACTTATTGCTATCATCATTAAGTTCTTTCTTTCGCTTCCTCAATGCATCAGATTTTGATGCACCAACAAGAGAAGCTTTTGAAGTAATACATAATTTCTCCTGTCCATGGCTGTTTTTTAGGTATGCCATCTCTGGAATTTCTGATGAAACCTCCTTGACAAAGGCACATGATATAAGTTGAATGCTGGGAAGTATAGAGAAAAGAAGGAAAATAGAGTATATTCTTAAACTGGAAAGTGCATAGCCTCCTAACAAGTTCCCGCATATTCCTCCCACGGACATCATTAACCAAGATAGTGTTTGGAGATCACCAGCAAATTCTGCTCTGATTAAATGATGCATACAAAATAAGTTTCCAATATTTTTGAAATAAAATAAAAGGAAGAATCAATAAGAAAAAAACCTTTCAGAACGAACTGCCTCTGCGATCATCGCATCAATAACTACATCTGCCATGGCAGATCCCAAGTTTTGCACCGTCAACAAAGCAGTCAGGGCATTATGTGAATTCCTAAGTGAAGATGTCAGGCCAAGAACAGGCCATGGTAAAAGAGAAAGTACAGTAGCTATAACCAGGTATGGTTTTCGTTTATACCCATTAATTGGAATGCAATCTGATAGAATGCTACAAGAAAAAAAAAAAATCAAATAGGCACCTAAAACTTTCGACAAAATAAAACAATTTTATCAAGATTTAACGAGAGAGAAAATGCTGATTGATAAACTTGGTGTGCTAAAAGAATTATGAGAGGTTGATCATCAATGCAAGTGTTAGTAATTAGTATTTTATTGCGTGATGATTGGTTTAAACTCTTTAAACTAATTCATATAATGTTTCAATAATCAATTTCTTGGAGTTTTTAACTAATTCATTAAAAGATTCACATGCAATGGACTCATGGAAATAGGAAGCTCTATGCCTTATGAAGATGAATAGTAAATCTTGCAAATTAGGTAGAAAAATAAAATATTTGTTCGGACTTAGGATGCTATAATCTTTAGGTTAAGAGAACATATATTATTTTAGTTATTTTTGGGTAGTTTCCTTAGCATTAAGTAAATGCATACCTATATTAAGGCACCAGATGCATTTCATAGGTAAGTAATGTTGCATTGGTGAATGAATAATTCCCTATCTTTACAAGTGAGATGCTTGAATGGATTGGTAGAATCTCACAAATCAATTCAGCTCAAATCATCTTTCTCCTTATTTATACCCATAACCTCTCTTTTGTCATATATACCAATCATCTAAGAAAATCCTCATTGTGCAATATACTAGAATAGATGATTGAAGAAAGAGTTTGTTAGTGCCTATTTTTAAGAATAAAGGTGATGCACAAGAATGTGTTAATTATATGAGAACTAAGTTAATGTGTCATACATTAAAATTATAAGAGAATAATTGAGCATAGGTTACAACGTGATATAAAAGTTTCTCAAAAACAGTTTGGATTCATACCAGACATATCTACTATGAATGTTATGCATTTGTTGACAGATTTCATGGATAAGAATAGAGTAAGGAGGATTTACAAATGATATTTATTGATTTAGAGAAATCATTAAATAAAGTTTTAAGAGAAGTGCATTGGAGAGTTTTAGAAAAGAAAGAAGTTAATATTAATTATATTCAAGTCATTAAAGATATATATACTAGAGTTGTTACCTGTGTTCAAATATAAGGAGAATTAATCAAGTATTTTCCTATTTCAATTGGATTATATCAAAGATCAGCTTAAACCCATATCTTTTTGCTTTAGTTATAGATGTCTTTATTAGAAATTTAGAGGAGGATGTACCTTGGTGTATGCTTTTTGCTGATAATATTCTTCTTGTTGATAATACTAGAGAGGAAGTTCAAGAAAAACTTGAATTATGAAAGTCAGCCTTAAAGTCTAAAGGCTTTCATTTGAGGAGATCTAAAACTAAATACATAGAGTGTAATTTCAGTTGTAGAAGATCTTGTGGGGGGTTGTGGCAATGGATGATCAAGTCATTAAAAAGAGTGAATGTTTTAGATATCTCGGGTCTATTGTAAAAAGCGATGGTGAAATAGATGGGGATGTTATTAGTAGAATCCATGTTAGATGGTTTACATAGAGAAATGCTTGGGGTATATTGTACGATAGAAAAACACCACATAGATTTAAGGAAAAATTTTATAAGATAGTCATGAGACCTGCAATGCTTTATGATGTTAAATACTAGGTAATAAAAGAGAAGCATAAAATTAAGTTTTATGTTGCAAAGATGAGGATGCTCAAGTGGATGAGTGGCTTTACTCTTGAGGCAAAATGCGAAACAAATGTATATGTGAAAAAATTAGAGTAGCTCCAATGGCAGATAAGATTAAAGAGAGTTGCCTTAGATTATTAGGTCACATAAAACATCAGCCGTTCGATGACCTAGTTAGGAGAGTAGATGTTCTAACTGAGCCTATGTTAAGAAAAGTAGAGGTAGACCTAAAAAGACTTTTTATGAAGCATAAAAAATGACCTTATTTTATTAGACTTAAAAGAGAATATGATACTTAATAGGACACAATAGAGGAAAAGGATTCATGTAGCCGAATTCACATAGTGGATAAAGGCTTTGTTGTTGTTGTTGCATACTAGTATTACATATATTGTGACATCAAGAACCATAACATCATTAAGCGTTACTAACCCTAAATCAAAAGTAGTAATTGCAGTATGATTTATTACATAACTTTTAATTAGTGGCATTTGAAACAATGATATTTTAAAAAACATTTTGTTCCCACACTAGACACATGTCAAACAACAACACATTTTAAAAATTATTTTGATGCTTTTTTTTTAATTTGATTCAAAAATTAGCCAGGGCATGCCTCACTATGCTAAAGGCATGATCTAAAATAGCCAAGATATGATGATAGCAACATATTTTTTCAATGAGCTAGCTTTGAAACCATGTTTTTCCTTAGTGATGGTAAACACCCCATTAAGGAGAGCATTAGTATTAATAGTGATGATCATGATACCTAGTGTGTTTAGTATACTTAGAAATGCATCAATGTGTTCATAATTTTATTTTAAAAATTATAATCAATATTGATATGGACAAGTTCAAGCCTAATTATTAATGCTAATGTTTATTTAATGTTAATAATTAAGCACACTTCATGAAATATTGAAATGTAATTACAATTAAGTCAATGTTAGTTTTCTTTCTTTTTTTGTCAATAAACCTTTTATGTAATACACATAATATTATATTTCAATATGTGATGCTTTTTAATCAAAAATATTGACATTAGGTAATTTGATTGCCCATTCTATATTAAAAATTTATGAAAGACAACTCTATATCAATAGTGTGTTTGTGGCGTGTGTGTTTCATGTAGGTGCCCATGTTTCATAGTTAATGGCATCCTAAGTTCCTGACCAAAGATCAACTTCCTGTTAGCACAAAAGGAAAAATAAACTGCCAGATACTTAGATGAATACAGTAAAATCTAATCATTGTATAACTAAACAGGTTTAAAATGTCAATAATCATTTTTTCATCCACATTCTTGAAAAGAGATTTACCCATAAATCGGTTTTATACTCCAAGGGAAAAATGCAATAGAGAACATAAACTGAGAGGTTGAGGGAGACAATTTGAGTATATCTTTCATTTGATAAGAAACCGCTGTCCACACAAAGGATCTGAAACCCTGCATACCATCCAAATTTCATCATCAATGCAAAATAAATACAATTGTAAGAGAGAATTAAAACAATGAAAAACGTTCCTACCCAAGACCAATGAAAGTTTAAAGCCAACTGCCAACTAGGGTTTTCTAGATCAAGTTAAATCCTAAATGTGTGAGAGAATTTTATTTCCCGTAATGCTCCTGGTTGGAGAAAAATGATTTAGTGGCAAGCATACAAATAGGTGCATGCAAAGGCAAGTTTAATCAAACCAAAAATAATTCATTTACAAAATAGGATCAATCACACATAATATAATGCCCTTAAACATTGTGAAATAATATTCAACAGTCTTTCACACCAAGGTCTCACCTCAAACCAACCAATACTTAATAAAGCAAAAAAAAAAAAAGCTCTAATACTAAATAAATCTTTTAAAAAACTACAAAATACATGAATGTCAATTAAATAAAAAGGCAATTTTGACCCGTCTTAGTATTCAAACAAAAAACTGGCTCTGTGCAAATTTTATCTAAATTCTACCAACCTAAAATAGCCATAATGCATTGCCATTGATGACTTCAAAGTTCATGGCTCAAGCTACATCTACATGACTACCAATATTATAAGTAGTAAATTCATGTATCTTTATGAGTGTAAAAGTGCAAACAAGCCCCTCATATTTCATGCAAAAAAATTCCCTCGTATTTCTTATAAGGCTTGGCTAGGCATCAATTGTTCTGAAACTACGCAATTAAGTCCCTTTTATTTGGATTCCATCAGCAATTTCAGTTAAGCCTAGCAGATATTAAGTAATGGGATACTGCTTATTGCTTAAGGATAGAGTGATACCAAAAAGAGACCTCACTGTAATTATAGTGACACAATTAGCAAATCTATAAAAAAATAAAAACTTTATTTTTGATGCAACATTCTGAAATAATGATGAAAATGGCCTATTAGTTTGTTATTAGAAATATGAGGGAATTAGTTAGATGGTTTTAAAACAACAAATCTATCCAAATTTTATTAAAAATATGAGGGGCCTATGCCTAATTTGCCCAATGGTCGTTTGCACTCTCCTTCCACCCCTATAACATCACCATTTTGTTTACCCCTATTTAAAATTGCCACCAGTATTGGGATTACATGGGAGTTAGATGAGTAGTGTGCGTGGGTTGGGGTGGAGCTAGATAAAAAGTTGTGCATAATTTGTTAAAAAAAGTGGCGGCATTTTGAAATGTGGTAAGGCTGGGGGTGATGTTGTAAGGGGGTAAGGATAGAAAGGAAAGAAGAAATGACAATGTGGTGATTATTTCAAGCATCTAAGAGTCATTGTTGGGATTTAAAAAAACAGTGCTATAAATTAATTGTGTAGCAAGAATTCAAACTAAAGAAACATAATAGAGCACTAAATTTAGGAGTAAATGACCCTACAATGGTAACATTGTCTTTCCATGAAAACCTCCTCTTAGAAGCCAAATATGCAATCAATTTAGGCCATATTATCATATAATAATATGTAGTTATCAATCCAACTTAAGACATTAACTAATTAATTTCTCACCAGATCTCTAGTGAAGAAAACTAATTTTTCTTAATTAAATTATAAGTAGTAATCTTTTCATAAATTTCAAAACAGGAAAAAAAAGGTTTTCCTCAACTATTCATTAGAATTGTAATTATGCCAAGAAGATTATTTTTCATTCAAAGACAATATAACTAACGGTGACAATTCCAGAGAGTCATCATGCCATAAGATATGATATCAACACGCTAACTTCTCAACCACTATAAGGTTTCATTTTTTTCTTGGCTTCTACATTTCATTCAAAAAAATTAGCTGATTGCAATTTGTATGCTCGAAATGCATAAAGGAAAGTTCAATACCTCACTTGCACCTCTGACGTATCTTCATAATCATGGTAATAGACTTGTAGAGAGGGCACAAGCACCAATAGGTCCCTCTAGAACCTTGTTGTTTGACCAAACCTATCCCTTCAACCTCTTCTTTATTTCATAAGTGATACTCAAGATTGGATGTCTCAAGCAAAATGCAAACACGGAGAGATCAAAAGATGGGCAAAGTCATATAGGGAGCGGTCAAGAGTGTATTGTGCCAAGTGAAGTAACAGAACCTCAAAGGCCACAAGAGGAGCCACCCTTCGCTAAGGTTGTCATACCTCCTCTCCACTATAGTCCATTCTTCTCTTTTCCTTTACAATAAGCCTTTCTTGCTCAAAATCCTCATAGGGAAGCCTCTATTACAGTCTAGAAAGAGTTTATTAAAGGAGACTCATTACAAACTTCTTCTTTCTTCAATAATATTTTGAGCAAATTACCAAGATAAACCCTAAATCCTATGCTATTGATTTTGTTAAATTATGAAATCATTTTTGACATTGTAATAATTGACCAATAATTTTAAGTAACTGATAGACCTTAGTGCTCTATAGATTAACCTTCTCTAAGTTCTCTTATAGTTGATAGTTTCCTCTTCAGAAAAAAATAGATAATTATGAAATATTATATATATACATATATATCTGTGTGTGTGGGCATATGTAAGTGTGAGTGTATGTATGTGTGTAAATGTGTATATATGTATGTGTGTGTGTATATGTATGTGTGTATCTACATATAACAAACATATATACATATGCATATACATATACACAAGTATACACACACATGACACGTATGCATATATGTATATATATATTATTTTTTCAAATCAATCTTGAAAAATCAACTCGGCATGCATCGTTGCCCATATATGGCGCAAAAAGTGCGTGCCATTTTGATGCACCGTGCCCGCCATAAAGATGGTGTCGAGGATTGTCATGTCGCGCCATGCGCCATGATGCATGTTATTTTGTGCTATTAATATGTATGAATAGAAGCAAAATGGAGATCAAGTGGAAAGGAATAGAATAAAAATAAGGAAAATAAACCAAGAAGATTTCTGATTTTCTAATTGATTTTTTTAGAAAATTAAGCCTACAAATACGTAAAATATGGCAAAGACATGATTTAATTATTTCCTAAACAAACTCTACAAAGAAAGAAAAAAATTCTTATATATAACTAACCAGCTAGACATACTCAAATAAATGATAACTCATAGGAATTATTCTAACTTAAACTCAAACACAAGTTTATCCAAACAACTTTAAGAATTTAAATTCATAATTATCTTATTGTAATTCAAATTTTGGTCTAATGGTCTAACTTTTGGATATTTGATCTCTCTCATTTGATGTTTAATTACCAATTTAATTACCTATTCATTCCTGGCGACGTACTCTCAATATTTTGATCCAAGAACCACCATAATTTATTATTTTTATGGAAAAATCAAACTAATTAAACTACAATGAATATAATCTCTTTAATTTTTATGATATGATCTTCAACTTATCAGCATCCACCTTTGAAGTAAATGATCAGATTGACTTCATGATTTGATCCCCAAATTATTTAAATTTTAATTAAAATAACAATAAATTAAAAGAATTCTACTAATATTGAAGTTTAGGGCAACTAATGAGAATTTTGTTAACTGATAATTTTCCTTTAAATCCGCTTAACACTAAACTAAAATCTCTTTAATGAAGTTATTTAATTGCTTTGCACAAAAGAATTAACTTGCTTATTTGTGTTTTGAAGACTATATTATTTTAATCATTTTTTTATAAATTAAAAATAATACTTTAAAAGAGAACTCAATGTGGATGAACTCAATGTTTTATAGCTACCAATGATATAAGTAATACAAAGTTCAATAAATTAATACAAAAATAACTTGGATTTAATTGGTATTTGGTTAAGGAAAAATATTTAAGACTATCAAAATAAAGTTCAATGGTGACAAGGTTCATGACAACCTTTTGACACGATTTCCCTCAAAAAAAATATTTGAAATAAATTGTGTAGATTTAATCCAAATAGTTTGGTGCATTAACTAATTGGTTAGAATATGATATTGAAAAATATTTAACTTGTTCATTTTGTTATCATTATAGTTAGGCAAAATAGTGTAAAAAGATGATGAAAGTTTTGAGATTAAAGGATTCAAAACATTAAAAAAAAAAAGCATAAGATGATGGCTATGTTACCAATGCCCATAACATTATTTGGATAAATTGCTAGCAAGTAATGAATAAAGATAAAAACATCATTTTCTTATGCAATACTTTTATATCAAATTTGAAGATATCATTAAACACAATTGACCACCACAGTTGATTGTATATGATTAGTGCTTCACTAATGCTTAGCCATTTTTTAAGATGAATCTTGTCATTCTAATATTCAAAGAAACTTTTTAAAGTTTTTGCACTTTCCTAAATAACAACAACAACAAGCCTTAATCCCACTAGGTGGGGTCAGCACTTTCCTAAATAAACACAATGAAAATATTACTTAGTTCTTAAAAAAAAAGGTTAAAATAACAATAAGCTTATTGCTCTTAACATTCAAAAGGATATTTACATACTATTGCTATTGAGACTTTTATGCCATCATAAATGATCAAGGAGATGAATTACTTGTAACTATTGGATGGATCTCCATATGTAAAGTCAAAGAATAAGTGACTATTGGCCCTTCTCATGTTGACAAAAGAGGTTGTGTCATCAAATGTTTTTTAACCATAGAACATGTTGATGATACATCCACTTTAAAATTTAAAGGAGCAATTGGAACATTAGCTTAAAGCATGAGTTTAGTAAAGTGACCAAGCTTATGATGGGGCAATGCAACAAGCAAGAAAATTTTAAAGAACTTAATATTTTGAATAAAATGTAAATAAAATGTAATGGGCCAACTTAGTATAATAATTATTTTATTCGTCAACTCTAAGTAGCACTAGTTGTTATATCAAAAAAATCTTACTAAATTACTTTTCAATATTTATCACATGTTTGGAAAATGTCAATAGGAGTTTATCCAACCAAAAGATATCCTAAAAAAAATAACTTACTAAAATTGGTGCACAACTAAATAATGATGAAATAAGAAATGATAAGGATTTGAATAGGGAATGACAATGAATTAGAGGTGCATGGTGAGGCTTAAACTATGTGTTAGTTCTTAATCTAAATCCTCTTGATACTGGTGTACTTACTATTATAGAAGATGACTAATATATCGAGCATGAGGTAAAAAATCAATGACTTAATGATTCTCAAAATTTTAGGTGTTCATTCTAGTCATAAATTTTTTTAAGAGTTTAATTTAGTCCCTTCAACTCACCAAATGTAAATCAATTTGTCCTACCATCAACTTTATCATTTATTTGGATGAAAATTAATGGAGAAACTTTCTATGAGGGTATTATTAACATTTTAAGGTCAATCTCGTTAGTTTAAGTTAATACTAAGATGAGAAATTGATCGAAAAAATCTAAAATTGGCATGAAAATTTTTCTTCCAAATTTTATCCAAAGAAATCATAAAGTTAATGGTATGACTAATTTTATGTTCAAATTTTATGAGTTAATGGACTATATCGACAACTGAAAAGTATTTAACTAAAATGGATACACTTAAAAAGTTTAAAGATCATTTTCATAATTTATTTTTCATTTCTTGATTTTATATAATATTTTGAATTAGCATTCAATTTCCCTTAATGAAGGTTTTGTTGGGAATCACAAATGACTTGCATCAAGCTTTGCAAGAAAAGCTAAGAAGGCCATTGCTTAAATGAAAGTGTTTAAGAAAATGTTGTAAAATATAAGAGATGATGGATCAAGTATTTAAAGAAGTTGTTTATTTTATAGGAAAAATAATCCAATTATTCCAAGAATAGATGAGATGTTTGTCAAGTGAGGGACATCAATGTGAAACTCTAGACAATAAAAAAATTGCATCATCATCAGGTTAAATTCTTTTATTCCATGCTAGTTATGTAACTTAAAGAGCTAAACCAATAGATTCAATTGATATATATTGAGTTACTGCTCATGTGAGATACTTGAATCCAAATGACTCCTTTTCAACTTTTGATATGTTAGCATTGGTTTGTTTGTTTAATTTATCCTTTGAACTTCTCAAATGTTGAGCTTGTTGCACTAGACAATCAACTTGAGAATATTATTTTTCATATGAAGTCTAGTGATATTCTTCTAATATTAAAAGGAATTGTAAATCTTGCACAAAACTTGATAAAGACTAACAAGAATAATGTTTTTCCTTTTAGTGTACTTGTAAAACAAGCCTTGATGTTATCAAGTACTAACAGTTGAACAATTACTCTTGGTTATGATAATTATAAAAACAAATCAACACAATACCATTGAGGACCTTAGATCAATGGTTGTCTGGGTACTTATATAGCATTGATAATGAAATAATAGTACAAAATTTGCAAATATAAAGAGCCAAAAAAAAAATGTGAGGATGGAAATAAAAATATTTGTGATAATCAAACAACTACTTTGTAATTGAAATAATGTGAGATCATCTTTCAATTATTTTGCAGTATATTATTATATTATAGTTCCTCCATTCAAAAATAATCTAGATTTCACATAATGTCTTTGGGTCTTTATTTTTAATACAAATTAATTATGAGATGCACAAGCTCATGCAAAAAAGACACAAAATTCACAAGTCAGGATTTTTTTATTTTATAATTATTCACTTTGTTTTATAAAAGTCAAAAAATATTAATACAAGAAATTAATTTAGACAAAAATCCAAAGATCCTCTACATGACATAAATATTCAAAACCAAAAAAAAAAAAATCATACAACTATTTGAAAACCACGCACTCATTGAAACTAAGATTTGCCAAGTAATGTATGTTATTTAAATTATTTTTCTCTACAAACATTAATCAATTGTGTCATAACTTAATAGGAGGACAATATAATATTTTTCAAACTCTAAAGCTTATATGAAACATAGTTTATTGTCTTCGGATAATTATAGTTTAATTATCGCTTAATTTTTTTCCTGAGACCTAACATGGTAATCCCCAAGTAAAGAATATTTACAAGACCTTTAAACACAATTAAATATTCAAACACACTAAAGTATCATTAAATTACTTACATTGACAAGTTGATTACTATATATTTAATGTTTTTCAAATTTATGTGTCATAAACCTAAATAAAATTTGTTTGTAACAACACATCACCAAAATAATTGGCACATCCTATTCATTTTATTTTATCAAAATCAATATTTTGGTAACTAAATGTATTGTATCTTTTAGAAAATTTCATTAGATCAATTATCCAATCTAAAAATGCCATAGGATGTCATTCATCAAATATAAGAATATAATTTTTGATCTCATAATAATCGTGTGAAAATTATTTATAATTATAATAAAAAAATTTATTTAAATTGCATCATTTTATTAACTAGCCTAATTATTCTCTCATGTGTAGAAAACATTGTAAATTAAAATTAAACTCTCATATCAGATCTAATAAAAGATGTCTTGGGTCTATTTCAAATGTAAATTTACTAATAAAATGTACAAAGCCAAGCAATGAGCACACAAGATTTATAAGTCAAAATCAATTTAATTAATTGTTCATTGGCTTTCAATGAAAACAAGAAATAGAGAACAAAAAAAAAGCAATTCAAATGCAAATCTAATCATCCTTACTAGAAGAAACAAATGAAAATTGAAAACAGAAAAAAAAAAAAAATCATGCTACTAGTTGAAAATCACACACACTCGTTGGAGCTCGGATTATATCAGACTTGAATAAAACCAATCCTCTATTCAATCCAACAACAAGTTTTTAAGCATGGATAGAAATAGACTGAAAGAGATCACCAAAATAGCAGAATTACGCCTCACGTTTGAATGATATAATATTTGTAGGACATATTCAAGTCCCCTAATTAAATAACGAGTTGCATCCTATCAGTAGGTAAAATAACACACCCAACTAGAATCGTTCAGAATAAAATTTATGGCATCTTATTACAACCAAAGTCCCCAATTAAAAAACATTTTCAATCCCTACCTACATATCAAAGCAGCACAAAAATCTCACACATCAATCGACTCCTGCTAGCAGAGAAAGTCTAATGCCACAAGTCTCGATCAGTCACACATCCCCATCAAATGATTGAACATCCAAATCCAAAAATACCGCAAATCTCGTAAAAAGGTGGCAGACACTATCGAAAACTTTAATCAAATAGAGAAGGAAACTAATAGAAACCCTTCTGAAAACGCAGTGCTAAATGAACAAGAGAAATGATAAAACACCTTGAAAATTTCCCAAAGAAATCAAACAATAAAGAAGAAGACCTGAGTAAAATAGATCAGTGATACGAGCCAGAGGAAAGATGCCCCGAAGACCACGCCCATTCGCCTCATCCATCTGATCGTCATCTCCTTTGTCTACGATGGCGTTAACCACGCGCCTAACCGGTCGGTAAATCTCGCCTGTTGTATGCCCTCCTCTTCGGGATCGATCGAATATGCAGGGAGATAAATGAAAGAGATGTAGAAGCAGCGAGAGGAGGGAGAATGGAATGAGGCTCGGGTACCGCCTGTCGGACTGGAAAGATGACAGGTTTGGGTCAAATTTTGCGATTTCATTGCTTAGGCCTCAAAAGTTCTATATTTTAAAATATTTAACATTTAGGCTTAAAATATTATAAAAATAACGTTCGAATAGGCTTAGTTAAAGATTAATTTAAATAATTAAATATATTTTAAAAAATTTTAAAATTACATGTTGAACAGGCGGCTTACACTTAATCAATTTTTTTAAAATAATATTCACCCAATAACATATTTTTGACCATGACTCACTCATTTTATGTTAGAATTGAGCAATTTTAATATCATTGAAAAACTTACGAAATTCTCTACGACTTTCATGTTGACAACTTTCAACGATTCTCGTCTGATTAGCCACAGTTTTTATATATATTCACTTTTTTTTCGTGTGAAACATAAATAACAAACCCAACAATAATTTTTTGCCCGTAACACACTCGTGTGGTGTCAAAATTGAGCGATTTTGGTCTAATTGGAAAGCTTATAAAATTTTCTGACTTTTATGTTGATAACTTTCAATGATTCTCACTCGGTCAGCCGTAGTTTTTATGTATGTTCACTTTTTAATGGTGAGAAACACAAATAAACAACTCGATAACAGTTTTTTGCTTTTAGCGCACTCGACTGGGATCGGAATTGAGCAGGTCTAGTATTGTTAAAAAGCTTACAAAATTTTTCATGACTTTTATGTTGACAACTTTTGAAAATTCTGACTTGATAAACTGTAGGTTTTACGTTTATTCACTTTTTCACAGTGCAAAATATAGAATACAAACCATGCAACAACTTTTTGCTCGTAATGCAATCGTCTAGTGTCAGAATTGAACGATTTTAATAATGTCAAAAAGCTTACAAAATTCTCTATAACTCCTATGTTAATAACTTTCGGCAAGTCTCACTCAATCAGACACAACTTTTATATATGTTCACTTTTTTATGATGTGAAACACAAACAACTAACCCAACAATAATTTTCTGCCCGCGTCGTTTAGTGTTAAAATTGAGTGAATTTGATATCATTGAAAGCTTACAAAATTTTCCACTATTTTCATGATGACAACTTTCAACAATTCTCTCTTAATAAACCATAATTTTTACGTTTACTTGCTTTTTCACGTTGCGAAACCCAAAATGCAAATCCTATAGTAGTTTTTTACTTGTAACGCACTCGTCTGATATCATAATTGAGCAATTCTGGTATCATTAGAAATCTTGTAAAATTCTATATAACTTTTATGCTAACAATTTTTTATGATTCTCACTTTATCAGCATCAGTTTTTATGTATGTTGGTTTTTTATGATACGAAACACAAACAACCGACTCAATAGTAGTTTTTTGTCCATAATACAATCGCCTAGAGTCAAAATTGAGCAAGTTTGATATCAATGGAAAGCTTGTGAAATTTACTATGATTTCATGTTGATAACTTTTGATAATTCTCACTCGATAAATCATAATTTTTTACATTTATTTGTTTTTTCATAGTGTGAAACATAGAATAAAGACTATGTAGTAGTTTTTTGCCTGTAACACACTCGTCTGATATTGAAATTGAGCGAGTTTGGTATTGTTCGAAAGCTTAAGAAATTCTTCACGACTTTCATGTCAACAACCTTCACCGATTTTCACTCGATGAACCGCAGTTCTTATGTATGTTCACACTTCATTGTGAGTTGAGCCTTTTAGTTGGGCTGAGCAAGAGGGCTTTAGTGAGCTTCCTCATTTGTGTGACTACCTAAGATCATGTATGATTATCATGAAGCTAAGCAGTGATTCAGCCGAGTCATTCAAATGCTTCGATCGAAGTGAGAAGTAATGGTTATGCATGTTCAACTTACATATTATTCATAGTAACAGAAGTGAATTAAAATCAATTCAAATTGATACAAGCTATTAACACAAATAAAAGATCTAAAATGTGTAAAAAATATAAATAGAGAAATAACTATTTCCAATGAGGTCTGTGTTGTTGAGCCACGTCACTTCTAGGAGTGTAATGAACCCGTGGTCGTAGTGGATAGTCTCGTAGATCATGTTGTTGTTATTGCTCTTCTTCCTCAACCTCAGTAAGGTGTTATGAGTCACCTAGTGGTGTGATTTCAGGTATCTCAAGTGATGCCTATGGAGGGAGAGAAAAAATTATGATACACTTCATATATAGGTGCCATATAAAATGGTGAAGGATCGTAGATGGAAGAGACCAATGCATGCCATGGCTGGAATTGACTCAACATAGATTCATTATATGAATATGGGAACGAATATGTGAATGTATATGTAGATGGGCTGACAACTAGGGTAAAAAATGGACCAGCATCCATCCCTGAAATATTTGGTTGAGCAATTGATAATGCAACAAATGAAGTACTTGTATTATTAGTGTCTATGTACCTATTAACTAAAATGTACATATGTCATCGTAGCTTTTGGTATAACTCTTTGTACTTGTTGATTGATCATTGAAATTATGTATTATCAACTCGCCTAAAATAAAGTTGGAATATATCTTTTGTATCTAATATGTGCTCGCACTGCATAAAAAAAGTTTTTAATAATCTTTCATTATAAAAACATAAATTTATAACTTTCTATAAGCTTACCATTAATCGCTCTCTAGGTGCTCTAGGGTAATAAGTGCTTGGGAGAATTATGAGAGCCTTCAACATATATAGTAAAGCCCATGACTGATATCACTTTATGTATCGATTGATCAGTGAATCAATATTTTCTAAAGAAGCATCTAATACAACAAAATCACGTCAGCTCTCTCACTATAAAATGTATGTTTGGTGCTACTCTATCTAATCAACATCTGCTTCCTCTCTACCATCTACTTGCTTGAAGACATAATCAATTGATGCTACATCAACTTTTAGTGGTAGATCAAACTGTCATAAAATACAATCAGGAAGATACCACTCAACTCTTTTTAATTGATTAATAATACTCTAACAAGCCATATTTTCTCGCCATCTAAGAAAATATTAATATATATATATATATATATATATATATATATATATATATATATATATATATATATATATATATATATATTAGAAAATAATGAACATATTCATAAAATTCTACCAATATATTATTAATGCAACATACTTGACTCTATACCAACCTGTCAAGTTTCATTTTTGTAAATTCTAATATTAGTTGGTGTCATCTCACGCAGGTAGCCTTCATTCCACCTACAACTAATGCTCAATCCCTCCAACTTTATTGGATAAGATATGTGTAGTGTAGGCCAACCAACATATATGTGCTCCTAGGACCGAACTTGTAATAGATATAAACATCCTACTATGTTGGTACACTTCAACTTTGTAGGCTCGTTCAACTCGTTGTATATGTGCACTAATACAACATTTCATAATGAGTACCTATTGAAAAAATTAATATTTTTTTAATAGCGGTAGATACTACAAATAAATCTCCAACCTAGATGTGCCTGAAAAAAAAACAACCCAGAGTAAAATGATGCATGAGCCTGTCCCACACAAAATGTAGCTTTGATATGCATAATAAACTCAATCTTGAGGATATCTATATACAAGTCTCTATAAAATGATCATCGTAATCATCATAACACCAAACATGTCTGTGCCTAAGCCTGTCCCATACATAATGTTGAGGTGACATGGGGCTGCACTAGGTCATGATATACAACACTAGGCTATGGATGCCTACAAAGGAGCTCGTCACAAAAGTTCATCCAAGATGCCCACTGCTTACATTCCCTCACCACATACAATAATAGGAGGCTCATTAATCCAAACACCCAAAATCATAGTCACATCATGTAGCATGACTGTCATCGCACCAACTGTTAAGTTGAATGTATTTATCTATAGTGACCATCGGTCAATCTAAACAATCAGTAAGTGATGGTCCAACCAAATATATTATAGCTGTGAAACACAATCCAAATTAGCTTCATGCAAACACTCATGAATCTGGGGTAATTCATTAGCTACTCTCTACATATCAGTATATGAGATGCTCCCTCAAGCATTACGCCCTATTCACATAAAAATGGGAAACCACTAAATGACATGTTATTTGAAGTGGAATTACAAAAAAAAAGAAAAAAAGAAATACAGCAACAATATGTCATACCAGATATGTATATTCAACTTTGTGTCTACCACATAATGAGATGATATTAGGGTGAACTTCGACTAGTGTCGATCCATAATATACTTGGTCCTCCTTAGATTGCCTCAGACGCCGACATCTACCTTCTCCTTATTTTTCAGTCATCATTGCACCTATGCATATCATATATTCAGACAAATATATACTATAAATTATACATATATGTGCATTAACCATAAGTATATACATAGTTTTGGGCTACAACAGAGACTTACAAAATGAGCTACAACAACAAAGAGCTACAACATAGGACACTCAAGCCTAAAAATACATATCAAGCATCTATTACAAAACACTAAAAAAGGTACAATATAGAGCAACAAAGAGCAAAGAGCTAAAACATGGAGTTACAACAAAGAGCTACAAAAGGATACAATAAAGAGCGATAACATTACAATAGTAAGCATTGTCAACTCCTATATTATCAATTTTGAGGGCATGTTGTCCTATTACGTCTACTTCATGACACCATTGAAACACTCAAATGCATTGATGATCATTATGTCATATCGATAGCCACCATCATAAGTCAAAGACCGCTTTACTATATCTCTAGAAGCCAACCAACCAATCGTTACCTTCATGTTTAATATTTTTAATATTCATCATATAACGCATGAATGTATGTATATCATCTGTTTTACCTGCAACGTATATCTTTTAGCAACGAACTCCATATATGCAATGTCCATAGTTTGAATAGCCTTTTTGAAATTTTCTCATAAATGTCATAGGCAATGTCGATGGACGGCACCAGGAAAAAATATTATGCAACCATGAACCAAACCAGCATGTTGATTAGATATGATACATCAGTTATTTCTTATTGAGATTAATATAATCAAGTCATATAGTGTTCGAAGGAATCATATCCATGACTTATTACATTATACTTCGACTACTGCAAATGCTAGTGGATATAAGCCATTATTTGTATCAATCCCAACAGTAGTGAGAAGAGTGCATTTATACTTATCCAATATAAATTTGTCGTCCAGACTTAGGACATGTCGACATTACTGCTAACCTATTATAGATAGCCCGAATGACCATAATATGAATGAAAGCCATTTGTTTCAATTAAATGTATCTAATATATTGATCCCAACATAATTGTACATGTAGTGGCTATAAACTTATCTAAAAAATGATAAATTTCTTTTCAATTATTGAAGATAGACTTGATTTCCTTCTGACGTGCATCCCAAGCCTTCATATAAGAGACTTTAATGTTAAATTTTAATTTCATACTACCTATAACTTTTTCTATAACTTTTTTTGTTTCAAATGTAGTTGATATCTGATCACAGGTTGTATGAAAAAGCTAATAAATTATGAATTATACTGTCTATATCCACTATTCAAAATTGAATGAGTACAGGTGTATAGAGACACGATAATGGCTATTCTCCAAGCACTGCCTAATCTCTTTCTTGAGCTAGTATGTAGATGCCACATACAATGTCTAATGGGATGATCATGTTGTATACATAGTAATGTGAGCTCCATTTTATTTGGACTCACATACTCAATATTATTAGTTATAGACCATCCCTAAAGAGTGAATTTAAGTTGCTTTTTATCAAAAAAAATACTTCCCTACCAATAGCTCATTTGAAATGTAATTTCCATGCTCAAAAGTATATTCGTCTGATAGTCCATAAAAAAATATCTCAATGTTCCACTCCTTAACTATTTGAAAAAATAAATAAATATAATTATTATTGGATAACATATGTTCCTCACCTAAACTTGTTCTAAAAGATTAATCTCTTAATAGGTCAGAGCCCCCAAAGCTCGGGCATTATTCTTGGTCATTCTCATTATCATAGTCATCAGTTTTGCTACTCATTGCACTAGACATTGTTTCATACTTAACATCATTAGTAGATAATGGCTTAATATAATCACCATATGATTCACCCCTAATATTAGAATTTGTTCTATCATAATAAACATTTTTTAATGGAATAGTTTCATATTCTTCAACCGTGCTGCCAATTAAAACATAATGAATAAGCTCTAACTAGATAGAAGTCTTTTTCTTGCAGGCTGGTGTATTTTCGTGTGAGAAGTTAATTATGAGAGTGGTGTGATGTGTTCAATTCTAATTTGAGGTTCTTATTTTCTCAACTTCATAGATTTCATCATTAGTTATTAGAGATGCAATAAATCCAACACCAACAAAAAACTAACATATGAGGCTTACACAAAGTCGTGCTTGATCAATTTTCAATGATCTAAGAATTCACTTATGGAGATTTTCTACATTAATCTGTCATGAGATCTATAAAGGGCGGTTCTTCCCACCGATATGAGTCAGAAGAAAGTTTCCACCGATATTCAGTTCGTCATCATAATATAAAATTAAATAAACTATATCTAAACTCATTTTTTTAACTTATTATATATATTGGACACAAATAATATATACCTCACATATTCAAAGTAAATAATTGATTAAAGAAAATTATAATCTACAGACATCATAATTAATGCAATAATAATTTAGTAAAAATTTACTTTTAACCTATGCTCAATGTTTAAGCACCAAAGCATAATAAAAAGCATATTCTTGTAAAAATATAAAACTCACTTAACATGTATACATCTTAATTTCTTTTGTGAATTTTAAGCATATAATACTTATAATAAAAAAGCAAACTCATCTAAAAATAAATAATGCCTTTAAGATCTAGTAATCGCACATAAAAAAATAGAAAGGATTACAATATACCTAAATTGGCGATATAATCCAACTAAAATGCTCGCAAAAGGAAGTTGGCTAGCGGTAGCGAGGTGGTTTCAGCGTGACAATTGGTCGACAAGCATAGATCGAGTCACGGGGCAATTGGGAGAAGGATTTCTTCATAGTAAAATAGGTGAAGTGCAAGTCGCTCATTCAATGGGCAACTTGTGCCATGTTAGCACAAGTCGTCCATTGAACGAGAGAATATATCTATTTTTAAGTTTTTTAAAATGTGCATAATTATATAAATTAATATTTAATTATGCTCATTTAAAAACTTTTGTCATGAATATATATATATATATATATATATATGGAGACAGATCTCAGAAGTCTGTTGTTATTGGAAGCTTGAATTGGGTCAACATCAGTGTGTAGATTTCATTTGTTTAATCGCAAATCATAATTATTTAACTTTTTATTTATATTCATATATAAATCAACAACGAGAGGCTTCGACTTCATGCTTATCAGCATGGGCTTCCGCAACACCATCGATCCCCAAAATCACCAGTTGTGGCCTCCTCATCTAGTCCGCAATGCCATCATACACAATTGTCACATGGAAGACTTCCAAGACACCCTCTACGGTCAAGCCCACAACCAATTCTATTGTGGCTGCATCATCTCTAACACCATTGACTTCATCTTTGGCAACGCCATTGTCATCTTCTAGAGCTACCTCATTAACCGCCCCCTTGACAACCAACATAACATATTCATAGCCAAGGAGAAGGATTTAATGGGCAATTCTGTCGGGGGAGAAGGATTTCGCTTCATAGTAAAATAGGTGAAGTGCAAGTCGCTTATTCAATGGGCAACTTGTGCCATGTTAGCACAAGTCGTCCATTGAACGAGAGAATATATCTATTTTTAAGTTTTTTAAAATGTGCATAATTATATAAATTAATATTTAATTATGCTCATTTAAAAACTTTTGTCATGAATATATATATATATATATGGAGACAGATCTCAGAAGTCTGTTGTTATTGGAAGCTTGAATTGGGTCAACATCAGTGTGTAGATTTCATTTGTTTAATCGCAAATCATAATTATTTAACTTTTGATTTATATTCATATATAAATCAACAACGAGAGGCTTCGACTTCATGCTTATCAGCATGGGCTTCCGCAACACCATCGATCCCCAAAATCACCAGTTGTGGCCTCCTCATCTAGTCCGCAATGCCATCATACACAATTATCACATGGAAGACTTCCAAGACACCCTCTACGGTCAAGCCCACAACCAATTCTATTGTGGCTGCATCATCCCTAACACCATTGACTTCATCTTTGGCAATGCCATTGTCATCTTCTAGAGCTACCTCATTAACCGCCCCCTTGACAACCAACATAACATATTCATAGCCGAGGATTGCAAGATTCTTACTACACTGCACCACAAAGAGTTTCAACTTTTGTTAGTGTCTCTTCACTATATTTATAGGCTAAATTTTTAATTTAGGGCTATTTTAAAGTTTAATTAGCGAAATGAGCACTAAAAAAAATTTAAAACTAGGCACAATTTCCCGGTGCCTACGTGGATTTGACATCAATGTCAGTCACCAATTGAACGGATGACTGACTTCTGTTAAATTTTTTTTAAAAAAATTGTGGACTAGCTTTATTATTTTGCCTGTATCGGAGTCATCTGGTGTCGGAATTGAGTGAGCTTGATATCTTTGAAATCAAAACAAAATTCCTCATGACTTTTATGTTGACCAAAAACTATGATTGTAGCCCGGTACGCAGCAGTTTTTACGATTGCTAGCAAAAACTATGGTGCCGGCTTGAAAAGTTTGACCAGCGGTATTTTGGCCATATCAAAATCATCCGCTGTAGAAATCGAGCGAGCTTGATATCATTAGAATTAAAACAAAATTCCATCCAACTTTTATATACTACGATTGTGGCCCGGTATGCAGCAATTTTTGCAAATGCTCGCAAAAACTGCGGTGCCGGCTTGAAAAGTTTGACCAGCTGCGGTATTTTGCTCGTATCAGAGTCATCCGGTGTCAAAATTGAGCAAGCTTAGTATAATTGTAATTGGAATAAAATTTTCCATGACTTTCATGTTGACCAAAAAATGTGATTGTGGCCCGACATGCAGCAGTTTTTGCGAATGCTCGCAAAAACTACGGCGCCGACTTGAAAAGTTTGACTAGCCGCAGTATTTTTGCTGTATCGGAGTCATCCGCTATCGGAATTGAGCAACCTTAGTATCATTGGAATTGCAATAAAATTCTCCATGACTTTCATGTAGACCAAAAATTGCGATTGTGGCCCGGTACGCAGCAACGTTTGCGAATGCTTGCAAAAACTGCAGCGCCGGCTTGAAAAGTTTGACCAGCCGCAGTATTTTGGTCATATCGAAGCCATCCCTTGTAGGAATCGAGTGAACTTAGTATTGTTAGAATAAAAACAAATATCTTGATGACTTTAATGTTGACCAAAAAATACAATTGTGGCCCGGTACGCAGCAGTTTTTGCGAATGCTAGCAAAAACTGCGACACTGACTTGAAAAGTTTGACAAGTCACGATATTTGGCCGTATCGGAGTCATCTGCTATCGAAATTGAGTAAGCTTAGTATCATTAGAATCAAAACAAAATTCCCCATGACTTTCATGTTGACCAAAAATTACGATTGTCCTAGTACGCACTAGTTTTTGCTAATCCTCGTAAAAATTGCGACGTTGGCTTGAACAGTATGTCTAGCCGTGGTATTTTGGCCGTATTGGAGTCATCCAATGTCAGAATCGAGTGAGCTTGGTATCATTGGAATCGAAACACAATTCCCCATGAATTTTATGTTGATAAAAAATACGATTGTGGCCCAGTACACAGTAATTTTTGTGTTTCTAATAAACAAGACATTGACAACAAAAGTTTGCTATTTTGAATAATTTGATCATCCATTATCATAACTCGTCCTGTATTCAGATTTAGATGTACTCAAATGAAAGCCTTTGGACTCTTAGATTTAACTCCAAAATTACATTTACAAAGAAATGCTTAAGAGAAAAACTGACAGATATCTAACATACAAAATCATTCCAACAATGACATGATAGTAATATGTACATAGAGCTATCATTCGATTTACAAATAAAGATGACAAGAGATGACATCTAACGATGACAGTGTCTGCATTGTTGAAGTGTGTCACTTTCTGGAGTATACTGAGTAGGTGGTTGTCGAGGATGGTCTCGTAGATGGTGCTGCCGCTACTGCGCTTTATCTTCAACCTGGTCAATGGTCTGCTATGGATCACCAAAGGGTGTAACCTCGGGTATCTCTGGTGATGCTCCTGACTGGAAGGGGGTAGTGGGGTACACTCCATGTATATGCGACATATAGATCGGTGGGTGAGGATACATAGGAGGGTCTACTACCTGCGATGACTGAAATGAACTGAACATGGCTTCCTGATAGGAGTACAGAGTTGGTGTACCAAATGCGTAACTGTATGGATCAACATCTGGTACAGACGACAGATCTGCATCAAATCCTACAGTATGTGATTAAGTAGTTGAAGGTGCTGCAGAAGAACCACTAATTTCATATGTACCCCTGTATCTGCTATCTGAAATGTGCATATTCTTTTGTAGTTCCCTGCATAACTACTCGTAACTGTTTATCGAATGCTGAAAATCAGTGTCCTGATCTCTCCCGAAATAAGGCTGAAAAATATCTTATATGTCCAAGATATGCTCACGCTGAAGAAAATATAATATATTTTAGTATTCATTAAGTATAAATATATATTTAAGATAAATTTTTGCAGTGCTTACCATTAGTCTCTCTTTAGGAGCTCAGAGATAGTAGCTGGTAGGAGGAATGGTCGGACCCCTTAGCATGTACAATGAAGCTCAGGACTATACCACCTAATGTATCGACTGATTGCCGAGTCAATGGGAGGTGTAACATCATCCACAACGATAACCATATCATGTTTGTCCTCCTATTATTATATATATACCTGATGATAATCAAATCAATCGACATCCGCCTTCTCGCGACCATCCACTCGTTGAAAGGAAGGATCGATAGGCACCACGTCAACTCTTGGAGACAGACCAAATTATCTCAGTACATGATCTAGGACGTACCACTCAACTCTTTTCCAACTGATCAGACGTACCCTGGCTAGCCAAATCTCCTGTCCAGCCAAGTAGACACCTGCAACTCTCGTGCATATCTGATGTCCATACTCATATCACCTACAACATTAAAGAAAATTTAAATGATATATATTAACTGTAGAGGTAATAGTATGAACAAGTTGTGCTCTTAGTCATACCTAACTTTGTAATAGCCCATCAAGCTCATATTTGTATACTCTAATATGAGCTGGTGTCATCTCTCTTAGGTAACTCTCATTCCACCTGCAACTAACACTCAGCCCATGCAACTTTGCCAGAAAGGGTACCTGTAATGTGAGTCATCCAACATGTACATGCACCCAAGATGAAACCTGTAATAAGTGCAGACATCCTGTCATGTTGAACCGCTTCTTTCTTGTGGCCTCATTCAACTCCCTGTACAAATGTGCTAACACAGCCGCTCCCAAGGAGTACCCGCTGAACAAGCTCAAATCCTCCAATAGTGGTAAGTACTACAGATGAAACTCAGACCCAGATGTATCTGGCAGAAGAAAGCAGCCAATAGTAAATAAAATGTAAGCTTAGAGGTGCATAAGAAAGTCAGCATCTGGAAAATCTAAGTATGAGTCCCTATAAAATGTCCAACACAGCCAACGTAAAGGTAAGCAAGTCCATGCATGCGTCAGCCTTATGCGAACCGTGAATGTAATATGTGGTTGTACTGGATCATTGTATATAACATTGGGCTCTACATGTCTACCGATGAGCTCATCATAATAATCGGGCCATGAGACCCATCATCTACCCTCCCCTATCATTGTAAGTCTGATAATAGGCGGCCCGTAAATCTGTATGCCTAGAATCCTGGCCACGTCCTGCAAAGTAACTATCATATCACCAACTACAAAATGAAATGTATTCATCTGTGGTGACCAGCGCTCAACTAGAGCTGTAAGCAAGTGATGATCAAGTTTGATATATTGGAGCTGTGGAACACAATCTAGCCCAGCTTCCCGCAGTCCATCCATAAATCTAGGGTAGTTCACCGCCACTCTCTAAACATCAAAAGATGTGATGCTGCCTAAAAAACTGTCGCCTACAAGATATGAATTGAGAAATTAATAAAAAAGTTCATTTGCATTGAGCTAGCTTTAACAAATAATAAATCATACCAGATCTGGATGTGCAGCCCTATGTCTACCATGCAATGAGGTGATGCTGGGGTGTACCTTAGCTGGTGTGGTCCGGTAGTTTATTGGAGCCTCCTCGGCTTGACGTCTACCTGCTCTTACTTTCTCAGTTGCCATTTGACCTGTCTTGTGCACAACTTCTACAAATACATGTCAACATCATAAGACCATACAACTCAGGAGTAAACAACAACAATACAAAAAAATATAGCTAAGAAGTAAACAACATCATTACAGAAACAAATACAGCTCAGAAGTATAGAATAATAAGAACACATAGCTCAGAAGTGAACAACAGTAATACACAGGTCCTACATACACAAGTCCACAGAGAAATACAGCCAATAATAGACACACTAATAAGAACACACAGCTCAGAAGAACAATAGTAGTATAGAAAAAATATAGCTCAGAAGTAAACAACAACATTACAAAATACATACAGCTCAGAAGTCCACACTAATAAGAACACATAACTCAGAAGTGAATAACATCAGTACATAAATAACTACATCTTAGAAGCAAATAACAACAATACACAATAGACATGTCCTACATACAGATGTCCACATAAACATACAACCAATAATAAACACACTAATAAGAACACAGAACTTAGAAGAACAATAGCAGTACAGAAATAACTACAGCTCAGAAGTAAACAACAGCAGTACAGAAACAAAGCAGTGCACAAATTCTCCGCTAACACACTAAATCCTATGTAATTTATTTTGAGGACAAGTAGTTCTATTGTGGCCAACATTTTTGCACAGTCCCCAGATTATGTTACCTCGCTGCACATTCTCATGCATTGTATTCTTGTATATCCTTGTTCGTGGTCTTCATGATTGCCTTCTGATATTTAGGGGTGCTAGTTCAATCAGATGATGATCAGACAGATAAGATGGCCAATTGGTTCAATTTGGAATGACATGGAATTCACATTCATATGTACTGTGATACATTTATAATGTGTAGTTGCAGGATACATATTGTGCATGGCTCAAATGTCGTTCCCCTAACACAGTTATAACATGTGAACATGATATGTGAAATAATTATGGCTGCCTGCATGTACAACTATAACTGTTCTATTCTTGCAGTTCCACCTTAAATGACCTAAATGACACGCTAAACACCTGAAATTCATTTAAATTAATCTTTGTGGTTCTAGACATCTCCTAGCTTCATGCTCATGCTGTTGCAGCAGCACCTTAACGCTCGGTGAAAATATTGAATCACTCTGCCTAATCAAATCTGAAGCTATCTGAAGGCGTTTTGTGATAAGTGATACAAGATTTTAATAAATAGATGTGATTAGAGCTTGTTTCGATAATCCACATGCCCTCTTCAGTACACCGTTGAAACACTCTAATGCATTAGTGGTTATGGTACTATAACGATATCCACCATCATGAGTCAACGACCACTTAGCTACATCTCTAGCAAGAAATCAATCAATCGCCTTTGTTTTGATGTTCCTGATGTGTGTTTTGTAATGTGTAGGTGTGAATGCCATCTGTGTTACCTGCCACATACATCTTTTGGCACATAAACTTAGCATCAAAAATACTCCTAGTTCTGCATGCCTTCTTGAAATTCTCTCTGAGATGGCGAGTAATGTAGCCTAGGGAAAAAATTCGTTGCACCCACATACTAAGCCTAAATGTCGGTCAGAAATAATACATAAATCAGCTCTAGTACATATAAGCGAAATCAAGTCCTATAGTGACTAATAAATTAAGCCCAGGACTCATTGCATTATGCTTCAACTACTACAAATGCAAGCGGATATAAGCCATTATTTGCATCAATTCTAACTACAGTAAGATGAGTTCCTCTATACTTACCCAATAAAAATGTGTCATCAAGACTTAAGACTGGTCTGTAATATTGCCAAGCAACAATGGATGACCCAAATGACCAGAATATGCATTGAAAATGACCAGATTCACTTGACTGAATGCGGTACACTGTGTCAGGCATAATTACACATACAATAGTCATGAAATGATTTAGTGAACGATATGACTCTTCCCAACTACCGAAAATATCATGTATGGCCTTTCACGTGCATCCCAAGTTTTCATAAAAGAAATCTTAACGTTAAATTTTGATTCTATACGATCAATAATTTTCTTGGGCTTCAAATCCAACTGATATCTAGTCATAGGCTGGATGAAGTAGCTGATAAACTGTGAGGTGCACTGGTTATGTCCAGTACTCAATATCGAATGAGTAGATGTGTGTGGGGCAGCTATACTAGAAATCCTCCAAGTACCACCCAACCTCTTGCTTGAACGAGCATGTAGACGCCACATGCACGGCCTACTGGGATGACTATTATGTATGCAAAGTATAATAAATCTCACCTTGTTGGAGTCACATGTAATATACTCAACGTTATTTGTGATGGACCAATCTTGAATAGTAAATTCAAGCTGTCTTTTGTCATGGAAACATAACCCCTCAATTAAGTCAGTTGAAATAAATTTCTCTTCTAGAAAGATAGAATCTTCTGAGAGGTCATCAAACTTCATTTGTTCATCCCATTCTTGTGCTGCCTAACGAGACTGAATGTAATCATTGCTACTGAACATGTGTTCCTCTGCTATGTTTGTTTTGTAAGAGTAATCTCTTAGCAAATGACTACTTTTAGAGTCTGCACATTGATCTTCTCCAATGTCACCTTCATTATCAGTTGTGTCAGAACTCATTGCTCTAGGCATTATTTTGTAACCCTCATCTTCAGTCGGTAACGATGCTACATGATCACCATGGTATTCACCCCTATTAGCAGAAGTTGAGGCAATATGATGAACACGAGTAGGAGATGCAGTAACATCTCTCTCAACAGTCTGTAAATTATGACATAGTATATAAGATTAAAATGAAAAAATCAGTTGAATTATGACTTCGATGTACGTACCTATGAAACTCTTGGTTGAGGTCGGTCTGATATGGTTTCTGTAAAAGTGTAGTCGTGTGTATAGTTTCAGTTGGATGAACTTCAACTCCAGTGAAATTATGAACGTATCTATCCTCTGTTCTTATCAACTCAACTTCAACATATACAATCAGAGGTTATATGGTTGCAGTATTAATAACAGACTCACATACTTCATCGTCATTTATTGGAGAAGTAATGAAATGGGCACCAACAGGAAATCTACATGTGAGATTAACACTAAAATGTGTCGGATCAATTTTTAGTGATCTCATAATTCAATTTTGTAAGCTTCTAAGATCAGTCCGACGTGAAACTTGTATATGACGGGTTTTTCCACCAGTGTATGTAGGAAAGAAGTCGCTGAGTTCACCGCCATAATATAATACTAAACAAACTGTGTCCAAACTCATTTTTGAATCTAAAAATGTGTATTGGAGACACACAAGCTGAATATTACACCTATTTAAATCAATCAAATTCATAATAATTGTATGGATTGTGTTTCCTATATGTATAATATCACCTAACCCTAACAAAAATGAAACAAACAATCTAAATAAAAATGACCAACATAAATTTTTTCTCCCACTTTAAGTATATCTAAAAGATTTAATTATGAGTAGTAATTTACATGGATGTATATAACAAACCTAACATGAGCCTCAAAGTACATAAACAATCTACATTATGAGGTTTTATCAAAATATCAATAATTTGCATTTTAATACTACCAAGATCAATATCAACATCTCTTTTACTGACATGATCCATAATGAAGTGTTAAATAGGAATTTATTCAAAAAAATGCACTGACGTTGTCACACTTATTTGAAATATGATCTTATCTAATTTTGAAATCTTCTAGTTGTTGCTTCAACCAAACAACCTGAGCAACACAATTTCCAACACCTATATACTCAGCTTCAATGGTGAAATAATGAGTTTTGTTTCTTAAAAGATCAAGATATAAGAGATGCCCCTAGAAACTAATAAATTCTTGAAGTTATCTTCATATATACTTTGCAATCTACGAAGTCAGTATTAGAAGAAGCAATCAACTCACATGTAAATGAATCTTTTAGAATATCATAACCCTAATCTAGAAAAGACTATCAAATAATGAAATATGCATATTACTATAGTTAGATGAGAATCATTTCAAATAGCTTCAAAATGAGCACATAAATATACAACATGTGGATGTACTGGATTGTGGTATACCACATCGGGCTCTAGATGTCTCTCGATCAGCTCATCACAACAATCAGACCAAGATAGCCATCGTCTCCCCTCCCCAGTCACTGTAGGTCCTATAATAGGAGGCCCGTCAATCCGTACTCCTAGGATCATAGCCACATCCTGTAGCGTAACTATCATCTCACCAACTGCGAAATGAAATGTGTTTGTCTGCGGTGACCATCGCTCAATTAAGGCTGTAAGCAGGTGATGATCAAGCCTAATATATTGTAGTTGTGAAACGCTGTCTAAGTCAGCATCGCACAGTCCATCCATCAATTTGGGGCAGTTTACTGGCCACTCCCTGAACATTAGTAGGTGTGACGCTGTCTCAAGAACTATCACCTGCACAATATGAATTGATGATTTTATGAAAATGACATTTAGAGTATGATAGCTTTGATAAATAGTAAAACTTACCAGATCTGGGTGCGTAGCCCTGTGTCTACCATGCAACGACGCAATGCTAGGGTGCACCTCTGCCGGTGCAGGCCCGTAGTCTACTAGAGGCTCCTCGGTGCGGCGTCTATGCCAACGTCTGCATGCTCCTCTTTTCTTAGATGCCATTCAACTATCTAGCAAACAACTTCTGAAAGTGCATATCAACACGAAAAACATAAGCCATCAGAAGTACAGTATAACAGTGGGGATAATAACATATAACAACATGAGTAAACACAGTCTAGGAAAGCACATAAGTAAACTATTCATGCACACAGTAATGAGGTCCTACGTATAACAAAAAAAAATAGCCCATTAACAATGCATAGCTACTACTAACATTAAGCAATGAAGAACAGCCACAAGGAAAAAAATAGTCTAGACATACAACTAGAAAAAACAATAATAAGAAAACTAAGTGCTGAAAGAAACAATCATAAGAAAAAAAATAGTCTAGGCATACAACTACGCATTATCGACCAAGTAAAACAATCCCTACACTATCAACAATGTAGAGTAAAATACATCAACAATTGACATACATGAGTAACAACAGTACTGAGAAAACTAAAGTGCAGACATACACGATAACAAGAATAAACATCTTCATCACAACATGAATAGGACAAAATAACACTCTATCACAACCACACTAAGTCCTACGTAGATGATTTTGTGGACAAGTAGCTCTGTTCTGCCTAGCATTTTTGGATAGTTCACATATTCTGTTACTTCGATGCGCATTCTCATCCATTGTGTTGGTATATCTGTCCCGGCCTACCGCTCATCTTCGATATTCGACGGCTAGTTCAAGATGACGACGAAAAAATAATGATGACTAATCAATGCGATCGAGAATGACATGGAATTGAGCTTTAACGCATCGCGTACGTGTAGTAGTGAGAGATGTACTGTGAATGACTCAAATGAAGTTTCCCTAACACAACAATGACATGCGAACATGGAATGTGAAGTAACTCGGGCTACCGACATGTACAACTATAATTATCTTATTCTTGCAATTCAACCTTAAATGACATTGAGGACATATCAAACACCTGAAATTCATTTAAATTTATTCTTGTGGGATCCGGACATCTCCTAGCTTCACACTCATTTTGCTGCAGCTGAGCCTTGGTACGTGGTGCAAATATCGAATCATTCTGCCTGATTAGATTAGAAGCTATCTCTAGGCATGTGGTAAAAACTGTTACAAGATTATAATAAATTGATGTAATTAGAGCTTGTATCGGCAACCCACGCACCCTCTTGAGCACACCGTTGAAACACTTTGATGCGTTAATGATCATTGTGCTGTATCGATATCCACCATCATTACTCAAAGACCACTTTGCCACATCTCTAGTAAGCAACCACCCAACAGCCTTTACTTTGATAATCCTTATGTCTGTAATGTAACATGTGAAGGTGTGAATGTGAGTTATATTACCTGCCACGTACATCTTCTGACACACAAACTCAGCATCAAAAATTCTCGTTGCTCTGCATGCCTTCTTGAAATTCTCTCAGAGATGGCGTGATGTGTAAGCTCAAGAAAAAATTGGCATCCACGCATCGAGCTGAATGTTGGTCAGAGATAATGCATAAATCAGACCGAGTACATATAAGCGGAATCAAGTCCTGTAATATCCTAATAAACCAACCCTAGGACTCATTACACTCTGCTTTAACTATTGCAAATGATAGAGGATACAAGCTATTAGTTGCATTAATACCAACTGTAGTAAGAAGAGTGCCTCTGTACTTTCCCAAGAGAAATGTACCGTCAAGACTTATAACTGGTCTACAAAATTGCTAACCGACTATAGATGGCCCAAATGACCAGAATATGCGCTAAAAATGGCCAATTCACTTGAATGAATGCGATACACTGTGCCAAGCATAACTGCACATAAAATAGTCATGAAGTGATCCAGTGAACGGTATGACTCTTCCCAACTGCCAAAAATAGCATGTATAGCCTTTCTACGTTCATCCCAAGCTTTCATATAAGACATCATAATGTTAAATTTTGATTCCATATGACCAATAATTTTCCTGGGTTTCAAATCCAACTAGTATCTAATGATAGGTTGGATGTAGTAGTTAATAAATTGTGAGGTGCACTGCCTGTGTCCGGTTCTCAATATCTAATGAGAACATGTGTGTGGGGCTGTCATACTAGAAATCCTCTAGGCACTACCAAGCCACTTGCTCTCCCAAGCATGCAGATGCCACAAGCATGGCGTACTGGAATGACTGCTATGTATGGAAAGTATAGTGAACCTCGTATTGTTAGAGTCACATGTTACATATTCCATGTTATTTGTTATGGACAAACCATGAACAGTAAATTTAAGGTGCCTTTTGTCACGGAAACACATCCCCTCATTCAAGTTTACTGGAATGAAATTCTCTTCTAGAAAAATAGAATTTGCTGTGAGGCTATCGAAGTTCAGTTGTTCATCCCATTCTTGTGCTGTCTGGCAAGCCTGAATGTAATCATTACTACTAAATATGTGTTCTTTAGCACTATTATTTTGTTAGAGTAATCTCTTAACAAATGACCATTCCCAGAGTTTGGACATTGTTCTTCTCCAATGTTACCTTCACTATCATCTGTGTAAGAACTCGTTGCACTAGGCATTATTTCGTAGCCCTCATATTCAGTTGGTAAAGGTGCTACATGATCGCCATGATATTCACCCATACTAGTAGAAGTTGAGGCAATATGATGAACATGAATAGGAGATGCAGATACATCTCTATCATCAGTGCTGTGCATTTTAATGCAGTGTATAAGATTAAAATGAAAAAGATTAATAAAATAATGACTTCGAGGTACGTACCAACAAAAACCTTCATTGAGGTCTGTCTGATATGGTTCCTATGATAATATATTGTTGTAGACAGCTTCAGTTGGATGAAATTCAGCTCCAGTGAAATTATGAACTTTGCTATCATCTGTTTGTTTCAACTCAATTTCGACGTATACAATTACATATTGTATACTTGCCGCATTAATGATTAACTCACATACTTCATTGTCATTTAATCGAGTAGCAATGAAACTGGCACCAACAGGAAATCTACATATGAGATTAATCCTAAACCACATCGAATCAACTTTTAGTGACCTCATGATTCGATTCTGTATGCTTGTAAAATCAGTTCGTCGTGAAACTTGTATAGGATGATTTTTTTCCACCAGTGTACATAGGGAAGAAATCGTCACTAACACTAAGTTAGCTGCCGTAATATAATACTAAACATACTGTGTTTGAACTCATATTTAATTCTAAAAATATGTATTGGAGACAGGAATGCTGAATAGCACACCTATTCAAATCAATCAGATTCATAAGAACTGTATGGATCGCATTGAGACTCAATTTCTGTTAAAATAAAGATAACCAAAATGAATATCACCTAGAATTTCAAACCCCAAATCTTATTTTTCATTTTTGACATCTAATCAATTCATTCACAACATAAAACACATTCCTAAAGTCTATAATAAAATTCACATAATACATGTGTGCATCAATCTCCACTTAATACACATCCCGTTTTTTACAAAACAAAGCTCACATGAGGCATCCTAAACGAAAATAAATAAGTAATCCACTGTGCTTGTCTTTGTAAAATGAATTGCATAGAACACAATTACCATTGTATTTTAAAAGCTCTAACTGACTTCCATGTATCAGTCATAAAGGTAAGACCACCAACCACATATCAAGAGATTCCAACAATCAACTCGCTCATACTAAAGCGAGTATCAGTCACGTATTCCTCATTTTTTTTTTTTGCAAAATTATAGTTTCCCTAAAATATCAAATCTATCAACAAATGTGTAAAACCTAAAACTAGCTAATCACATAATAAACTAAATAATCAAATGTTAGAACACATGAAATCAACATTACATTTGTCTAAAATCAACATCACATAAAATCCACATAAAATCAAACTTAAATAAAAAGGAGTTCCGAAAAATACCCAAAAAAATTCTTTCAAAAAAACTTAAATCCACTCCAAACGTAACCTAAACCATAATACTAGCTAATCACATAAGACACTAACTAATAACATGATAAAACACAAAAAATCAACATCACATTTGCATAATTTTCATTTTACAAAAAAATACCAAAAAAACTCAAAAAATATCTAAAAACACTTCACGGTGGAATACGGTTTCACGGCGGCGGTGGAGCCGACGGAGCTCTGGAGCTTGGCCTGCGATTTCACGGGCAAATGAGCGGCGAAGGGGAGACGTCTCCGAAAGAAAGATTGAGAAGAAAAATGAGATCGGAGTCGATCTCGTTCAAGTTTTTTTTAAAAAATAGAGGCCGCCTGCTAAATAATCGTCGCTAACCGGTATGATAAGACCGCCTCATTAAACGTGACTACGCCTGTTTTAAATTTTTTTTAATGCCTAATATATTAATTATATTTTTAAATGTACTTATTTTAAAAATTTAGCCTCTAGTCTTATTCCTGCATCTTCTGTTCTTTACCTCTTAAACATGCAACTGAGATTTATGCGCAGCAATTGTATCTATAATTAATTTTTTTTCATGTTTATTCAGTTAATTTCGTAGTAGAATATATATATTTTATAAAAGTTGGTCCAAGGACATGTGCGTTAAATCTCTAAATTAAACACAAAATAAGTTTGACGAGTCAATTGCTGAAGCTTCTCTCTTTGATATATTCTTCTACATGCATCATCATCATAACGTGGCATTGAACAAGTAATTACTTTTTTTTTTTTAAATGGAGATTCTTTAAAAATTATTTAATACAATGATACAATTTTAAAAAAATTAATTTTTGACATATCGAGAGTCGAATAATCTATAATATGCCGATTTGGCGTATTGTCAATGGTTATATCATTGACTACATCATATCGGCATATTATCGACAATTTCGATGTTGATAATAGTAATTTTTTTTTTAAAAAAAGTTGTGCTCCGACGGGCGACGACTGAGCTCAACTGGTTTGACTGTTTAATCCCTAGATGAGTAGAAATGAGCACCCATTCTCTCTAAGCTCATTTCTCCCAAATTATTCACATTCCTCCAAGCTCAAAGCTTATTTCTCCCAAATTTTTTCCATATTTCTTCAAATTAATAAATTTTTCACTGCTATATTTATATTTGGTGTCGATTCATTATGATCTTTTTAAATTTTCAACATGAGAATATTTTATTTTGTATATTTATATAATGTGTGTGGAGTTTATTTTTTTGGTAAAAAGAAAAAAAAAATAATGGAGTCTGATTTTATTGCGTATGATTTAGCTCAACTAAGTATTTTAACATTCTAATGTTTAGATTATACTATACAGGAGATCTTATTGAGTTTGCTTAATGTTGTGTTTTCATGAGGTAGGAGAATACTATTGTTATATTTTTTATATTGTTGATATTATTATTATTATTAGTATTATCATCATCATCATTATTATTATTAAGATTGATATTATTATTATTATTATTATTATTATTATTATTATTATCATTATTACGTTTTTTTATATGGATGTCATTTTTATTATTTCATTTATTATTATTACTTTTATTAGTAATATAATAATATTATTATTATTTTATTTTTTATTACTATAATATAATAATAATAATAATAATAATAATAATAATAATAATTTTATTATTTTTATCATTAACATTCATATGTAATTATTGTTATTGTTATTGTTATTGTTATTATTATTATCATTATTATCATCATTATTGTTATTATTATTTTTAAATTTTTTTATTGTTCTTATGTTTTATTTTTATTTTTTATTGTTATTATTACTATTATTATCTTTATTAGTAAAGTGATAATAGTAATAATTATGATTACTACTATTAGTCTAATTTTTATTATTTATTATTATTATTATTACTATTATTATTATTATTATTATTATTATTATGATTATTCTTATTATTATTGTTATTTTTATTTTAATTATTACTATTATTTCAATTTATTATTATTATTATTATTATTATTATTATTATTATTATTATTATTATTATTATTATTGTCTTCACTAGTCACTATTACATTAAAGTATCAATCATTTAATTAACCTAGATTTAACTAGTAAGATAAAATGACCAATCTTTAATTCAATTAATAATTTTTCGGTAGCATAATCTTAATTAGTCAACAAATATTGACCATAATATTATTATACAATCTCAAACTAATATTTCTTGATGTTGTTACTCCAAACTATGATGGAGGTCGTTGCCAACCTCTTCAGATTGCTACATAATCAAATTTTGACTAGCTACAATGTAGAGTCATCTCGTTTGAATATTGATCTTGGACGATCACCATTTCTCTAATATGTAGGCTTCTTGTTGGTAAAATTTCATTGCAATGCTTATTGATGACGATGAAGTTACATAATGGGTTATGTTGGAGGCTAAAGCAAAGCTTGGTGGTTTATGTTAAAATTGAGATTGTTGTTGAGATTGGATCGATCTATATCCACAGAAGGCTTGAGTCCTCAGTTGGACCTTCTCACAGTCTGTCGCTTGTGATTTCATTGAGTTTCCAACATCATACCTCATGAACTTTTAAACCTATAGGTATGTTACAAGCACTTACTAAAGTTTTTAGATTTTTTACTTAAATTGTATATTTTTTAAACTAAATTTACATTTTCTTACAGCGCAATGTGACATTCATGTTTTGAACCAGTTTATCATAGTAGTTTAATAGAGGCTGCTCATGCAAGGGATGATGAGCAAGCTATGCTACATTGGGATGGGTATGAAATGATAGATAGTGGAACAAGTGATAGTTCTAGTGATGACAATCATAAAGATAGAATATACACACTAGTAGACATAGGCATAGCTAAGATAATGGGTCAATATCTACTTAAGAGGCATTTAACGGCTTGCTCAAAATCCTATATGCAATGATATATAACAATGAATATATTTGTGCTTGTCATATGATTGAAGAGTGAGACGAGAATGTCAACTTTGATGGTGTAAAAACTTATTTGAACCTATCATCTAAAGAATAAAACCTTGAAAAATTAATAAAAAAAAGTATATTTTCTAATAAAAATTAATTTACAATGTACAATTAATGGTTGGTGCATAATAAATAATATAAGATACCATATCATTAATTCAAATAAAATTCAATTTTCTATTATGTGTGTACACCATGAACACTTGTCTAGACCATGTCATTGGAGCTTGCATACTGCTCGAAGAAAGTGGTTAGTGAAAACACGGAAAATTTTAACTGTTACTGGTCAACATATATGTGCACATAGAATTTTGGTGGGTGGCCACTGACAATGTGCATCAAAATTTATTTATTATTTTATTTTTTCTATTATATGTTGCTAGATAGACTTAATGCCTAAGGAGATAATAAGTTAGATGAAAGTTAAATTTAACATACACATTTCATATATAAAAGCTTAGGATGCGAGGCGAAATACCATAAGAAATATTTTTTGATAGTTAGGAGGAGTCATATCATTTATTACATAAGTTGATAAATGCTATTTGTATTGCTATGAGAGGATCTGTATATATGATACAATCTAATAACATAAATAATTTTCAATGTCTTTTTTGGATTTTTAGTCCCTCCATAAAGGGTTGGAGTTATTGTTGGCCAGTACTTAATCTCAATAACAAATTTCTTTTTAGAAAATATCAAGGGAGGTTACTTGGTGTAGTTGGAGTTCATGCAAACAAAAATCTTTTTTCACTAATATTCATAGATATAGAATTTAAGTATAAAGAATTATGATGCTAATTTTTAAGGAATTTATATGAGTTGTTATTGTTTGTTGCATCTCTCATGAACTTGTGTAAATTAATATTTTGAAACAAGTTTGTGATTGTAAAGACATATTTCTTGGGTTGCATATATCTATTGCTTAAGACACCTTAGGAGAACTTAGAAAAACAATAAAATAGATGGGTAGTAATGATGTCAAAACAATGTACTAGAAGATGTATTAAGCAACAAACACTAATGACATTCACATTTTCAACCACCATTTAAATTACATCAAGAATATGAAACAATAGGCTTATGATTGGTTGATCATCAGAGATGTTTGAAGTTGGACTTTATCATTTGATGCTGGGTACAAAAATGGCATAATGACTACCAATGTATTCGAATATTTCAAATGGATTGAGTTCTCCATCACACTAGAGGACTCCTGATTCAGGCTTGGCATGTTCCATATACTACAACATAGTTTCATTGTTTCTTATATACAACACTACAAAAGAGCTGGACATAGCTAATGAGTTACTTATTGCCACATGAATAAAGATTACAATATAATGGTATGAGAGTGAAGCTAGAAAGTTTCTTGTGCCCACTTGCATTAACTTACACGGATTGAAAGTGTTTGACTACAACCGATCATTCTGTGTGGACCTACATGTGGATGAGAGTTGTGCATGTGCTTACGGTAAATGTCAAGCATATCATCTATCATGTCCACACGTCATAGATGTCTTTGGTGTCAGGTGTGTTGATCATCTCTCATATATTTCACAATATTATACTATTGAATATTTTAACTTAGCCAGAGAGTCATGTGTGAGTATATATGGATGATTTGATTGGATGCAATAAAGCCAAATTTTTATTTTCTTGCATTTTATTTAATGTATATTTATGATCTTTTTTTCTTAGCTAATATTATTTCATCTCTTTATGTTATTTGACAAATTTACAATCATCATATATAAATATAGATTGTAGACTTGTACACTATAGAAGCTGGTGTTTGGGAGGCTAGGATGTTATTGATATGCTAACACCATGTGGAGTTGCACCTACCAGAGCAAGTTGCTCGACATTTTAATTGAGTGCCCATAGTAGAGCTAGAGTCAATGGAGGCAGATTTCCAATGTCTTGATGGTCGAGAAAAGGGTGGTGTTGATTAGGCTTACTACTAATGATGATACATTGAGATTTAGGATGATAAAGAAGCTTATATTATTGCAAATGATGACTTAGGAATAAATGTTGAGAGACAATAACATGATACATATAGTGGTATCAATCACATGTGACATTGTATTTGTTTAGGCTCCCACATATCCTCTATACACATATTACTTAAAGTCCTTCATCAAACCGGCCATGGCATATTCATAAACTTTTTTTTGATAATTAATAGCTGAACTCAATGTTATATTTAATTAATTTACTTTTGCAACACGAGTGGATTATGAAAGTAGAGAACTTATTCCATCCTTACTTAGGCGATCAAAATGCCAGTCTTAAACATGTAACTATCAATAAGTTTGATGAGCTATGCAGTAGGATGCGGTATTTGGTGTACTTCTTAGATACACCATCCAAAGTTGATAATATAGCTAAGGATATAAGAGTTCCATAGCCGAATCATGTGGATCCCAGATTGTTCACCTTTTGTTACATCCAACTCTTCCATGTACACAACTTTACTGTCTCCCTCATACCCCACATAGACACTATATGATTTATAGTGGGGAGGACTATAGGGTGGCATCTCTAGATAGTCACTATTTACTCTCAAATTTTTTTGGATCAGAACCTTCTTGGGTGACACTACACTAGGTAGCAACCAATCCACAACACCTCAGAGTCATAATATTGGATACCTATTGTCACTCCACTATCTTGAGCAATAGTTTTGTGTACCTTCACTACTATAGGAGCACCATTTGTGTCATATCCTGTATAACACTCCACAGCGATCGAGGAGAAGCATGAGCCCAAGCATTTAGAAGAACAACATCATGACCTCCGAGATAGATCATAACATGCTATTGACTACTACATCCTAGAAAATAAAGCAATACTGCCTAAACAATGCCATATGCAATAGTAGGAAGCATTCTGTATGTTATATGTTATTTTTTTTATTTTTTTCATGTATTTTAAGATGTACTAGACTTTAGAATTAGTAGATACACTTTTTATGCGGCATTGACTTTAGTATTACTTGTTAAAGTTTTTATTTATTATCATTTTTTTAATAACTCTCTTTTTAAAATTTGGCAAAAGTAAAACATATTTTTAAATAATAAAAATTTAATATTAATATTTCTAAATAGTTAATAAAAGTAAAATGTCAAAATTTTAAGTTCATATTAACATTAATATGTATGCACTCATTAAAATTTTTAAAGGTTATATTAATGTTTAAAAATATAATTTCAAAGAAGGTATTTTAAAATTTCAATCATTACTTTTAAAATCCTTTAACATGATTTTCTATTTTGAACACTAACATATAAAATTTTTTTTTGTAAAATATTTATTTTGATTAATTTTTTTCATCAAGATTTATTTAAAATTATTGAATTTGCTTTGAATTATGAAATTTGCTTAAAATTTTAAAACATAAATTTTGACTAATAAATAAATTTAATAATTATTGAGCTCCATTAAGGCTATACTTTAATGAGAATATCATAGCATAATATATTTTTTAAAAATAATAAAAATTAAGTGAAAACATAACACTTAGGGGCTCTTTGGGATCAATTTTGTTTTCTATTTTTAATCTTTTTTTAATGTTATTTTTGAAAACATGTTTGTTTTGAATATTTTTAAGTGGTTTTATTTTTTATTTTTAAAAACAAATAATATTGTTCTTAAAAACACTCAAAACATCTAAAAGATATTTTGAGTGTTTTTAAAAATAGCAAGTACAATCAAACAAGTTTTATTTTTGAGCAAAACATAAATAAAACTAAATAAAAATATAAAATATAAAATAAAAACTAAAGTGATCCCAAAGAGCCCCTCAATTCTTATGCATTTACACATTATATTTTTTTATTTTTTAAATAGGTATTGTTGACAGTCAACCCATCAACAATTTGCCAACCTCGCATATTGTCAATGGTTTGACCATCGAAAATATGCCAGGTTGGCAAATTATCGATGGGTCAATTGTTGATAATGCCTATTCTTAATTTTTTAATAGTATTGTTATACTAATTTTGAAATTAATCATGCCAATTTTAAAAATTTCATCACGAGTAATGACCTGTTTGGAGCAATTTTTAAAAGTTTTTATTAGCATTAGGTTCAACTCTATACGTGATGGCCCTCTTTTCCTATTTCTCCTTTTATTTTGATTAGATTAATCTTTTCCTTGGCTAAGCTGTTGTAGTCTTATCCCTATGCCTCATGAATCTTTCTAGTTTCTCCCTTTACCTATATATTATTTATCGACCAATGGCTTTTGGTTCTCAATTATGTGATGGGCAGTATCCAACTCTTATGATGAACTTGAAAGGGATCTTATCTGCTCATGTTCTTAAATCAATCAATCTCTCACTTGGTTACATCCACTTACAAGAGAAGAAGCTTTCCTTTTCTAATGAAGAAATTGATGAAGTTGCATGATCTTGGAGTATGTCTTTGGTTGGATATGTGGTTGATGAGCTTTTTTTTATGGATCTCTTTACAATCAATTAATAAGATGTGAAAACTTATAGGTACTTTGGATCTACACTCTCTTTTGGATGATTTTCTCAATTTACTTTCACATGCATGGATGATTTGGAGATGGTGATTAATGGTGTTTCATGGTTCAGTAATAAGAGATCATTCATCTTTAACAGATTAACACTAAATTTTGTTATTTATAAAGATGATTTAAATGAACTTTCAATATGACTTAAGTTACCTAACCTTATTCTCTGTTGTTGATCAATTATTGGGTTTTTTAAACTTGGCAGTAAGATTGACATACCTCTAAATGTGGACCACCCTCTACTATTTCTTAATCTAGGTTCACAAATGTGAGAGTGAGTGTGTAGGTTACTACTAAATCAACTTTTTTTTGGAAAACATCACAACATTTGTTAAAGTGAATGATATCATTCAACCAATTATTTATGAATGGAAACCAGATTATTGTGAATCATGTGATACAATTGCACATGAATCATCAAATTGCTCAAATTCCTCTGATTTTAATCTAGTTATCATTATCCCTACTTGTTGTGGTCATAGTCAAAGCATGATAAAAAGAAATAAAATGAGATTACTTTGTGTACATGTGAAAAAATTTATGAGAAACTCACAAATTTTGAAATTAACTTTATTTTATTGATCGAATATGACTGTTGACCTCACTTTTGGAGTGAGTATTGACTCATCCTTCCTTATACTTAGGAATCTTCTAGACGCTAGGATTTCTATAGTCACATGACACTTCTAGTGATTAGGTGAACACTAAACCCAAGTCTAGAGACTTAAGAAGGCATACCCGGAGGGTCATACCCTAGGGTAAATAGGTCCGACATACCCTATGGCCTAAACCAAAACCCATGCTTATCCACTCATCTAAAACCAAACCCCATGCTAACACAATCAACCTTAATTGGATTTCATTTCATATCTAAGCTTCAAGCCAAATTAACTTAAACTCTTAACTTAAACCAATTCCATCATCATCCTATGGATCAAAACTCAATTAAGCCCAAATCAATTGAATCAAAGCCATCAACCAATCATAAATAAATCATCAAACCCAACCCAACCTTATTCAGCCAATTCAACTCAATTGACCCATTTGGTTTATTTGACCCAAAGTGACCTAAATGACCAATTTGACCCAAACCTCCATCCAACCCAAATTGGATTGAATCAACCTTTATAACCTTTTCTATAATGATTGTTGATCATTATTGATTGACCAATTACAATCAATTAGGTCAAACTAAGCTAATTTGATCACTTGACCCAAGTTGACCCAATTAGCCTATATGAACCAAATTGAACCAAACTTCATTCTAAACTCAATTGATTGAAACCGATACCTCCAATCAATCATAAATTAAGTATTGAATATGATTTGACCACCAATTGGATCCAACCAAGCCCATTTAGCCCCTTGACCCAAGTTAACCCAATTTGACTTAAATGGCCAAATTGAGTCAAATCTCTTTCCAAACTCAATTGATTGAAACCAATGCCTCTAATCAATCACAAATTAATTGTTGAACATGATCCAAGCTTCAATTGAACCCAATTTGAATAAACCAATCAAAGTGACCCATTTAGCCCAATTTGACCTAAATGGTGAAATTGAACTAAATCATTTCCAAATCCAAATTAATTCAAATCAACATTTACAATCATTTTCAAATCATCAATTGAACTTAAACCAACCTTTCACCCAAGCCAATTTGGCCAATTCGACCAAAATGGTTAACTTAGCCCATTTGACCCATATGAACCCATATGAGCCAAATTCAAATCCACTTCAAATCAAATCAAACCAATTGAACCAAAATCTTCAAATGATCAAATGAACTTACCCAAACCATCAATTTGACCTAATTTGATCAATTGGTCACCATAACCCATTTGAACCCATTTTGACCTATATGGGTCAAATTGAGCCAAACCCATCCAAACCAAGTCTAAACTAAACCAAACTTGGCAAGGCCCATCCTTAAGTCACCATGGGTTAGCCCAAATAAATCAAACCCATGGTTGGTCTGGATTAGACCAAAACCCATTAGACAAACCCATTCAAATGAGACAAAATACTCATTTAGATGGTCAGACCTACTCATCATCCCTTGGCAGCCACCCTTAGCCCATTTTGGACACATGGGCCACTGAATCACCTGACCCAAAGCTGATTGGGTTCAACCATGGTTCAAGAGAGGGTAAGCTAACCCATGTCTTCCCATTGGAACACTTGGGGGAGGAGGTACACACCACCTCAGCCCATGCCATGCCTTTAACCACTTAAGACCCTCCACCTCAACCCATCATTGATGCGCCCGACCACCTATGTCGGCTAGACGATTGCCAAAAGTCAAATTGATCATAATTATCAGATCAATTGGGGAGGAGGGTATACTCCTCCCCATCTAATTCAAATGACACAGAGAGCTTCCTTGAGAGTTTACGAGCATCCCCGAACCCTCTCATGCTCCCCATCGTTGGTGAGACCTAACCCAAGAAAAATAGAGCCCTCTGCCCATCTGACCCCACTCAAACCTCACCAAACTTGAATTAGCTTCTCCCACACCTTCACCAAGCTTGAAGTCGAAACAAATCAATTCTCGATTGATTCAAGCATCAAATATCACTCTTAGACCAATTTCAGTGACTGTTGCAGTGACGTTGGGCCCATAGAGCTATCGACGGGGAGGCAACTCACGAGCTTCTCAACAAGATTTTGTCTCTTCAAGATGAAGCGACCTCAGTCATTGGACCATCGATCTTGAGCTTTGGAGAGGAAAATTCTAGAAAATCATAGAAAATCTAATAGGAGTTGGTCTTTTGTGAAAGATTTTGTGATTTCGTGTGATTTCAACTATAGGATCTCCTTAGATCTCCTCCCCGAACATTTCAGAGCCATTCTTGACGCCTCATGAGCTTTAACGAGGTTGGATTGAGTGGTCCAAGGTGGAAGGTGTACGTCTTCAGGTGTTAAAGGGACAATGATCATCCGCCCTCCATTATGTATGATTATAACGGACAATCATGATTTAATCTGCTATAAATTTTGCTTTAATTCTTTAGATATCATGGGATTAATCCCCGCCATTTGATTCAAGATCAAATGGCGGGGATGAAACAGCGTCAGCCCCCACAAGGGATGATTTAAGTAGCTTACCCCATGGCACCACGTGAAAAGCGACACCAATTCAGCTTCCGCGTGGCATTGACAGGTTAGGGGATTAATTAAGTGTTTAAAATGTGATTAATCACTCATAAATTTAAAAATTCATAACTAATTACAAAAAAATCCTAAAGTATGAGTAAACTCATTTTGTAAAGAGTAAACAAGGAAAATTTAATAAAAATAAAATCCCTAATGTTTGAAAAGTGAACATTATTTAATTAGGGTTCATATGTTTTTCTAATTATCTTAATTAAGCTTCGATTACTTGGCCAATTGATCTCAAATTGGATGTGTTAATTCCTTGGGATGTTCTTTGCCTCCTATAATTTTCTTGAGATTTATTGGCTAGGCAATTAGAAGAATTTAAAATTCAAATCTTAATTATCCTTTTTAATTAATTTAATAATTATTAAAAATGCCAAATAGTAAAAAATTAATTAGTTAAACTTGATTAATCAATGTTAACAATGAATTGATGAAGGGGAATGATTAGGACCTCTTTTTTAATTATTTTCTTAAATCCATTTCATTTAAGAAGACTAATTAACTTAGAGATAATTAAGGGTTAATTAAATGAATTAATGATGAAATTAAATCAAATTGAAATGATAATTAGACCAGATAATCTAAATTGAATCTATAGGTTTCTCTTTATGTGTTCAATAACATAATGACCCCTAAGAAAATTAAACCTATGGTTGTGGGAAAATCACATAAGTACTTAATTAGATCTTTCTTTAATTTAAATAATATTTAATTACGAGCCTCATGGCATTAGGTCCCTAAGTGCATTCAAATTTTAAATTCTTATTTTCATATCATTGGAGGCTCATAACTAAATGAGTAATTTAATTAAAGAGATGTAGGAAAAGAAAATAAATTATTTGCTTAAAGATTTGAACTTAATCAATCCATAAAGTTCATCTAATTACCTTTCTTTAAACACATTAAATCACTCACGTGGGATGGGGAAAAATAACAAATATTTTTTTCTCCTCTTTAAGTTTAATAATTCAAACATAAACATCAAATTTCATAAGAAGCTTTAGTTAATTTTAAATGATTTTATTTAATATGATTGTCATTATGAATTATTGTAGTTGAATGAATTATGTGGAAGTGTTCAATTATTCCTTTCAAATCATTATAAAGTTTTCATGTCATTTGATATCATCCATTCATGTTTTGTCGACTTCAACTCAATATTTTTTTTGTCTTCTTATTTATTTGTTCCATGATGAGGAAGCTTCAGCCTCCAATCTCTTTGGTGAGAATGGTTCAACCAGTACGAGTAGTTGCACATGATTGCCATAGATAGGTACAACACGCAGGTGTTTCAGTAACTGAGGCAGCAACAACTAGGAAGTATATACTCCTGAATCAGATGGTGGCTTAGCATCTCCTGCATTGATAATTATGTTGATCAAATGAATGTTTTCACCACACCCAAGTTGGATAGTGAAAAGAGTATTATGTAGATAAACTCTTTACAAATGAAAATATAATTAATAATTAACAATCAATATTTTACCCCTTAATTTCAAAATGTAAAGGTACTACAAAATAAAATAATATGAAAATTTTATTTATAATTAATTTAAAATTTTAATTTTATCTTTGGCTAGTCACCACACCCACCATGCCAAGAAAGGCATATATGGATTATGTAAACACCATGGCTGAATGCGTCATCCAACCATGCCAAGAAAGATATATATGAGTCTCTAAAGCACCTGCATGTAACAAAAATTTTCTTGCCATGCCAAAAATATGTGTATGGGTACTTATACGCCTGCAATAACAGTTTAAACATCAATTTTATATTCATGGTTGAATTTATGTCAAGCTGTATAGGCCCCCCGTTGGTGTGAAAATTTGACAATATTTTAGCGGCATCCAGGCATCGTCCTCGATAGGGAAACCTCGGGTATGTTGGGTTTGCCCACCATGCAAAGAAGGGCATGTATGGGCGATGTAAATACCACAGTTGAATGTGCCATCTACTATGCCAAGAAAGGCATGCATGGGGCTTTGAAGTACCTGCATAAAACACATATTTCCCTCGCCACGCTAAGAAAGGTGTGTACATACTTATATGCTTATAAACAACATAAATTTTAAGTGTCCTCTTTCTTTTTTCGGTTCTTTTTTGACACTCTGGATTCTGACAAAATTTCATAGCATCTCCCATAGCCTGGGGATTTCTACCAAAGTAGGCCTGTCCACTTATCTAGAAAGACATGCATGAGTGGTATTTTTACAACATCATGGACATGAGTCTCCTAACCTACCCATCTAAAAAGACGTGCATAGACTCTTCAGGTACCTGTTAGAAAAGTCAGGTTTCCCCACCATGCTAAGAAAGATGTGTACGGGTACTTATATACCCAAAACCAAGAAATTTTATACATGTGGGAAAGGAACTGACATTTGCACTGGTGTGGGTGCGTGCAAGCATTAGGGGGGGGTACGTGGGCTACTGTGTGCATGGAATGGTCATGTTCAGCTTCAGTTCACTCGTGGAGGCCACACGGGAAAGTGGCTGTGGAAGCGCACGTTCTGCCGTTCGTCGGGACTAGTTGAAGGGCAGCAATGCTCACCGGGATGGGCCGCAATGAGAAGAAAGCTTGCTTTCTTGCATGAGGGAGCTCAGGAGAGAGATTAGGGTCAGGTGTGGGAGTTTTTGGGGCTATGGGGAGTAGTGGTTAGGTTAGGTAATATAAGGGGTATTTATAGGGGTTTCATTTAAGTGTTTAATTAACCATAATTTAGATTTTTGTATTGATATTATTACATGGGAAATATATATATCAATCTTAGATTATTTTGATGTTCCAGACACAACGATGTAGTTTGTTTCGCGTTTGACGGTCGTTTGGTTCAAGTCGGCATCAAATCAGGTCAATTTTAGTTTAAAATTGCTCATTCGCTTCCAATCATTCTATATTCATGTAGGCTCATCTAAATTGAGTGGGGATAGTCTCATTTGATAGATTTCAATATTTCAATGCTAATGTCGAGTTCAATTTCATGAATAAAGGTCATCTAGGCATCATGACAACCTTCTGACTTTAATATATAGACGCGTAGGCGCGTAAATTTCCTTTTTGATCGGTCGATCATCAAATTATGTAATATGTATATTTTGATCAATTTTGATGTTCTAAGTGTAATGGCAAAGTCTGTTTATCGATCGAAGATCATTTCAACCAATTTTGGTGATATCTAGTATGTTTTAGCTCGATTTGTCGTGATCAATTGGTAGACTCTCATTTGATAGATTTTGATATTTCGAAGATCATTTCCACTAATTTTGGTGATATCTAGTATGTTTTAGCTCTGATTTACGTGCAATTTCTAGACTTATCTGAATTGAGAGCAGATAGTCTCATTTGATAGATTTTGATATTTTGACACTAATGGCATGATCAATTTCATGAACAAAGGTTATTTTGACATTATCGTAGCCTTTCAACCTTGATATACATGTAGGCGTGTCGACATATTTTCTTATGGATTGGTTGGCCATTGAATTGTAAAATATGTATTTTCTAATCAATTTTAACATTCTGAATGTGATGGCAAGTCTGTTCATCTATCAGAGATCATTTTAACTAATTTTGGTGATGTCCAGTGCATTTTAACTTCAATTTATGATTTGAAGCTCATCAAATTTATCCCGTGAGCATGACTTGACTTATGACTCATGCATGGAGGTCAACAAATGCCTCTAATAAATGTGTTTCATGCATAGAGTGAGTCATGCTTGTTAAAAATTGGTTGATGCTTCGAGTCAACTTTGAATATCAAATTACAACAACTTTAATTTTAATGACCTCGCTGAAGAGTTTCTTCCACCATCTACTCTCTACTTCAATGGGTTTGCTGAAGATCTCTTATTTTGTGTTATTATAGATTTGGGTTTCCTTTGATCCTAGCTTTATGCTTAACCCAGTTGGATGGAGGAATTAGTTTATTTTCTTTGAGATTTGAAATTTCTTTTGTCCTAGCTTTAAGCTTGATAGACTTGATGAATGATTAACTTGATTTGTCCATGTTGACTTGTGAGGAAGTGTATGTTTACCCTAAGTCCCATGCTTGCTGCTTTGACGGACTCTTTGAAGGGTGTATAAAGATGACCTAGTCTTCTGACTTATATTAGATCTATAATGTTGAGTTATCAGTCTAGTAATGAGTGGTTCAACAGGCTGAATAACCATAAAATCCCTTTAGTTTGACCATCAACTTTGTATGAACTATGAAATTGCTTCCTCGGACCTGTGCTTTTTATTTTGAGGAACTTTATGAGGAAATTGACTTTGATCTATGCTTTGTGCTTGATCAGGCTGTTTGAAAAGAGATTGAGATACCACATTGTCGATAATATAGAGATTGATTTGATGCTGCTATGAATTGAGAGTTTTTTTTCTCAGATTGTCTTGGTCCATCAATCAAGTAAAAAGATCCTTTGGATTTTGGTTACTTGTAGTCACTAAGCTGGATCTAGTTTGAGATTGAATAGCTATCATCATTGGTCAAATGAGTTGGGGCTCTTTCATTGTAGCCTTTTCTTATGGCATGTTGAGTGAGGAGAGCATCACCAACTCATCCATTTATGGGCTTGTTGAGTCTAACATTTAGAACTTACTCGAGTCTTTGAATTAAGCTCTGATGACTTGGTGGTTTGGTCATCAGACTAAAAAACGGGAGTTCCTTCACTGCCTTTTCTTGTGGCTTGTTGAGTGAGGAGAGCGTTAACAACTCAACCATTTATGGGATTGTTGAGTTTGACCTTTAGAATCCATCCGTGTACTATAATTGAAGATGTAGAGGTTAATATTTTTCCAACTTAGTTGATTGAAGCTTCCGAAATTGGGAGTTCTTTTAACTTGATCTTCATAATTTAACAAATTTGGAGACAAAATTTTGATATTTAGGACTGCATTTTAATGCTTAGAAATAAATTCTTTTTATTCTTGTGAGACTTGCAACTTTAATAATAACAATTATAGATATATTCAGGGATCTCGACATAAAGCTTGATGTCAATCTGAATACATATATAAGACCTGATATTTTACAGTAGAGGATTGACCAACTTTGATCATAAAAAAATACCCCATATCAAACAAGGGGATTGTAGACCAGTTCAAAAATATATTATAAAGTTTGATTTGCTTTACTGCAAGATAGACATGATATGTTTTTCAATCATAATATGTATCTATCTAAGGATCTTGGCTTAAAGCATGATATCAACTTAGACAAACATATAAAAGTGCCCCTATCTATAGGGATTGTAGATTAGTTCAGAAATGCATTACAGAGTTTGAACTTCTTTAATATAAATAAACATAGCTCATTTTGATCATCATGTATATTTATCTGAGGATCTCGACTTGAAGCACGATGTTGACTTTGATAAATATATAAAAATGCCCCCTAGGGGAGGGGGTGGCTTTCACAGTAACTTGGAAATACATTCTCATTTTATGAGAGAATCTTCAAGTAACATTACATGTGTATCTAGTATGAAAGATTTATTAGTGCAAGATTCATTTAAGTTTTTATATACTTATCCATAGTTAGTTGTAATATTTTTTGAGATATTGATCATTGATTAGTGGCATCGGTCATTGACCATTCATGTTAATAAGCTGGTTGACTCCTCCTTCGTATACCTTCTTTTTGCCGTAGGGACCTTTCTAGTTGGCTTCGAATTTACCACCGATCTTGCGATGAGGGTTGATTTGTCTTCTTAGCACCAGAACTAATTCACCTTTTTGGAATGTCCAAGGATGTATTAAACTATTGAATGCTTTGGACATCATTGCTTGATAGATTCTTTGTTGAGCTTGGAGTCTACTCCGTTAAGCACATCCAACTCTTCCATTTACAGTGAGCATTTTCATCTTGAGTAAGATTGGATTGGAAAACAACTCAAAGTGATGGTAGCTCAACTTCTAATGGTAGAACAACTTCAACTCCAAATGTTAAAGCATAAGGAGTGGCTTTGGTCGATGTCTTGTAAGTGGTTCTATATACCCTGAGTGCTTTCATCATTTTAGTGTGACACTCCCTTTTATTTTTCATGAGAATCTTTTTGAGCAACTTCACTAGATTTTATTGAAAGCATCTACCAATCCATTAGCTCTTGGATTGTAGATTGATGAATACCACCAATCAATTTTATGCCGATGAGCAAATCTATATATCTTTGCACTTTTGAAAGCAAGGCCATTGTATGAAATTATTCATCATGGTATCCTGAACCTATAGACAACTTTATTGGTGAAGAAGTCAATGACTAGATCAACAATGAATTTCTTAAACATAGTAGCTTTAGCCCATTTGGAGAAGTAGTCAGTAGATGCTAGAATGAATTGATGTCCAGCTGATGATGGGAAATCAATCATCCCAATTATATTCATGCCTGTGGTGAAAATATTCCTGCCTTCATCTATCCCTATTTTTGGAAAAAGGAATAAATGAAAACAAAAATAAATGCCTTTATTGGGACCCACATATATCTGCAGATATTCTTAGTAGGGTGATTGGGTATGATATTAAGAAAATATGTACTATCTCGAAAGATAGAAGTCACCACCCTACAATGGACCTAATCAAATACACTAAGGACTATGAGTATTTGTAGAGATTCTTCTCCTACTTTACATGGAAAACTAAAGCAGGGTTTATTTTAAACTGGGTTCGTTAAGTTTCTTATGGGGGAATGTCCCCATAGTTAAATACATCCTAAGGAATAGGATTTCTTAGGAATACTCTCGATTAAGGTAAATGATCATTGTCTCCAAAGATTTCAAAGAAAGGGCTATCAATCAATTGGTTTATTTTTGGAAGATCAAGTGGGATTGATCAAGAGGAGGGAGTTATTAAACCAAAGGGATAAGTAGGGGATGCTTAGGATACTAGGAAGTAAGCATCCCAAACTATTATATGGTTGGGCTTTATATTTTGAAATTGAAGTGATTTATTCATTTGAAATTTTTATTAGAAATTTACATAAATTCCACAGATAGATCATGGAAATGCTAAGAGGAGGATTTATGCTTGTAGCCCCAAAGGGAGAAGCAACCTTAGAACCTTAATCTAGGAGCTTTACAGGGCCGAGCAACACCTAAATCTAAGTAAGTGGTATAGATTTACCTCACAAGAGGGTTTAAACTCCTCTATGATTTTAAATACATGTAGGTAAGTCATATACTTTTGTAAGATAGCTAAGCTGTTGTTTACTTAAAAAGAAACTAAGCCCTTAAACACACTCCCTAAGAGAGTAGATAATGTAGGGCATGATTTAATGACTTAAATCTAATGTAAATTTTGTTACATTTTATTTTTATTTTTGGACTATTGATTTGACACAGGCTTATAGGATTCATATGCCTAATGCATGAGAAATTTGATTATGGGCCAAAATCAGCAAGAAAGGGGGTGTGTTTCCACCATGGCTCTCAAAGGTCAAGGCAAGTTCCCTAGCATGGGTGGAAGCCCTCCCAATAAGAGTGAAACAAGATACTTTTTTATGCATGATGTGAAAACATACAACATCCAACTAAGGGGTTGCTAAATCTTTTATCTTATTTTTATAACCTAGGCTTTAGATGAGGTTATGAGTTATTAATTTTTTTAGTTTTGAGTTGATTAGTTGGATAGAAAATTTAGTTTTATCTAAAAGCCTAATCACATTCAGGCCATACAACAACCATCAAGCAATTAAAAAACTAGGAAAATCATGCCATTTCTAATGCACAAACATCAAATAATTGAGCAAAATAATTACATATACTGAAGAAGGAAATTCGAATTCATGTTATGGGGTCTTCATTATTCTTCTTTCTTCATGTTGCTTCTTTCTTTCTTCTTTCTTTTGGTTTCTTTGGTTCTAAGGTTTTCACATGGTACATAAGATTTGATCTTATAACCAATGTTCATCCTAATCCCCAATAAGAATCATTCCAAATCCTAATTATAAAATTACATGAAAAAGGGAAAGTAAATCTAACTAAAATGATGCAAAATAGAGATTAACTAAACAAACCACATAAGCATATATATGAATAAATTGGATTTAACACCCCACACATGGATAACCAAGTTCACCTGGCCTAATTTTGGATTATGCTTAGGGGTATAAGCAACCTACATAACAAAAGCATTTATATTTTTATTACAGCATTCCTTAAGCACAATCCCATACAAAAGATAATGATTAGACTAAGATCATCCTACTATATACCACCCTAACATCATCAAAACATCATATACAAAAAAAAAAACCATGCACCACCCTAACATAGGACTAGAAATGGAGACTTAGTCTAATGTGTGTGCCTTATAAGGTTTGTGTTGTATTCTTAGTTTAGATTTAAGGTTAGAATTTTCTAAGTATGAAGGGTTCAACATAGAGGGTGCTTTCATTTAGGTGATTTAATTGATTTGGTTGATTTTATTTTATGATTTGATTTATTTTAAATGGGCCTACCATTAATTACTAAGTGTTGTAAATAGAGGAAAAGAGAAGAGAACTTCTCTTTCCCTACTTTAAATAATTTCTAAGGTGGATTCATTAATGGTTCTTATTTGGTGAATATTTTATTATGTGTTTTAATTAATCCTAAGTTTAGATAGACTCTAAAAAAACCCATTCAAATGAGAAAGGAATTTTTATGATTAAGCGAAGTGAATTACTATCACAAAATACACAATACTTTATTTCTTTTCAACATTTGTAACATGCATATGGATGAACCCTAAGCATATCTATACATGCAAATGGAAATATTAGCACACCTTAATGATGGCTGCTAACAAATGTTGCTTAAGAAAATTTGGAATGTTTCATGTATGCATGATTTTGTTAAGTAGAAAAAGATAGAGATTCATTTATCCATTATTCATATGCACATTTACATATATGAAAGACATAAGTGAGTATGATGCCATTATTTTCTACACCAAGGGTGTAAGGTACAAGAACTACTTGGGAAAACTTAAAGCCTCGCAACCCCAAGGTGTCCAGACTAATATACCACTTTTCTTAAATACATGTGCATGTACAAAAAAGAAATGTATGGAAAAAAGAATCATGCAAAAAGTTTATGTTTGTTTGTTTTGATTTGGTTAAGTAATTTACATGTGTAAATGTGAAGGTCCCTCTTACATGATAATATAAGGATGAATAGGAATGGATGTAAGCAAGTGTTGTGTTCTTTTCAAAGGAACTATACACTTTGCAAATCTTGTTCAAAACTATGTTAAAAGAGAAGAGAAGGAAAAGTCACATAATGCACATCTTTATATTATACTCACATGCAAGCTCATAAGTAAGCATAAGTAGCATACCTTTCATTTGCAATATTTGATTTATAAGTTTTAAAAGTAATTTTAGATTTAATAGTGATGATAGCCATTCATATTATTACTTTAGCCAAAATATGTAATTTGATATAAAGGAAATATTTCACTTTATTTTATTTTCAAATGGTATGAATGCATGATTTTCATGTGGACATACACATTTAGCATGCTAGGAAAGAAATAAAGTAATATAAGCATGTAATTTCATTCACCTTAATTAATTCTTAAAGACAATCTTATGAAATAAGATTATTTAAAGTGAATCAAAATTGGTTTAAGGAAAACTTTGATTTTTTGTTTTGAGTTTGGTTTGAATTTAGAAAATGTGAGAAGATTTGCTGGTCCTAACCCATATCCCACATGTGTATATTGATTTAGTTTGTTTTTAGAACCATTAGATTGATTTTATATTTTTTTTAGGTTAAGGTGTACATTAAGTCCATTAATTATCCCTCACCTACACCACTTTAACATATTTAACCAAATAATTATGAGCCAATGTATGACATAAAATCACAAGGAATTTAAATCAGAAATGCACCTAAGAATGAAAGGGGCCTAATGCATTTAACTCACAATTAATGATTAATTAAGCTAAAAGGGTTTAATTTAAGTACTTTCATAACCCTTCCCACACATGTGGGTTAGGTATGATTTCCTTAAGCTTCTTAGGTTATTGAACACCTAGGTATCTACCCAAGAAGGAATAGATTAAATTCAGATTGATTTGATTTTAAAATTTTTAATAATTAAGCCATTTAAAAAGTGATTAAACTATTTAATTAATTTGCATCTTAAATAGATTTTTATCCAAATGAAATAAACTTAGGGGAAAAATTTGGGAAAGGACTCCTAATCTCATTCCCTAAGTCCATTCACCGTTCTAAGGTAATTAACAAACTTAATTAATGAATTTATCATTATTTAATAGGTTAATTAATGACTTAATTAATTAAGAGAGTAATTAGGAGTGAATTAATAAATTCTCCTAATTAGACCATTAATAAATTCCAAAAAAATTAGGGGAGGCAGAAGTCATCCCACTAAACATACCTAAGAAGTTTGGAATTAATCAATGAAATAATTAAGAATCAATTAACATAATTATAGTCCTAATAAAACCCAAATTGCATGAAATTTACTATTCAAAATCATTTAACTTAATTTTATATTATTCCCCTTTGAAATATCTATAAAATGCATTTGAGATTGTATTTTTCTGTTATTTCACATTTAATTATGTAATTTTGAAGATTTTATGATTAAAATTTAATTAGGAGGCTTGATTAATGACTAATCTGTATGCCACATGGACCGCTAATGCGCGTACACGCGGGCACAGTGATTCGTCGCTTAAGTTGTCACATCCTATGCCGCATCAGCCGACGATGCTACGCGATTTCTCCCTGGATAGTTTGATCAAAGATCAAACGGTCATAATTAAACCCATGGTTCTAATAGAATAAATTAGTGGATCTCATTGTTTTAATCAGAAATGTCCATCCAAAACACACGGGATTGATCCGTGATTCGTCCTTGAGCTCACTTATGGGAGACGATAAATGTCCATCCCTTAAGGCTTGATCTGAGCTCGATCGAGCTTGGATTGAGCTAGGATCGATCACACACCATTAAGAGGTAAAGAATAAGATATCCAATGGTTGAATTTACTTGGGATGAAACTTCCCTTCAAGAAGGACCAAAGAAAATTCAATGCGAGCTCGATTTTGAATAGTACCTCACCGGAGGTTATCACCGATGCTCCCAATCATCGAGGTAGCTTCTTCTAGTGGAGACAAAGCTCTGTTGAAGATTTGAGGGCTTGAGGTTGAGTAGATCTTCCTATTGATCAAAGTCCCCTTCAAATGCTGCTTGGTCTCTTCCATGGCTTGAACACTTGGGAGAAGACTTGGGTGAGCTTGATTAGGTCCTCTTAAGGTGCTTGAAGGAGGAATTGAGCTCTGGTGAAGAATTGAATGAGATGGATTTCTCACTCACCTCCCCTATTTTCAGTTTAACCAAATCAAAATTGGAGAATTCAAAAAAGCTTGGGAGATCTTGGGGGAGCTTGGAATTGCTTCATCTAAGTTCATATGCTTCAATATAGTATGAATCAATGCAATTGAAATGAAATTAGGGGGAGTATATCTCCCCTAGAAGGATTAGATGGCCGAGCTTGCCTTTACCATTTTGATCAAATTGATCAGGCTGATTGAGTTTGTTAGGTCATTTTGGATGCCATGTGATTCGGCTTGGCCAAAGGAGTGGAGTGGTGAAGCTCCCATGTGCTCATTTGAGTGGAGGAGTGATCCCATTTGGAGAAATTTCAAGTGGAGGGTCAATTTTGGCCTTGGGTTGGGTTTGGTTGACCCAAACCCATTGGGTCATGTGTGCCACTCTTATTAATGTCTACTTGGTCCACTAAGAGGGTGCCAAGTGGCAATGAAAAGGATATGACCAAATTCTAAGTGGAATTGGCCATAGGTTACCCCTTGAACTAGGGGTAAAATGGTCATTTGGCTTTGATTTCACTTTAGACATATTTAGAATAGTTTGAAATTGGGTTGGTCCAAATTTCATGTTGACCCATTTAGGTCAAAATGGGTCAACTTGGTTCAAGTTGATCAATTGGTCAAAGTGGGTCAAACCAAGGGTTGGGTCAAGTTCATATGACCATTTGAAATGTGTTGGTATCATTGGTTTGGTTCAATTTGGTTTATATTTGATTTTGGTTTATTTGATTTCATTTAGGTCAAATGGATAAAGTTGACCAATTTGACCCATTTGACCCAATTGGGTTATGTCATGGGTTGGTTTAGGTTTGGTTGGTCATTTGAAATATTTTGCAAGCTTTGGTTTCAATCAATTTTGGTTTGATTTGATTTGGCTCAATTTGACCTTTTAGGTCAAGTTAGGTTCATGGTCAATTGGGCTAGGTTGTGTCTAGTTGGCCAATTGAGGCTTTGGTCAAGTTCAACAAGTGGTTTAGAATGAATTTGACCATTGGTTGCAATCAATTTGGCTTAGATCAAGTTTTGATATATTGACTTTTAGGTCAGGTCAAGTTGGGTCAAATTGGGCCAGGTTAGGCTTAAATGATGAGTCAAGTTCAAATATTGATCATGAATTAGTTTTGATCAATGATTTCAATCAATTTGGCCTATGGTGGATTTAGGCTAGTTTAGGTTTCATTTTGGCTAAGTGTTGACTTGGTCAACCCTTAGGTTTGACTTGGTTTGACCTAATGTGAATGATTGATCATCTCATGATGATTGTTGCTCACAATGTAAGGCTTAGGTGGGCTTAGTTAAATTCAATTTGGGTAGGATTATAATTTGGCTCATAAGGGGTACTTTAGGTCACTTTAGGTCAAGTGAGCCTAAGTGGGTCAATTGACTTGATCAAGGCTTGATTCAAGCTTGGTTGAATTCACATATGGACTTATGATTGAAATATAAATCCATTTGCAAGTGATTTGGAGTCAGCTGGGTTTTGATTTATTTGACAATTTCAAGTTCAAAGGATGAAGATGGGTTTGACTTGGGTTTGATTTTTGAATTTAGTTTTGGTTTGATGATTGAAGTTTATGTTTACATTTGGATTCATGATTGATGGATTGATTAAATCATGAATAAAATCCAAAGGTTTGAATTGATTTGAGGTTATTTTGGCTAAGTTCAAGAATTTGACTTGAATGTGTGTAGGTTGGATTTTGAATTTGAGTTTATGTTTTGGATTTGGTTTTGGGCATTTGAATATGTATTTTATTTATATTTGTGAATATAAATGAGAATATAAATGGGTTATGAAAAATTTCTTGAATTTTAATTAATTTTAATTTGATTTGAGCGATTTTAGATTTGGAATTTAATCATGGGTTTCAACCATTAGGAATTGATTCATGATTTGAGAAAATCCATTGGAATTGATTTAAGGTTTGTTTTTGGAATTGAAGTTGATTTGAGTTTGAGGTTTATTTGAATTTGGAGTTTGACTTGAAAGAAGGAAGTAAGGATTTGGTTCAAGCTATAGGGTAGACAAGTTTTTCTAACACGCTTAAGGAATAACCTAATCATATGGCTAACTCTTCTAAGTCTCCAGGGTTAGGTTGAGTGTTCACCTAATCACTAGAAGTATCTTAAGACTAAGGAACTCTTAGTGTTTAAGAAGTGTCTTATGTCTAAAATGGAGGGGTTGAGAGCTCATTCTAAAAATGAGGTCAACAGTGCTACTTGGCTATCTCGGGCAACTGTGGATTGCTGCTACTACTGAGCTCCCACCCTCCTCAAGTTATCATTGACAACTTGCAAACCTTCCTTGATGTTGGAGGTTTGAGCTTTAGGCACCTACAAGGAAAGTTTCTTGAATTTGAGATGATCTTTTTAAAGGTTCGGGATAAGGAGATATCCCAACCTTATTTTATCTTAAGAGGATCACATGTATCCACAAGGATTACTCTAATAGAATTAGATGATTATTCTAATAAGTATTCCTTTGGGATAATAATTATGCCTGACTTGTAGTTATGCTCAAGCAGTCTATGAAAGTGATGCAATCCTCTAAGACATGCCTAACATGCAGTAGTAGAGGTAAAAGTTAGTATCATAACTCTCTCACTCCCATTCTAGTTCTAGTGAAATTAGGTTTCTTTATGAGATGTTTAAAGATTTTCATAGCTACCTCCCTCTTGAATGAATATGCTTTATTTAATTTATCCAAAAAAGTAAGTGGGTAGTAGCTACCTGAAGGTTGATATGAATACCATCTGCGGCATACTACTGTGGTGCATATATGGAGGTAGTGGTGGCCAATATGATGACCAAGGTGGTGGAAGAGGAGGTGGCGAAGGAGGTTGCTGAGCTCATGGTCTCTCAAACTGAACTTTAGTTTGCTTCCGTCACACAATAACCGTCCCGGCTTTTCTCAAATAATTTTGTGGCTTGGGCTTCAACGACTAGTCTTAAAAAGATAATTGTTTGACTTCATCTTGTAGACTAGCCTTGTTAATTAATTTCAAAGGTTTTGATTGTGAAGCCCTTGAGCATGAAAGCAATCGAACCATGGAGAAGAATTTCGATGGCATGCTGTTCAGACAGCTGTGGTTCACATTCCATACTCAGGTTATGCCACTTGAGAATGTAATCAGCAAAGGACTCATTGGGATTTTGTTTGGCTACAATGAGGTTACCCATAGTTACCCTTTGTTGGGCTCTAGTAAATCTCTTGATAAATACTCTAACTCAACAAAAGTCTTCACCAACTGTTGGATAGTTCGGCATACCAATCAAATTCAACCCCTGATAGACTGCTAACAAATAGGCGAAAGAGGAGTGCATTACTGTCACCAGCATTGCAACATTCGGCTCTATAATGTGCCAGTTACTGCAAATTCCACTGCCATCAAAACTCTTGAAGGAATGTGGCACAAACCCTTTGGGGGTATTGGACTATAATGAATTCCTCCAGGATAAGGTCTATCCTTTTAAATGGATGAGCTATCCCGGGCTTGCGCTAACGCTTCCCTCACTTGTTGCTCCACCATTTACTTAATGTCTTTCTCATGCACAGAGGTAATGTCTATGACCTTCCTATGTAAACTACCACTATCCTGATCCATGGGAGAGGCACTCTTGGGAAGATCAAAGATATGTTAGAGCTCGACCTCCCAATGTGCTAAACTAGAACTTAATTTTAGAGTACAAATTGCGCCACAAATCCTCAACCCTCCTTTCCATCCGCTCATCCTTAGATGAGCTATTAAAGGAGGTCTTGAGTTGAGTGAGAGGTGTCTTCTTCCTCGATCATGACATTTTCTTGACTCTGATGGTCTCTATGGAGGGATCCTCGGGTATCGACCATATGGACTCCGATTGAATCTTCTAATATGTCATCCTAATTGAGGTTGAAGGCTACCCTACCATCTTCTTGGTCCGAATGATCACTCCCAACAAATTATTTCTTCTCAAAAGTAATTTTAGTCATCCAGTGACGATCTCTTACCGGCTGACCAGATAAACACTTCGACCGCATAGGACTGTTCACGATGCCTGGGATCATCTCCTACTATGGAGGATGCACTAGTATCCCCTCTTTCATCTACTATTGCTGATAGCTGTGATGGTGGCACAACACCATTTAACTTTGCCATCTCTTTACCATTGAAGTGGGAGGTCGAATGGGAGAGCTCACCACCTCAGGTGGACTAGATGGAGTGGGATCCTTACAGATGGATCAATGGAGATGGCCTCCCCAGTGCACTTCTGACCTTGGTAGGAACTGTGGAAGAGGGACTTGGATAGGTGATGGCATGACAAGTAGTGGTGGTGGCTAGACACCACGCCTCCCACCAAAGCTCTCCTCTGGATGGTGGTGTGGATATAATATTTGTGTGATCGACATGGGTAGCCGTCGATCCAAAAAATCAACAAGGGCAGAGGTCGCCGATTGCCCGGGGTACCTCCTCCTCTCCCTCTTGCACACTTGGGAATGCCCTTTTGTCATAGAGAAGGACTACCAAGGAGGATCTTATCAACTTATTGATTGTAAAGGGGAACACCCGATGCTTCTAATTAATGCACTCTATTTAAAGAAATACTACCATTAAATCATATTTGAAAATAATTATCTTCAAAAATTTTGTTCCAATTCCTCAAAATATTCTCTTCTTTCAAAGCATTTATGAATCCACCACGACTTGTTTAGGGTAGGTGTAAGAGAACTCAAGAGGCATCATATCATTCTTTCACAACACGAACATAAATTAAACATGATTCCCAACACTGCTAGATTAGGTGTGAGAGAACATAAGGGGCATCCTATTTTGACTAGCACAACTAAGTTAGGTACAAGAAGCCAAGTAGCATCCTTTCTTGGTGGGATTACAACCGCCATTCATGGCACCATTTCATCAACTTTTGAGTGTGTTTTAGGATAGGTGTAAGATAACCCAAGTGGTATCCTGTCCTCTTCAAACACAAACACAAACACAAACACAAACACAAACACAAACACAAACACAAACACAAACACAAACACAAACACAAACACAAATACAAGAATAAACACATATCTTTTATCTCAGTCTATTCTGATGTGGGAGCAAGCCCCCTATGGCACTCACTCATTAGCTGCTCTAGGTTGGGCTGACATGCCACCTTGCTAGTATGTCACCCCACTGGTCACTTGTCAGATGTGAGTCCCTACGCTTTCTTCGTGATTTGACCATTGCAATCAATAATGACTTTGTTAGTTTGGTAGATGTCACTATGCAACTATGTAAACTATCTCATGTTGACTCTGTTTAAGAGGATGTAAGCCTACATGCTTTCTTCTTGAACTAGCCATCAAGCACTAACTAGGTTGAGTATATTTGAGGCTTAGGATAAGTCCCCCAATGGATCCTTTCCTCTTGACTAATTTTGAGTTGATATAAGCCCCTAGTCACTCAAGAAGCCCTAGGTCGGATAGCACTGTTGAGAAGACACTATCCCGACAATCAATTTTTTGTAGGAAGATGTGAGTCCATGCTTTCTTCCTTTGATTGTCGCAAATCGATGGACACCTTAGTTGGTTGATGTTTACTATCGACAGACTCACCCGGTGGATACACCACTCTCATATGAGTCTCCATGCTTTCTCCTTGAGTTACACCATGTAGACATTATCTTCTCCAGGGTTTTGTATAAAGCCCTTAGCGAGCCCTCCCCTGTGGGCACTCTACTTGGATACACCACTCTACTATGGTTGGAGAATTTGTTCAGTGGATGCACAGATTCTCCCTTGGTTCAATAAGTCTGAGATAGGTCTAGGCTGATATAAGCTCCTTCTTCGCAAACCAACATGGTCCATGATAAATAAAAAAATAAACAAATAAATTTATTCGCTTGTGGATTATGAATTCAAGCCCCCAACGACCCCCTTTTCCAAGTAGGCATCCTATCTTTAGGGTAGTGTCAGCAAAACTCCTTATATGAATTACACTCTCAAGTCTGATAAGTCCACAGGTTGGCACTCTTCGATGCCTAGGTTGGCTTCAATCTGCTTTGCCATAAACATGTTACACCGGTAGTCATTTTTATCTGGAAGATGTAAGCCTACTATGCATTCTTTCTAGGTTGATTATCACAAACCGACGGGAAGCCCTAGGTTGAGTTGCCATGTTACCTTGCTAATGTGTCATCCTGTCTTTTGTTCAGGAAGATGTGAGTCCCTATGCTTTCTTCCTTGAATTAACCACTACAAACCAAAAGGCACCCCTTTGGTTAGATAGTTCTCCCCTTGGATAGGAAACTACTCCCTTTGGAATGATAAATCCGAAGTAGGTTAAGGCCAACACGACACCTACTCAATGTAGCCCATCAAAAACCAATGAGATCCATCAAATACAATTAAAAAAATGAAATTAACTTTGATTATCTTTGAGCTGATTTAAGTCCCAGCATTCATTCAAGACTCACTTAGGTTGGGTTGATTCATTGTGTGACAAATCACCCCAAAGAATCGATCCCTACTTTGAAAGATGTAAGTCTGTTATGCTTTCTTCCTAGTACATCTGCTACACACCGAAAGGCAACCTCTTTGGTCGAATAGTCCTACTATGTGGTTGGTAGACTACTCATTTGGATTGGTAAATCTGAGATAGGTTTAGGCTGATATAAGCCCCCACTCAGTACGATCCATCGCAAACTGATAGGGTCCACCTCAAAAATTTATAATTTAAAATCTGAAATAAAACCAACCAACCTCCCTAGTGGAGTCAAATTAAACAAACAAATCAATCTGCTTCTCCTCAGTGAGATGAAAATCCAACCCTCCTCCCAGTGTAGTTAAATTAAATAAACAAATTAATCCGCTTCTCTTGAGTGAGATGCAAAATCAACTAACCTCCCTAGTTGAGTCAAATTAAACAAACAAATCAATCTACTTCTCCTCAGTGAGATGAAAATCCAACCCTCCTCCCCAGTGGAGTCAAATTAAATAAACAAATCAATCAGCTTCTCCTCAGTGAGATGAAAAATTGACCAACCTCCATAGTGGAGTCAATTTAAACAACCAAATCGACCAGCTTCTCCTCAGTGAGATGCAAATCTGCCCAATTCCCCTAGTGGAATCAATTCAATCCATCCTAAACCCTCTCCCCTAGTGGAAGGTTCACATTTTCATCCCCAGTGGATTCCATATTCAAATACCCTAGTAGATTTTACTACTTCTTATCCCCAGATAACTTGAACCTTTTCCCTAGTGGAAGGCTCATATGCTCAATCCCTAGTGGATCCCTCCTTCACTTTCTTATGTCTTTGAGTTGCATTGCACTAAGCTCTTGATTCTTTCCACACCTCAGGTTTAGGAGTAGATTGTTTCTATTAGTGCTTGTGATCATTCAAACATTGTTGATCATCTCGGTCAGCACCAATACGTGCGGTATGCCTTCTTAGTCACACCACACCTATTGGGTTCCCTTTGTTGACCTCACTTTTGGAGTGAGTTCTCAAATTCTCCATCTTAGACATAGGACTCCTCTAAACACTAAGAGTTTCTTAGTCTTAAGACACTTCTAGTGATTAGGTGAACACTTAATCTAACCCTAGAGACTTAGAGGAGTTAGCAATAGGAATAGGTTATGTCTTAGGGGTATTAGGAGGACTTGCTTACCCTATAGCTTGAACCAAATCCTTGCTTCCTTCTTTCAAGTCAAATTTCAAATTCAAATGTATTCCAAATTCAAATCAATTCAAAAAACCAATTCAAATCAAATCTCATATAAATTCCAACTCAATTGATTTCCTTAAATCAAATCTTGAACCTATTCCAACTCAATTGATTTTCTCAAATCATAAGTCAATTCCAAAATCCAAATTATGAATCAAATTCCAAATCAAATAATTGAATTCAAATCTCAAAATCTTTCCTATGCCCATTGATTTCACCTTATGGACTTAGCTCAAATCAAATCCAAATCACTCCAAACTCAAAATATTTTTTAATAACCCATTTATATTCTCATTTATATTCACAAGTATAAATGAAATATAAATTCAAATGACCAAAATCAATTCAAAACTCAAATCCAAATCAAATAAAATCCAACTTATACCCTTTCAAGTCAAATTCTTGAACTTAGCCAAATCATTATCAAATTAATCCAAACCTTGAATTTTCTTTTCAAACAATCAATCCTTCAATCTTATATAAATATAAACATAAACTACAATCACCAAACTAAAATCAAATTAACCCAAGTCAAACCCATGTTCACCCTTTTGACTTGAAATTGTCAAATGAACCAAAACTCATTTGACTCCAAATCACTTGCAATTGGATTTATATTTCCATCATAGGTCCATATGTGAGTTCAACCAAACATGGATCAAGCCTTGATCAAGCCAATTAACCCATTTAGGTCCACTTGACCCAAAGTGACCTAAAGGACCTTTTTTAGCCAAATTCTAATCCAACCCAAATTGGATTGAACTAAGCCCATCAAAGCCTCACATTGTGAGAAACAATCATCTTAGGATGATCATTCACTCAAATTAGGTCAAACCAAGTCAAACCTAGACTAAGTCAACACTTAGCCCAAATGAAACTTAAGCAAGCCAAAATTCACCATAAGCCAAATTGATTGAAACCATTGATCTAAACTAATCTATAATCAATGATTGAACATGATCAAGCCATCAATTGAGACAAACCAAGCCAAATTGGCCACTTGACTTAAGTTGACTCAAATTGACCTAAAAAGTCAAAAGGGTTAAATCTTGATCTAAGCCAAGTTGATTGTAACCATTGGGTCAAATTCATTCCAAATCACTTGTTGAACTTAACCAAAGCTTCAATTGACCAATTGAACCCAACCTAGCCTGATTAACCATGAACCCAACTTGACCTAAAAGTTCAAATCAATTTGAAATCAAATCAAATCAAAATTGATTGAATCCAAAGCTTGCAATACATTTCAAATGATCAATCAAGCCTAAACTAACCCATGACCTAACCCAATTGGGTCAAATGTGTCCAATTGGTCAACTTGACCCATTTGACCTAAATGAACTCAAATGAACCAAAATCAAACCTAAACCAAATTGAACGAAAAAAAAATGATACCCATAGGCTCCAAATGATCATTTGAACTTGACCTAACCCATGGTTTGACCTAATTTGACCAATTGGTCAACCTAATCTAATTTGACCTAACTTGACCTAAATGGGTCAAATTGAACCAATTCAAACCAAATGAACTTAAAATAACTTGAAATTTGGCCCAATGCATTTTTGAATCATTTCAAATCTCCCCAAATCAAAATCATGGTCAAATGACCACTTTTCCCTTAGGTTAAAGGGTATCCTATGGCCAAATTCACTTGAATTTGGCCAATTCTTTCTCAAGGCCACTTGACATCCTTCTACTCGTCCACTTGGACACCAAGGAGGGTGGTGAACATGTTCCAATGAGCTTGGGTCAATCATAACCCAACCCAAGGCCAAACTGACCCCTCTAAAGAAAATGGAGCACTTGGATCACCAAATCACATTTAGCACATGGGCACTCACTTTCCTCCACTCCTCTGCCTAAAAGGACTCACATAAGATGTTTGGTAGCCCAAACCGTGAACCCAATCTCACCCATTGATCAAAAATGGCATTTTAGCCTTCCACCATTCGATCCAAGGAGGGAGAGATATATTCCCCCTCATTCCCACTCAAACTATAAGAACTCTATTCAACAGAGCCAAGGAGAGTGAGTAGAAGCTCCCCAGGCTTTTCCTAGCCCTTCCCAAGCTCCATTGATTTCTCTTTCTCGATTTTGCTTAAAGCTGAAATAGGGGAGCTCAATACAAATACCAACTCACTCAATTCTCCACCAAAACCAAATTAACCTTGCAAGCACCATAAGTGGACATCGTTGAGCTCAACCAAGTCATTTCCCAAGTCTCCAAGCCATGGAAAGCATCACCTTGATCAAGCCCAATCACCATTGAAGGAGAGCTTGGTCAACCGAACCATCCACTTCAAATCAAGACTCAATACCTTCAATAGGGCTTCGTCTCTACTAGGCTTCTCCTGTTGGAAGTGCCTGATAGCCTCGTGAGGTATCAAATCGTAGCCATAGAAAAATTGCTTGGTCCTTTTGAAGGAAATTATAATCCCATCAAATCTTGACCAGATACATTGTGCTTCCCCAAAGGTGTGGGGTGAGTTTGATCCATTGAGCTTGATCGAAATGGACGGCGGGATACATCTTCTCTCGCTAAGAGGAGATAGATCACACACCATCCATTCCATGATGAAGAATGGACATATGATTAGATCATGATAGATCTCCTCCGATTTAAGCAAATCACTGATTAATCATGGCCATCCACCCAGATCGCACCGACTGAGACATGTGATAACTTAAATAACCTATCCATCATGCCATGGAAAGCACGCCACCACATGGCCCGATCGGTTTAGGGGGTTAATTTAACCTAATTAATCTAATTTTAATGCTGAAACTTCTAAAATTCATAACTAATTATAAAAAATCCAAAAAATACAAACTCAAAGTTCATTTTAGAGATAATTTAGAGAGGAATAATAAAAAATTAAAATTTATTAATTTTAAATAGTAATTTTAACTCAATTTAGATTTTATTAAAAATGTAATTAGGTTAATTACTTTTAATTACTCAATTAATTCTAAACTTTTTAAGGTTGATTAGTGGGATGATCTCTACCTCCCATGATTTTTTTGAAATTTATTATTGGATTAATTAGGGGAATTGCTTGATTCATCTCTAATCACTTTCTTAATTAATTAAATGATTAATTAATATCTTAAATAGTGAGAAATTCATTAATTGAGCTTGCTAATCATCATGAAATAGTGAATGGACTTACGGAATGAGATTAGGATTTCTTTTCCATTCTTTTCCCCTAAGTTCATCTCATTTGGAAAATATTTAGTCAAGTTGTAATTAATTAATGGCTTAATCACTTCATTAACTAATTCCATTAATCAAACTCAAAATCAAATCATTCCAAAACTTAATCATTCAAATCTTGGGTAGATTCTTAGGTGTTCAATAACCTAAGTGGTTTTCCAAAGGAAATTATAACCAAACTACATGTGTAGGAGGGTTATAAAACTACTTAACTAAACCCTTTAGCTTAATTAACCAATAATTATGAGCTAATTTCATTAGGCCCCTTTATTTCTTAGGTGCATTCCTGATTTAATTTCTATGTGATTGCACATCATATGTTGGCTCATAATTGTTTGGATAATTATGTTAAAGTGGTATAGGTAAGGCATAATTAATGGATTTAATTCATACCTAAACAAAACATAGAATCAACCTAAATTATTCCAAATTAAAATAAACCAAATACACACATGGGGAATGGGTCAGGACTAGCAAACTCTTTTTCACATTTCCTAAGTCAAATCAAATCCAAAGATAAAAATCTCTTTAAAGAATTTGATTCATTTTAAATAATCTCATTTTATATGATTGTCCTTAGGAAGTAATTAGGGTGAATGAAGTCATGTGGTTACATCCCTTTATTTCTTTCCAAGCACATTAAATATTGTTTTCCATATAAAATAATGCATTCTTTTATTTTAAAAATCAATTTAAGAAAAATATTTCCTTTATGTCAAATTACATGTTTTGGCTAAAGTTAAGAATATGGGTGGCTACTATCACTAGTAAACCAAAAATTATTTTCAAAACCTATAAATCAAAGATTATGAATGAAGTGATGCTATTTATAAGTACTTATATAAGCTTGCATGTGATTATAATATAAGATGTGTATTATGTTATTTTCTTTCTTAACATGGATTTGAATAGGATTTGCAAAAGTATATAGTTTATTTGAAAAGAACATAACACTTATTTAAATTTATTCCTAGGCATTTCTATGTTATGACTTAAGAAGGATCTTCACATTTACACATGTAAATTATACAACCAAATCAAACATAATCTTTTGCATGATTCTTCATCCATTTATTTTTTTTGTACATTTACATGTATTTAACAAAAGTGGTATATTAGTCTGGACATCCCGGGGCTGTGAAGATTTAAGTAGCCAAGTAGGTCTTGTATCTTACACCCCTGGTGTAGAAAATAATGGCGTTGTAATCACTTATATCTTTTATACATGTGGATGTGCATTTAATTAATGGATGAGAAATCCCTCTTTTCTACATAATAAGGATGCATCAATTGAATATCCAAATTTTCAAATGATATCTCTTAGCATTCATCATCAAAGTGTGCTAAAATTTACATTGCATGCATAACTATGCGTAGGATTATTCGTATGCATGATATACATGGTGGAAAGAAATGAATGAGTGTGTGTTATGTGATAGTAATTCACCCTAACTAATCCTAAGAGGCCTTTCTTATTGAATAAGACTATTTAGAGTAAATCTAAACTTAGGACTAATAAAAAAACATAATAAAACATTCACAAAAGAAAATTCATTAATGAATCTACCTTCGAAATACTTTAAGATAGGGATGAAAGAGAGTTCTTCACTCTTTCTTCTCTTTATAACATTTAGTAACTAAGTGTAGGTTCATTTAAACCAAATCAAATCATTGACAAATTAACTAAATCATTTAAACCAAAACCACCATCTAAATTGAATCTTTCACACTTAGAAAATTTCCAACTTTAAAGCCTTGCTAAGACTACCACACAAGCCTTAAATGGCACACACATTAGGCTAAGTCACCATTTCTAGCTCTATGTTAGGGCAATGTATGGTTTGCTACCTAATTTTATTTTGTGATGTAATATTTTTAGAATGGATGTTAGGGTGTATGTGCGTAGATTAGATGATAGGATGATCTTAGCCTAATCATGCCTATGTGGATTGTTAAGGGTGATAATAAAAATATAAATGTTCGTTGCTTATACCTCAAGCATAATCCAAACTAGAGTGGGTTTGGTTACCCATGTATGGGGTGCTAAGTCCAACTTATTCATATAACTACTTGTTGTGTGGTATGTTTAACTAACCTTTATTTGTAGGTTTAGTTAGATTTACCTTTTCATTTTGATGTAAATTTTGCAATTAAGATTTGGAATGAATGGGGGATTAGATGAACATTGGTCATAAGACCAAGACTTATGCACCATGTGATGCCTTGGAGCTACCATTTTCCAATCAAGCCAAAAAGAAGAAAGGAAAGAAGCAAATAAAATAAAGAATGAAGAATGAAGAATGAAGAATGAAGACCCCCATAACATGAATTTCTTTTAATTGTAATTATTCATTTGTAATCTGGGTTGTATAAGGGTAGAGCTCAACTACCCATTTTCCATTTCTAGTTTGTGTGGTGGAGCCCGACGACATCGGCCTCTTATTATTTTGTGTCAATTTTATAAATTGATTGATGTTTTATTTATGATTGAGTAATTAAGATGGCATGATTTTTCTAGTTTCTTCATTATTTGATGAATGGACTGGATGCGATTAGGCTCATAAGGAAAACTAAAATTTCTGTCCAATTAATCAACTCAAAATTAAATTAAACAACTCATAACCTCACTTAAAGCCTAGGTCATAAAATAAGATAATAAAAGATTTAGCAACCCCTTAGCTTGATGTTGTATGTCTCACATCATGCATAAATCATGTTACTTCACTCTTGCTAATGGAGGGCTTCCACCTTAGCCACAGAAAATGGCTTGAACTTTGAGAGCCATGATAGAAACACACCTCCTTCTTTCTGATTTTGGCCCATAACCAATCTTCTCATGCATTGGACATATGAAATCCCATAGCCTATGCTAAATAATAATGTTTAAAAATCAAGATAAAACTTGATAAAATTTGCATTAGATTAGGTCATTATTCATGCCCTTCATGATCTAGTCTCTTAGGGAGTGTATTTAAGGACCTAATCTCCTTTCTAAATAAATAACAACTTAGCCATCTTTCAAAGCATAAGATTTGCCTACATGTATTTAAAATCATAGGAGGAGTTAGTTGGCAACCACCCCTAGGTGGTTGTAAGTCCAACAAATGTAGCTTTATTCTCTTGTGGAAGTAAATCATACCCATTTTCACCTTAGATTTAGGTCGCTTTGCTCGCTCCCTATAGATTTAGGATCGAGGTTGTTTTCTTTGATACAAGTATAAATCCTCACCTCTTAGACATTTCCATAATCTTGTATTGTGGAATTGTAGGCCCTAGATTTTTAATAAAAAATGAACTCAAACATATAATTCCCCTCAATTTTAAAAATATAAAACCCAACCATAAGATAGTTTGTGATGCTTACTAGGTTTCATGAGCATCCCTACTCATCTCCCTTTGGTTTTGATAATAACTCTTTTTGCTCAAATCCCACTTGATTTTCTAAAAAATAACCAATTGATTGATAGTCTATCTTTGAAATCTTTGGAGACAATGATCATTTACCTTAATCGAGAGTATTCCTAAGGAATCTCATTCCTTAGATGTAATTAACTATAAGGGTTTGCCTCTACAGGGAACTTAACAAACTCAGTTTAAATAAACCCTACTTTACTTTTCCATATAAAGTAGGGAAAAGGTTCTAGTACATTCGAAGACCCATTGTCCTTAGAGTCCTTATTAGGTGATTAGGTCCATTGTAGGATGGTGACTTCTATCTCTAGAGATAGTACATCATTCCTCAATATTGTACTTAGTTACCTTAATAAGTACATCTATAGATCTATGTGGTGTCCCACATTTTTTAATCTCATCAAAAAATAAAACACCATAGATTTTTCTGGCGACTCCGCTGGGGATGGTTCCTCTCTCCATCTTTGGTAAATGATCATTATCTCCAATATCGATAGTGGATTTGTATTTCATATGAGTCTGAGGCTATCCTTCTTTTCTGTTGGCACTTTGCTCATTTCATTCTTAAGCTAAGCAAGCCAACATCCTTTAGGTTTTAGGACCTCACTCCATGTAGGTCTTAAAATCCTGTTGGGTCCCCCAATAGGTGAAAAAAAAATTTAATAAAAAGAGATGACTTAAGACCTTTTTCTTACCATCTCTATGGTAAGATAAAGTTTATTCCAAAAATAATGAAAAAGAAATAAATCCTTTATAAAATATAACTTTTCAAAGGCATTTTTCAAAAATTTACATAATAAAATACTTGCACAAAAATCTTTACAAAATATATATATAACTTAACCTCATCTAACAATCTTCAATATTGTTACATGTAGAATCTTTTCAAAATAAAAATAAAAAATCATCTTAAAAAAAGCATATGAACATCCTCATTCAATATAACCAAATTTATTGAAAGAAGATTTTATTTTCAAATAAAATTAAAATGATCTTTCAAAAAACACATGAACATTCTCATTCAATATACCCAAATTTATTGAATGAAAATTTCATTTCCAAATAAAATCAAAATCATCTTTCAAAATGCACATATGAATATCCTCATTCAATATACCCAAAATTTATTGAATGAAGATTTCATTTCCAAATAAAATCAAAATCATCTTTCAAAAATAACATATGAACATCCTCATTCAATATACCTAAATTTATTGAATGAAGATTTCATTTTCAAATGAAATCAAAATCACCTTTTCAAAAAGCACATATGAACATCATCATTCAATATACCCAAATTTATTGAATGAAGATTTCATTCCCAAATAAAATCAAAACCATCTTTAAAAGAAGCACATATAAACATCCTCATTTAATATACCCAAATTTATTGAATGAAGATTTTATTTCCAAATAAAATCAAAATCATCATTCAAAAAAGTACATAAAAACATCCTCATTCAATAAGCCCAAATTTATTGAATGAAGATTTTATTTTCAAATAAAATTAAAATCATCTTTAAAAAAAAAGCACATATGAACATCCTCATTCAATATACCAAAATTTACTGAATGAAGATTTCATTTCCAAATAAAATAAAAATTATCTTTCAAAAAGCACATATGAACATCCTCATTCAATATGCCCAAATTTATTGAATGAAGATTTCATTTCCAAATAAAATCAAAATCATCTTTCAAAAAGCACATATGAACATCCTCATTAAATATACCCAAATTTATTGAATGAAGATTTCATTTCCAAAAAAAAATCAAAATCACCATTTTAAAAAGCATATATGAACATCCTCATTCAATATACCCAAATTTATTGAATGAAGATTTCATTCCCAAATAAAATTAAAACCATCTTTCAAAAAAGCACATATGAACATCCTCATTCAATATACCCAAATTTTTTGAATGAAGATTTCATTCCCAAATAAAATCAAAATCATCTTTAAAAAAGCACATATGAACATCCTCATTCAATATACCCAAATTCATTGAATGAAGATTTCATTTCCAAATAAAATCAAAGTCATCTTTAAAAAAAACATATGAACATCCTCATACAATATACCCAAATTTATTGAATGAAGATTTCATTTCCAACTAAAATAAAAATCATCTTTCAAAAAGCACATATGAACATCCTCATTCAATATACCCAAATTTATTGAATGAAGATTTCATTTCCAAATAAAATCAAAATCATCTTTCAAAAAGCACATATGAACATCCTCATTCAATATACCCAAATTTATTGAATTAAGATTTCATTTACAAATAAAATCAAAATCACCTTTTCAAAAAGCACATATGAACACCCTCATTCAATATACCCAAATTTATTGAATGAAGATTTCATTCCAAATAAAATCAAAACCATCTTTCAAAAAAGCACATATGAACATCCTCATTCAATATACCCAAATTGTTTGAATGAAGATTTCATTTCAATATAAAATCAAAATCATCTTTCAAAAAGCACATATGAACATCCTCATTCAATATAACCAAATTTATTGAATGAAGATTTCATTTCCAAATAAAATCAAAATCATCTTTCAAAAAAAGAGAACATATGAACATCTTCATTCAATATACCCAAATTTATTGAATGAAGATTTCATTTCAAATAAAATCAAAAATCATCTTTCAAAAAGCACATATGAACATCCTCATTCAATATACCCAAATTTATTGAATGAATATTTCATTTCAAAATAAAATTAAAATCATCTTTCAAAAAGCACATATGAACATCCTCATTCAATATACCAAATTTATTGAATGAAGATTTCATTTCCAAATAAAATCAAAATCACCTTTTCAAAAAGCACATATTTGAAAATGAACATCCTCATTCAATATACCCAAATTTTTTGAATGAAGATTCCATTTCAAAATAAAATTATATCATAAAATTGAAACTCCATTTCAATATATCTTACATATGTTGAAGTCGGAGTTTCTTCCTTTGCAAAAATTACAAATTTGAAGATAAGCCTATTAATTCAATATATCCAAACTTGTTGAATGGAGGCTTTGTCTTCAAACAAAATCACACCATTTGAAACTCCACTCAACACATTCCACATGTGTTAAAGTTGGAATTTCCTTCTTTTAAAAAGAGCAATAATCACCCACACAAATTTTCATCTTTGACAAATAAAAAATAAAAATAAAATAAAAGAAATTTTGACTTCCATTTTACATACACAAATTTGTTAAATGGAAATCTACTTGCAAAAATCATGAGAACCAAAATATATTAGAATTCTATTTGACATACCCAAATTTGTCAAATGAGAGTTTCATTTTTCAAAAGAAAATTTAAAATAAATTGGATTCCATGTAACACACCATGCTTGTTAAATAGAAATCCCTCCTTTCAAAAATAACACAAAATCAAAATAAAAATCAAATACATTTGGACTTTACTTAGCATACACAAATTTGCTAAGTAAAGATCCCATTTTTCAAATCAAAATAAAGATCAAATACATTTGGACTTTACTTAGCATACACAAATTTGCTAAGTAAAGATTCCACTTTTTAAATCAAAAGAACAAAAATTAAACACATTTGGACTTTATTTAGCATACCCAAATTTGCTAAGTAAAGAACCCATTTTAAAAACAAAAACAAAAAATAGATTCGGGTTTTATTTAGCATACATAAATTTGCTAAGTAAAGATTCCATTTCTAAATTCACACATGATACACATCATGGACAAACAAGCAAAAGAAGAAAATTATTTTCAAACATCTCATCTAGCATACCCAAATTTGCTAAATGAGTAAATCCCAAAATCAAATATAAAACAAAATCAATTGACCGTCTATTTAACATACTCAAATTTGTTAAGTAAAGGGTCGCCAAACATAAAAATCAAATTCAAATATGAACCAATGGAAGCATCAAAAATCTCTTCAAAATATTTGAACCCATTTTCAACATACACAAATTTGTTGAAAATGGATTCTAAACTCAAAAATCTCTTCTCCAATTCATTCAAAATATCTCTCCTAAATTCAATGAACCCCACTTAACATATTCAAATTATCGAGCATGGGTTCAAACTCTAAATCAAATTTCAAAAAGTTATCAGAATACCAAAGCAGAAAATCTAATTTGAGTTTATTTTCAAAATTTACAATTTCATCTTAGTTTCAGTTAGCTTTTCTCAAGTTCAGTACAGTGCAAATGGATGCTCAAAAGTATGTGTTCACTTTCCCCTTTGGGATGGATTTGGCCTTGGATCGCCGCCTCCAAACCGACTCATCCATACACTTTGGCTGAGGATTCGAGGGGATTAAGATCATTTATCAGGGAGCAACCCTCACCACTGTCAGTAGGAATGTGGTGACTGGGCAGAAGCAAGTCATCTATATTTAGATGCCCTCATATTCGAGTTTCCTCATCAAGAGGAAGACAGAAGTTCCTAGCGTATAGTAGTGCTAGCCGTTGCACTCTAAGCAGATAAGTACCCACTCATTCTTCCAAGGGAAGGCTACCGCTTGGGGATAGTCTCCCCTACCTACGAGATAAGGTCTAATTCTTGTGCTACTCCACCCAGCAGAACTCAGCACTGTAATAAGAGCTTCAAGATCAAGAGACATCATGTGTGCATTGCTAAGTTGATGGAGACATTGTCTCACTAGGAGCCACCTGAGTCTCCCTTTGCCCACTCACAAATTCCATCCTCTCGGTTCTGATGGAGAGGAAGATGTTAGGAGGATTACAGTGTTACCTCCACCGGTAGTTCATTATGAGGCACCTATCATAGATAGGAGGAGGTCATATGCTAGCTTTAGGATAATTCTGTGCTAAGTTGGCAGGGCTTTTGGGTGATTAGAGTCCAAAGCCTAGTTTGATCTACGATTAGTCATCTCTCAGTGTAGGTGAGCATATCCATCAGGATAGGGCCAGAGAGGCCCGTGTATCAGTTCATGTTATTAAGAGAGAGGCAAAGGTATTCCAGAAATAGTAGCCTCCACCCTCATAGATTTCCCCAATCAGTGTGCTACCCATGTTGGTCATACTGATAGCATTATTTTGACCGGTACTACCCATCATGGGAGGAGGGTCCCCGCACAGAGGGAGTCAGTGGTGCCTCCATCACACTGCTCCACTCCATGTCTGCCACCACCAGTGCAAGTTCCATCTTCTATAGTTCCATCTAAAGCCATGAAGGCAGCATCAGGGGAGAAGAAATCCCCACTGGTGATCCGACTATGGCCTAGGGATCCCATTTCATCTACACCATCAACTGAGGTGAGGGTGAGCCGACCTCCTACTTCGCTTGTGAAGAAGAGGAGACAACCTCGTAGCATCATAGTCATGCCATCACCACCACCACCACAATAGATCATGGATATAACAGTAGTAGAGGAGAATGAGATAGTTATTTTGTCCCCATGGTGATAGATCCTCTCAAGAGCAACACTCCACCCACATCAGGTGACAGTCATGAGCATGTATCCTCAGTGAGCGTAGCCCTCACAAGGTTAGCACTCTGGTAGTAGGGGAGGTTAGATGTATCTCTGTTCATAAATATGATCCCACCACTGGTCAATCATGATCATTTCTTCCTGCGTAGTTGGACTGCTCCTTGGATGACATCGTAGCATAGTATCTCACTGAGAATAGAGATCTAGGGTATGATTGGTCTGACCTTGAAGAGGAGAAGGTTAACTTTGATCCCAATGAAGATGATATGTTGGAAGAATCATCAAGAGGTGCATATGGTTGATACTAGGGGTTCTCTCCTTTTGGATCATCGGAGTTTGGAAGGTGCTGTGGCCGAACAAAATGATATAGCCTATTCAACCCAATACCTCCTTCAATAACTCTAACAAAAGGATGAGCAGATCAATAAGATGGGAAAGAGACTTGAAGATTTGTTAGTGATAGTCCTAGCACTTTAGAATCAATCCCCAGCAACACATCCTACCATTGTCAAGATTGGTCAGCCTGAGTTGTTGCATGTCCTGGATCAAGCTAATAGTTCACCACTAGTAGAGTAGGGCATCACTAGCTTGTATAGGAAGGTAGTGGAAAGTACCTCCATATAAGAGAAATATATCAAACTCATGGTTGATTAATAAGTGAAAGAAGCACTGGCACAAGCCTGAGGTGGTTCATCGATTCTAAAGGGTAGACCTTACCCAGAGTAATTCGATGTTATCCAATATCTTAAGGGTTTTGTGCCTCCTTCTTTCAAGAGTTTTAATTGCAGAAGGAACCCTTGTTAGCATATATTATACTTTAGGGCTAGCTATTGCAATAATGGTGATAGTGATGCACTACTATTCTATCTTTTTGTCAGCAGTTTAGTGGACATAGCCTTTGATTGGTATACTGAACACCCCAACGATTCAGTGAAGTCTTTTATTGAGTTGGAGCAACTTTTTATTAAGAGGTTTGCTGGAGCTCAGCAAAAGGTAATTATGGGTGATCTCGCTGTAGCACAACAACACTCGGTGAGTCCCTCATTGATTATATTCTTAGATGGTGTAATTTGAGTATGAAATGCGAACCACAGTTATCTGAATAACATACTATTAAAATTCTATTAAAGAATATTCATGACCCGATCGCCTTCATACTTAAAGGTTTTACCATCAAGACATCTGAGAACCTAATCAACAAGGCGGCTAGTCTACAAGGAGAGGCCAAACAGTTGCCTTTTCAAGATTAGTCATCAAAGCCAAAGCTGTAGAAAGCCTATGAAAAGAAGCCAGGGGAAGTAGTAGTATTGGATAAGGGGAAGCAACTAGCCTGAGATCAGTATGAGAGACCTCGAGCTCCACAGCCATTGCTTCCACCTTCTTTACCACTGCCTCAGCCATCTTATCATCCACCACAATAGCCTCCATGGCCTTCACCGCCTCCTCCTCAGCCATATTCTCAGCAGCGGTATACATATCGCCCCAGGTAGCTATCATCCACCTACTCTTTTGGATAAATTAATTAAACCTTATTCATTTAAGAGGGAGGTAGTTAAAAAAATATTTAAGAACCTCTTAAAGAAACCTTATTTTTAGCTACCCAAGCCTAGGAAGCCAGAGGAAGTGGGTAGGAGTAATGATCCTAACTTTTGCCCCTACCACCGCATGTTAGGCCATGTTATGGAGGTTTGCTTTACATTCAAAGACTGGCTTGAGCATGGCTACAAGTCAGGTGCTATAGCCATCCCTAAAGAATATCTAGTGGAACAACCATCTAGTTCTGTTAGGGTAATCCTTGGGGATACATGTGATCCTCTCAAAATAAAAGAAGGTTGAGATATCTCTTTATCCCAAACCTCTAAAAAGATTATTTAAATCAGGAAACTTTCCTTACTGGTGCCTGAGGTAGCTCAAACCTTGAACATCAAGGAAGGTTTGTAAGTTGCCAAAGACAACTTGGAGAAAGTGGGAGCTCAGCAGCAGCAATAACCCATACTTGCCCGGGATAGCCAAAGAGCACAACCACCGACCGAGTCCAGCCTCCATTCCACTGTTACAGCTACTACTTCAATCGAGATTTCTACTTCAGCTAGTTCTTCTTCTAGTAGACATCTTGTATCAGTGGATGAGGGCATCAAATCCCTCACCCCACTTACTTTACTAGATTTCTAATATGTACCTCCTTTTAAATCTAAGAAATCAAGGAATAAAGCTAGTTTGAATTTCATCATGTCACTTTTGATGGGTTATCTGATTCTACTCCTTTAGAAAACTCTTCAAGTCTAAATAATTATAACAACTCTAACCATCCTCTTTCTGATTCGGAGATGGACTTTCCTTCTCTGGATAATATGGGTTCACCTCTTGAAATAGACTTATAATCATCTGATTCCAAGGGTGTTATAGGAGAAGCTGTAGGTATGCATGACGAGTAGGTAGAATCTTCCACTAAACTGCCACAAGAGATCACCGAAGTTAACCTACGTAGTGGTAAGGTTCTACCTCCTAGGGCAGCATCTTAAGATAAGTGAAAACAAGTCATTGGTACCAATGAGCAAGAAGCCCATCCACAGGATGCTCCACCCATGGATATACTTGTGGAGGATCATCCCAAAGTTGATTATAATGTCCTCGCTCACCTAAGAAAGTTGCCAGCTAAGTTAAGCATATATGATGCCCTCATCTTATCCAAAGAGATGAGGTAATTATTAATCAAATATTACCTATTGGAGAACTAGGAGTCACATTCAGAGACCTTCTTATGGGAGATATAAAAGCTTCTCTACATCAGTGGATATGGATTCAAACTTTCTAGGATTTTGGTTGATCCAGGTATGGTGAACATTATGAGCACGAAAACCCTTGCCTGAAGATTGACATCTCTAACTCAGGAGATCGGATGATGTTGAGAGGATTCAATGAGCTTTAGGCTCCATAGTGTTACCTTTGAAAATAGGAAACTAGAAGAATGAAGCCAAATTCTATATAATTGATTCAAGTATATCGTTCACTGCTTTGCTCGGTAGGCCTTGGATACACCAAAATAAGATGATTGCATCCTCCCTTCATCAGTGCATCAAGTTTCAAGAGATGGAATTGAATACTGTATCAAAGGAGATGAAAAGCCATTTTCAATTAGAAAGGTGATATTTATGAAGATGCGACTTGTTATCTTTCTCAAAATTGAAGTTCCTATCGCAAACTTGGTCAAAATTCAAATACAAAAGAAAAAGAGAAAGAAGAAAAAGAAAAAGAAAAAGAAAAAGAAAAGAATAAAGAAAGAACAAGTGCGCGAGAAAGACACCAAGGAAGAGGTAGAGCCACATGTTACATTCCACCCACAGTTTGTTCCACCATACAGACATATGGGTAGGATGACACGACCTCTAATAGGTAGAGGTAGAGGCAGATATAGAGGTAGTTCCAGAGGTGGAAGACCCCATGGTTGGCAGCCAGCCAACAAGGGCTATGTTTCAGTTCACAGGAGTACTCTATTCACATAGACTTAGAATCCAGCTCGGAGGATGAGTCTCATATGATTAGCACACCAACCAACCCCTCTCAGTGGATTTTATTGGACGTGACACTCAAGCTAGATACTGATGAAGACCAAGCCTCCAAGCAAAGCATGAATGTATTCAAATCAGAATTATGTAAAACCATTAGGCAGCAATTTAGAACTTTAGCTCTTACCTTGCTTTCTTCTCAAAAAGTTGAAGGTTTGGTAGTTAAGGAAGCCCCTAAGTCTTTCATGGATTTCAAGCCAAAGAGATTCCTATTGGGATCATCATCCTGAAGTCTAGAAGCAGATGTAGAACTTGAGGATAATTCATATAAAGATTTAATGGAATTACCTTTTGATTGGTACTCGTCTTGTGTTCATAATCTTGCAAAGAAAGGTTTAATTCCTTATACATGATCCAAGCATAGGTCAGAGTATATCAAGAAGCTGTGGAACAACAAAGGCATGGATGCACAATCAAGACCAGGATAAGGATTCAGTATAGTGGGTCCAGTCGATGACGATGGTTACTGCTTAGTTATCATCAATCATCTGAAGTCTGATAGGATCTTCTAAAACTACACTAACTCTTATGAGAAAGTGTGTTTAGAAACTTTAGATGATCCTTATGATCTTCAAATCAAAGATGCACCTCTAGAGTTTGAGAAAGAAATCCATTCAACTAGTGACAAGCTAAAAGAAATCAACCTCGAGATAGAAGAAGATCCACTCCCTACATACATCAGCTCTTTATTGAATGAAGAAGAAACCAATGACTTAGTTAGGCTATTGACTGAGTTTAAGGACTACTTTGTATGGAGCTATGAAGAAATTCTCGGATTATCTCCTAATGTAGCAATCCATAAAGTAACAATAGATTCTAATGCTAACCCTATCAAGCAAGCTCCTAGATGCATGCGATTAGAAATAAAACAACAGGTCTTTTTTGAAGTCAAGAAATTGATCATTGCTGGATTTATCAGGGAAGAAAAGTCCCCTACTTGGTTAGCCAGTGTCGTCCCAGTTAAGAAAAAGAATGACCAAATTTTTATATGCATCATTTCAGGGACTTAAATAAGTCATGTCCTAAGGATGAATTTTCACTTCCTATACCAGAATTAATGGTGGACATCACATCATCTCATGTAGTATTCTCCTTTTTGGTTGGGTCATCTAGCTACAACCAAATCAAGATGGCCCCCGAAGATGAAAGAAACACTACTTTTTGAACCATGATCAGCATCTATTATTATAAGGTCAAGCCTTTCGGCCTTAAAAATGCTGGTGCTACATACTAGCGGACCATGACTCATTTGTCATCAAGTTGTATGCTATGTTGATGATCTAGTAGTCAAAAGCAAAGAAAAGGAAGACCATCTCTTTGACTTGAGAGTAATTTTTAAATGGTGAAGACAATTTAACCTCAAAATGAATCCCCTAAAGTATGCATTCGGAGTAGCTTCAGGGAAGTCCTTTGGGTTTGTTGTCCGACACCGGGGAATAGAGATAGACCAGAAAAGGTCAAAGCCATCTTAGAAATGCCACCCCCTAAAAGTCTAACCCAACTCAGATCGTTCCAAGGGAGGTTGGTGTATCTAAGGCACTTTATCTCCAATTTATCGAGGAGATGCAAGCCATTTTCAGCACTTGTCAAAAAGGATGCTAAGTTCAAGTGGGATGACAAGTGCTAAGATACTTTTGAAGACATCAAATAATATTTGGTGAAGTCACTAGTTTTATCAGCTCTTATCCCGAGTAAGCCACTTATCCTCTACACTACTGCATTGGATGACTCCCTTGGCACTTTGTTGGTTCAAACCAATGATGAAGGGAAGGTGAATGCGCTCTACTACCTAAGCCATCATCTGATCCCCGCTGAAGAAAACTACCCACCTATTGAGAAACATTGCCTAGCTTTAATCTTTGCATCCCAAAATCTACGTCATTACATGCTTTCTCATAAGGTAAACTTGATTTCAAGAATCAATCCACTACAATATCTCATGACATGACCAACATTATCCGGATGGTTGGCACGTTGGTCCATGATTCTCTCACAGTTTGATATTACATTCATACCCCTCTGTGCGGTGAAAGGATAGGTACTGGCGGATTTCTTAGGAGCACACCCATTTCCTGCTGATTCCCCGCTTAGTGATGATCTCCCTGACGAACAAATCATGATATTAGGGGAGGTTGACAATCATTGCTTGGAGATGTATTTTGATGGTGTGGCTTCCTTTCAAAAAGGAGAAGAACCACGATCTACTCTTCCTGAAAAGGCATGAGTAAGAATCATCCTTTTAACTCCAGACCATGATGTGATGAGATTCTCATACTATCTCTCTAATCCATGCACCAATAATGAAGCTGAGTATGAGGCTTTGATTACCAGTCTGGAGTTAGCTATTATAGTGTATGTCAAAAGCATCAATATCTACGAGGATTCTCAGCTGGTCATCAACCAGATTGCTGGGTCCTATAAAGTTCTAAAGCCTAAGCTTCGTCATTACCACGAGTACACCATGAAGCTGTTGGTCCAAATCTCTGAGGTCACCATCTACGAGGTACCTCAAGGAGAGAACATAGTAGTAGATGCTTTGGCCAAGCTCACCAAGGAATTTGCATGTCCGGAAGATGAGTCCATTCTAATAAGGGTCCAAAATAGATAAGTCTTATCCCTTATTGACACTAAACTCATCAAGAGACTTTCTCTTGAAGGGGACGTTGCCATTGCCAAAAGGACAAGGAGATGGATTGGAGGAAACCATTCATAGATTACTTGACTAGAGGTAAACTACCTCAAGAGAAGTCACACGCCCATTAGATCAAACAGAGAGCTTTATCCTATGCTCTCGTGGATGACAGCTTATACCGATGGTCTTTCGATCAAATGTGATTATACTGTTTAGACAAACACGAAGCTCGTAAGATCGTGACTGAGGTACATTCAGGTCTATGCAGAGCGCATCAATCTGGTTCAAAGATGAAAAAAAAGATCAAGAGAATAGGATACTACTGGCCTTTGATGATCATAAACTGCATGAATGTAGCTAGGAGATGCCATTAGTGTCAGGTACACGGTGTGGTCCTACATCAACCATCCAATATTCTACATCCTACATTGGCCTCATGACCATTTGAGTGTTGGGGTATCAACATAGTGGGTCCTATTTATCCTCCTTCTTCTAAGGGTCATCGGTTCATCTTAGCTGCCATCGACTACTTTTCCAAGTGGGCAGAGGCAATCCCACTTAGAGAGGTCACAACTCAGCATGTGCTCTAATTTTTTAGGAACTATAACGTATGTAGGTTCAGGGTGCCTCGATGAATTATATCCGATAATGGTATATATTCAAAAGAACCAAGATCAACAGCTTCACTAGATGAAACATTATAGATTGGAGATATTCCACTATCTACTATCCTAGGGTGAATGGCCTAGCAGAAGCATTCAACAAAACTCTCATCCAAATACTAAAAAAATACTTGATGACAACAAATGATAGTGACATGAGCAGTTTGTTGAAGCCCTATGGGCATACCGCACCACATATAGAACTCCAACCCAATCTACCCCGTTCTCCTTAGTGTATGGGTTCAGCAGTTCTACCATTAGAGGTTAACTCCCATCATTAAGGATAGCAAAGGTAGTAAAATTACTATAGAGCAGAATGCCAAGTTATGGTTTAAAGAGCTCAAAGGTTTAGAGGAGAGACGCCTACGGACATGCCAGAACCTCGAGTAATACAAAGCCAAGATCATTCAAGCTCACAACAAGCTGGTCTACCCTAGAGATTTTCAAGTAGGAGAGCTTGTTCTAGTTTTAAAGAGACTAATTGTTGCCCATCGAAAGATGGGAGGCAAGTTTGAACCCACTTGGGAAGGCCCTTTTGTCCTAAAGAAGGCCTACCAAGGAGGATCTTATCAACTTATTAATTGTAAAGGGGAACACCTAATATTTCTAATTAATGGGCTCTATTTGAAGAAATAGTACCCATAAAATCATGTTTGAAAATAATTATCTTCAAAACTTCTGTTCCAATTCAGCAAAATATTCTCTTCTTTTGAAGCATTTTTTGCCATGACTTATTTAGGGTAGGTGTAAGAGAACCCAAGAGGCATCCTATCCTTCTTTCACAACACGAACACAAATTAAACATGATTCGCTACTTGAATAGGTGTGAGAGAACCCAAGGGGCATCTTATTTTGAATGGCACAACTAAGTTAGGTATAAGAGAAGCTAAGCATCCTTTCTTGGTGGGATCACAACCGCCATTCGTAGCACCATTTCATCAACTTTTGAGAATGTTTTAGGATAGGTGTAAGATAATCCAAGTGACATCATGTCCTCTTCAAACACAAAAATAAACACAAACACAAGAACAAACACATACCTTTTGTCTTGGGCTATTTTGATGTGGGAGCAAGCCCCCTGTGACATTCACTCATTAGCTACTTTAGGTTGGGTTGACATGCCACCTTGCTAGTATGTAATCCCAGTGGTTAGTTATGTGGAGGATGTGAGTCCCTGCACTTTTTTCCTAACTTAACCATTGAAAACCAACAAACACCTTGTTAGTTTGGTAGACCTCACTGCTCAACCAGTAAACTACCTCATGTTGACTCTGTTTAAGAGGATGTAAGCCTACACTTTCTTGTTGAGCTAGCCATCATGCAATAACTAGGTTGAGTATATTTAAGGCTTAGGATAAGTCCCCTAGTGGCTCCTTTCCTCTTAACTACTTTTAAGTTGATATATGCCTCCTAGTGACATTCACTCATGGTCAGTCGGATGCTTTTGTCAAAAGATAGACTATCCTGACAATCAATTCTACTGTAGGAAGATATGAGTCCCAGATGCTTTCTTCCTAGGTTGATTGCCGTAAATCGATGGACACCTTAGGTTGGTTGATGTTTTCTATGCTGACAGTGACTCACCCGGTGGATACACCACTCTCGGTAGATATGAGTCCCTGCACTTTCTCCTTGAGTTGGCCACCGAGTACCTATAAACATTATCTTCTCCAGGGTTTTGGATAAAGCCCTTAGCGGCCCCTCCCCCACGGGCACTCTACTTGGATCACATCCTTTATGACCCCATTTTGACACTACCCGGCTACTCTTGGAATGGACAGTCCCCTTTTTCTAGTAGCCAGCCCTGTGGTTGGAGAATTTGTTCAGTGGATGCATAGATTCTCAGGTCAGGTTGACATGTTACCTTGCTAATGTGTCGCCCTAGTGGTCTTTGTTCAGGAAGATGTTCATTATTGTGCTTTCTTCCCTGAATTAATAGCTGTAAACCAAAAGGCACTCCTTTGGTTGGATAGTTCTCCCATTAGCAGAAAAACTACTCACTTTGGATTGGTAAATCTGAAGTCAGGTCAAGGCCAACACAACCCCTACTCAATGCAACCCATCACAAACCGATGGGATCCATCAAATACAATTAAAAAAATGGAATTAACTTTGACTATCCTAAGTCCCCCAACATAATTCACTCAGTAGCCAGCTTTAGGTTGGGTTTGATTCATTGTCTTGCCAACTAATCACCCCAATGATTGATCCCTTAGTGAGATGTAAAACCTACTAACCTCCTTAATGGGGTCAAATTAAATCAAACAAATCAATCTGCATCTCCTTAGTGAGATGCAAATCCAATCCTCCTCCCTTGTGGTGTCAAATTAAACAAATAAATTAATTCGCTTCTCCTCAGTGAGATGCAAAACAAACCAACCTCCCTAGTGGAGTCAAATTAAACAGCCAAATCGATCAGATTCTCCTCAGTGAGATGCAAATCTCTTAAATTCCCCTAGTGGAATCAATTTAATCCAACCTGAACCTACTGCCCTAGTGGAGGGTTCACATTTTCATCCCAATGGATTCCAAATTCAAATCCCCCAGTGGATTTCACCACCTCTTATATCCAGTGGATAACTTGAACCTTTTCTCCTAGTGGAAGGCTCATATGCTCAATCCCTAGTGGATCCCTCCTTCACTCTCTTATGTCTTTGACATGAGTAGAGTTGCATTGCATTAAGCTCTTGATTCTATCTACACCTCAGAGTTAGGAGTAGATCATTTCTATTAGTGCTTGTGATCGTTCGAGCATTGTTGATCTCGGTCCAATGTGTGGTATGCCTTGGGTCATGCCTATTGAATGCCCTTTGTTGACCTCACTTTTGGAGTGAGCTCTCAACTTTTGCATCATACACATAGGACTCCTCTAAACACTAAGAGTTCTTTAATCTTAAGACACTTCTAGTAGGTAAACACTTAACCTAACCCTAGAGACTTAGAGGAGTTAGCCATAGGAATAGGTTATGCCTTAGGGGTATTAAGAGGACTTTCCTACCCTATAGCATGAACCAAATCCTTGCTTCCTTCTTTCAAGTCAAATTTCAAATTCAAATCAATTCCAAAAATCAATTCAAATCAAATCTCAAATCAATTCCAACTCAATTGATTTTCTCAAATCAAATCTTGAACCAATTCTGACTCAATTGATTTTTTCAAATCACAAATCAATTCCAAAATCCAAATCATGAATCCAAATACAAATTAAATGATTGAAACCCATGATTGAATTCAAATCTCAAAATCTTTCCTAAGCCCTTTGATTTCACCTTATGGGCTTAGCTCAAACCAAATCCAAATCACTCCAAAATCAAATGATTTTCTCATAACCCATTTATATTCTCAGTTATATTTATAAATATAAATAAAATATAAATTCAAATGACCAAAATCAATTCAAAACTCAAATCCAAATCAAACCAAAATCCAACTTATACCCTTTCAAGTTAAATTCTTGAACTTAGCCAAATCATTCTAAAATCAATCTAAACCCTTGGATTTTCTCTTCAAACAATCTATCCTTCAATCACATACACAAATATAAATATAAACTATAATCAACAAGCCAAAATCAACCTAACCCAAGTCAATGTTCACCCTTTTGACTTGAAATTGTCAAATGAACCAAAGCCCATTTGACTCAAAATCACTTGCAATTGGATTTATATTTTCATCATAGGTCCATATGTGAGTTCAACCAAACTTGAATCAAGCCTTGATCAAGCCAATTAACCCATTTAGGCCCACTTGACCCAAAGTGACCTAAAGGACTTTTTTGAGCCAAATTCTAATCCAACCCAAATTGGATTAAACTAAGCCCATCTAAGCCTCACATTATGAGCAACAATCATCCTAGGATGATCAATCACTCAAATTGGGTCAAACCAAGTCAAACTTAGCCTTTGTCTAAGTCAACACTTAGCCCAAATGAAACTTAAACAAGCCAAAATTTTTCATAAGCCAAATTGATTGAAATCATTGATCTAAACCAATCCATAATCAAATGATTGGACATGATCAAGCCATCAATTGAGACAAACCAAGCCTAATTGGCCACTTGACCTAAGTTGACTCAAATTGACCTAAAAAGTCAGCACGGGTTAAATCTTGATCTAAGCCAAATTGATTGCAACCACTGGGTCAAATTCATTCCAAATCACTTGTCAAACTTGACCAAAGCTTTAATTGACCAATTGGATCCAACCAAGCCTAATTAACCATGATCCCAACTTGACCTAAAAGGTCAAATCAACTTGAAATCAAACCTAATCAAAATTGATTGAAACCAAAGCTTACAATACATTTTAAATGATCAACTAAGCCTAAACCAACCCATGACCTAACCCAATTGGGTCAAATGGGTCAGTTGGTCAACTTGACCCATTTGAACTAAATGAACTCAAATGAACCAAAAGAAAATCTAAACCAAATTGAACCAAACCAATGATACCCATAGGCTCCAAATGATTATTTGAACTTGACCTAATCCATGGTTTGACCCAGTTTGAGCAATTTGACCCAACTTGACTGTGGAGAAAATTTTCTATATATGACTGCCTTCAATCTATGGGTGAAAAGGCAACAATATAAAATTCATCTTTTTGGGATGCCATCCGTAGATGTGCTTTGGGTGATCAAGGAATTGTACTATCTCGGTGCTAGAAGTCATTTTTAATGGACCTAATCACCTCAATAAAGACTCTAAGGATAATGGGTCTACATATGTACCAGATTCTTCCCCAACTTTACATGAAAGTAAGTGGGTTTATTTTAAACCAGTTTGTTAAGTTCCTCTGAATCCCATAGTTAATTACATTGAAGGGATGGGATCTTTTAGGAATACTCTCAATTAAGGTAAATGATCATTATCTTCAAAGATTTTAATAGGAAATGACTATCAATAGATTAGTTCATTTTTGAAGATCAAATGGGATTGATCAAAGAGAGGGAGTTATTATCGAAGCCAAAAGAAAGATAAGTAGGAGATGCCCACGATGCTAGGAAACCTAGCGAGCATCTCAAACTATCCTATTGTTGGGCTTTACATTTTTGAAATTGATTTAATTTGTTTGAGTTACATTTTTTATTAAAATTTTAGGACTCATGATTCCTTAACACAAGATTAAGGAAATGCCTAAGAGGTGAGGAATTAAGCTTACGACCCATAAATTGAAAAAGCAATCTCAGAACCTAAATCTAGGGAGGTTTGGCGAGGGCCAAAAGCACAACCTAAATCTAAGGTGAAAATGGGTATTTGGTTTGCCTCCATAAGAGAGGCCAAACCACCCAACTGCTTGGACTTATAACTGCCTCAGAGTGGCTGCCAACTAACTCATCCTACGATTTTAAATTCATGTAGCCAAGTCTTATGTTTTATGCAAGATAACTAAGATATTATTTATTTAAAAAGTGACTAAGTCCTTAAATCCCAATCAATCGCTAAAGAGATTAGATCATGTAAGGATATGCTTCAAATGACCTAAATCTAATGCCATTCAAATTTTATTTTAATTTTTCTTTTTTTTGGACAATCATTTTGAATCAGGCTAATAGGATTCATATGCCTAATGCATGAGAAATAAAGTTATTGGCCAAAATTGGTTAGAAGGAAAGAGGTGTGTTTTCACCATGGCTCTCAAAGGTCAAGCCATGTTTCTCTGGCAAAGGTGGAAGCCCTCCAATCAAGAGTGAAATAAGATGCATTTGTGCATGATATTGAAAAAGAAATACTCATCCAATAAGGGTTGTTAATTTTAAACCTAAGCTTTAGGTGAGGTTATGAGTTCTTTATTTTGAGTTTTGAGTTATTAGGTTTGCTAAACGATTTATTTTTCTCTAAGAGCCTAATACACATCTAGGCCATACATAAAGAAAATAAGAAATTAGGAAAAAGATGTCACTTAATGCACAAGCTAAATAAATCATCAATCAATTTATAAAGCTAATCACATAAAAAGAATAATATGCCGTTATGGTCGGGTACCACCGCACAAACCTGAGAACAAATTAGGTAGCTGATCTCTACCCTTATACAACCCAGATTACAAATAAATTAAATTATAATTATACAAGGAATTCATTATTATGGGGGTCTTCAAGCTTCATTTCTTCATTCTTCTTTTCTTCTTTCTTCTTGGGTTCCTTCATTTGGGTGGTTGCAAGGTGGATGCTGCAAGGCTTCACATGGTGCATAAGATAGGATCTTATGACTAATGCTCATCCTAGTCCTCATAATAATCATCTCAAAATCCCTAATTCATGAAAAAGGAAAAGTAAATCTAGCACCTACAAAATAAAGGTTAAAAAACCAAAAATCTCAAGTATGTGTATTGGACTTATCACCCCACACATGGGTGACTATGTCCACCTGGCCAGTTGGATTATGCTTAGGGGTATAGGCACCTGCATAGCAAAAGCATTTATATTTTTATTTATTATAGCGCCTCTTAAGCACAATCCCCTGCATAAAATAATGGTTAGACTAAGATTGCCATATCATTCATTCTATGCACATACATCCTAAAATCCAGTCTAAAAATATATATCATAAAGTAAAAGCAAGCATCAAACCATGCACTGCCCTAACCTAAAGCTAGAAGTAGTGACTTAGGCTAATGTGTGTGCTTTAGAGGTTTGTATGGTATGCTTAGCTATGACTTTAAGTTAGAATTTTCTAAGTGTGAAGCATGTTCAACTTAGAGGAGGGTTTCATTTAAGTGATTTAATAGTTTTGGGTTGATTTTATTTCATGTTTTGATTAGGTTCAAGTGAATCCTGTAATTAATTACTAAGTTATAAAGAGAGGGAAAGAGAAGATAACTTCTCTTTCCTTCCCTAACCTAAGTAATTTCTAAAGTGGATTCATGTTTTTAGTTTTATTTAGTGAATGTTTTAATTAAGTGTTTTAATTAATCCTAAGTTTAGATAAATTCTAAATAAACCCATTCAAAAAGAAATGCATTTTAAGATTAAATAAAATGAACTAAATTCACAAAACATACATCACTTCATTTCTTTTCCAACATGTATAACATGCATATGAATAAGTCCTAAGCATATATATACATACAAATGAGAATGTTCAACACACTTTATAATGCATGCTAAGTAATTCATTTAAGGAAATTTGGAAGTTTATGATGCATGATTTTTATTAAGTAGAAAAGGGACTTCTTATCCAATTTTCACATGCACATATGAAAGTAAGAAAGGCATAAGTGAGTACAACACCATTATTAACCAGAGGTGTAAGGCACAAATGACCTACTTAGGGCTACTTAAAGCCTCACAACCTTAAGATTGTGCAGACTAATATACCACTTTCCTTAAATACAAGCATGTGTACAAAAGAAATGAAATGGAAAAAGAAAGAATGCAAAATTGGTATTAGTTGATTCATTTTGTTTATGCAATTTATATGTGTAAGCATATGTATCCTCCTTAAGTGATAGTATAGGAATGAATAGGATATGGAATTAGGTAAGTGTTAGGTTCTTTTCAAATGAACCATACATCTTACCAAATCCTATTCAAAACTATACTAAAAGAGAAGAGAAGGAGAACCTATACTAAGCACATCTTTATATCTTCACACATTACAAGACTTTCGAGTTTGATAATTGATTCATATATTTTAAAAATAATTTGAATTTAACAGTGATAATAGCCACTTGTATTCTTACTTTGGCAAACACATGCAAATTTGACATAAAATAAACATTTTTCATTTTAAATTTGAATTTGAAAAATATGGATGCATGAAACCACATGACATACAAATTTAACATATTGGGGAAAGCATCAAAGCAATGAAAGCATGTAAACACATTCACTTCAATTAAATCCTAAAGACAATCTTATGAAATAAGAAAGCTTAAAGTAAATCAAAGTTCATTTAGTGTGATTTTGTTTGATTTTGAATTTGATTTAATTTTAAAAATGTGGATTGAGTTTGCTTTTCCTAACCAATTCTCATATGTGTTTGATATTTTTGTTTAATTTTTAGATGATTAGATTCATTTTAGATTTTCGGTTAGGTTAAGGTATGAATTAAAAATTAATTAACCCTTACCTACCTCACAAGGAATTTAAATTTGCAATGCACCTAGGAAGAAAAGGGCCTAATGCAATTTAGCTCATAATTAATGGTTAATTAAGCTAAGGGGTTTAACTTAAGTAATTTCAAAACACCCCTCACACATGTGAGGTGAGTTTTGATTTTCTTAATTGAACTTAGGCTCTTGAACACCTAAGCATCTACCCAAACTAGATTAATTAAGTTCTGAAGGTTTTAGAATTTTAGAAATTAATTAAGAGGGTAGTTAATGAATTAGCCCTTAATTAAAAGAGAATTAAGGAAAGAAAAGGGGATTTAGGGAAAAGCTTAGAGGAAATACCCCAAAATTATTCCCTAAGCCTCCTATTCACTGGATCTAACCTTAATAAACTCCAATGAGGGATCAAAACACTAATCACACCCTTAATTATCCTTAATTACATTAAGAGAGTAATTATGGAATGGATTTGCAATTCCCCAATTAAGCCTTCAATAAATCCAATAAAATTAGGGGAGGTAGAAGTCATCCCCCAAAATATACACAAGAAGTTTGGGATTAATTAGAGGATTAATTAAGGGGTAATTATCAAAATAAGATTTCCATTAAAACCTAAATTTAAAGAAAAAGATGATTCAAAATCCATTAAAATTAGGTTTAGAATATTTTAGATTGACTTATCTTTCAATATAAATTTACCTAATATTTTTTTTGAATTTTATTTAGGGAGATGTGAATTTTTAAAGCTTAGGGGATTAATTAGAATTAAGTAAAACCTTAATTAAATCCCCTTACTCCATAGCTCGACATGATACATACATGCATGCTATGCACAATCCACTTAAACATTGCATGGACCCTCCGTGTGGTTTGATCCTCTGTTGATCAATCGAGAGATCACCGTGGTTTCTAAAAGGATAAATCAATTTATAAATGGGCGCTTAATCTTGACCATCCATCCAAAATGTGCAGATGGATGGCCGGGTTCATCCCTGTTCTTCCCTGAGGATCAATGGAGACCGTCCATGATTTAAGGGAATATCCGAGCTCGATCGAGCTCAGATTTGGATAAAATTTTACCCACACCATCATAAAGAATAGAAGATCACATCCAACGGCGGAATTCTCATGCCATGACACTTTATTTTACAAAGGACCAACACCTCCTAAGTCTAATGGTCAATTCCATACCTCACGTAGGTGATCCGTGCTCGAGTTGATGGTAGCTTTGTCAGTAGAGCAAGCCACATTGTTTCAAGCCTTGGGGTTGAGTAAATCTCTCTATGGACCAGCAACCCTCTTCTCTTTTGTGGCCTTGATCAAATTCAACTCCTCCTTACTTTGGAAACTTGAATGAGAGCTTGAGTGTACTCAACTTGATCCCCTGAGGGAGTGTGCAAATTGAAGTGGATTGTAGTGTGAAAGAAGTTAGGAAATGAGAGGTCTCTAAGGAAGAAAATTGAATGCTTGATTTCAAATCCCTCTAGGAAGCTTAGGAATGCTCTCCATTGGCTCCCAACACTCTAGGACTCAATCAATAATGGTGTTGAATTCAAATGGAATTAGAGTATATCTCCTCATGGATCAGACGGAAGCTATGGGTGCCATTTTGATCCAATTGATGGAAAGGGTTGTTTGTTTGTTTGAAGTTGGCACATGGTGGTTTAGCTTAGTGGATTACTAACCTCCCATGTGCTTCAAATCAAGTGGAGGAGGTTTTCAAATTGATGGGAGTGGTTTGGCCTCAGTCCATTTGAGACCCAAACCCATTGGGTTGGCCGCACAACCCTCCATATGGTTCACTTGACCTATTAAGAAGGTATCAAGTTGATATGAAGAGGGCTTGACCAAATTCTCCATGGATTAGACTAAAATTTGTTCAATGTCCTAGGGGTAGAATGGTCATTTTGCCAATTTTTGAATTTGAATATTTTGGTATGTGGAGAAAATAGGTTTGGCCAAGTTTCATTGGATTTGGATTTCATTTGATATGGTTTGGCTCATGTTGATTGTCAAAATGGGTTGACTTAGTCAAGTTGACCAATTGGTCAAATTGGGTCAAACCAAGGGTTGGGTCAAGTTCATATGATCATTTGAAATGTTTTGGTGGCTTTGGTTTGATTCAATTTGGTTTAGTTTTGAGTTTGGCTCATATGACTTCATTTAGGTCAAATGGGTCAAGTTGACCAATTTGACCCATTTGATCTATTTGAGCTAGTTCAAGGGTAGGTTTAGGTTTGGTTAGTCAAATAGAGTGGATTTGTATCTTTGTTTCCAATCAATTTTGGTTAAGTTTGAATTTGGCTTTAGGTCAAGTTGGGTTCAAGGTCAATTGGGCTAGGTTAGGTCTAGTTGGCCAATTGAGGCTTTGGTCAAGTTCAACAAGTGATTTGGAATGAACTTGACCCATTGGTTTCAATCAATTTGGCTTAGATGAAGTTTTGACACATTTTGACTTTTTAGGACAAATTGGCTCAACTTGGGTCAAGTGGACAATTGGGGTAGGTTAGGCTCAAATGTTGACTTGGTCAAGCTCAAACATAGTTCATGAATAAACTTAGATCAATGGTTTCAATCAATTTGGCCTATGGTGAATTTTGGCTATGTTAAGTTTCATTTTGGCTAAGTGTTGACTTGGTCAACCCTTAGGTTTGACTTGGTTTGACCCAATTTGGTTGATTGATCATCCCATGATGATTGTTGATCATGATGAGAGGCATATGCGAGTTTGATTCAATCTAATTTGGTTAGGATTAGAATTTGGCTCATAAGGGTACTTTAGGTCACTTTGGGTCAAGTGAGCCTAAGGTCAAATGGCTTGGTCAAAGCTTTGAGTTTGATTGAACTTGTAAATGGACTTATGATTGAAATATAAATCCATTTGTAAGTGGTTTGAAGTCAAATGGGTTTTGATTCATTTGACAATTTCATATTCAAAGGAAGAATATGAATGGATTTGGGGTTTGATTTTTGAATTGGATTTTGATTTAGTGATTGAAGTTTGTACTTATATTTAGATTCATGATTGTAGGGTTGATTGAATCATGAAGGAAAATCAAGAGTTTGGCTTGATTTGAAGTTGATTTGGTTAAGTTTAAGATTTTGATTTGAAAGGCTTAGGTTGGACTTTGAGTGGATTTGGGTTTGATTTTTGGAATTGGTTTTGATTATTTGAATTTATATATGTGAATACAAATGAGAATATAAATGGGTCATGAGAAAATCTCAAGGATTTGAAGTGATTTGATCATGATCTAGGTCAAGTCCATTAAAAGGGATTTTAAGACTCAGGAAATTTTGGAGTTTGAAGTTTGAATTTTTGAATTTGGTTTGATTGATTTATATTTATATTTCATTTATATATGTGAATATAAATAAAAATATAAATGAGTTATGAGAGAATCCCATGAATTTGAATTGATTTGATCTTGATTTAGGCTAAGTCCTTAAGAGGGAAATTAAGGACTTAAGAAGGTTTTAAATTTGGAATTATATTTATGGATTTGATTTGATTGGTTTATATTTATATTTCATTTATATATGTGAATATAAATGTGAATATAAATGAGTTATGAGGAATCCCATGAATTTGAATTGATTTGGTCATGATTTAAGCTAAGTCCTTAAGAGGGAAATTAAGGACTTAGGAAAATTTTGGAGTTTGGAGCTTGAATTTTTGAATTTGCTTTAATTCATCTATATTTATATTTCTTTTATATATGTGAATATAAATTAGAATATAAATGAGTTATGAGAAAATCCCATGAATTTGAATTGATTTGATGATGATTTTGGCTAAGTTCTTAAAAAGGAAATTAAGGGACTTAGGAAATTTTATGAAATGATTTTGAATTTTGAGTTTAGTTTGATTGGTTTGAATTTATATTTCATTTATATATGTGAATATAAATAAGAATATAAATGAGTTATGATAAAATCTTAAGGATTTGATTTGGTTTTGATCATGATTTTGGCTAAGTCCATAAGAGAAGATTAAGGACTTAAGAAAGATTTGGATTTAGGAATTTCATTCATGGGTTTCAATCATGGATTTCAATCATGTTGAATTGATTTGAGTTTGGAGAAAATCAAATAAGATTAATTTGGAGTTTGACTTGAAGGAAGGAATGTTAGAAATGGTTCAAGCTAAGGGTAGGCAAATTTTCCTAACACCCCTAAGGCATGAACTATTCTTATGGCTAACTCTTCTAAGTCTTTAGGGCTAGGTTAAGTGTCCACCTAATCACTAGATGTGTCTTAAGACTAAGGAACTCTAAAATTCTAAGAGAAGTCCTATGTCTAAGATGGAGGGGTTGAGAGCTCATTCTAAAAATGAGGTCAACATTAACCTAAATGGGTCAAATTGAACCAATGCAAACCAAATGAACTCCAAATCACTTGAAATTTGGCCCAACCCATTTTTGAATCATTTCAAATCTGTCCAAATCAAAATCATGGCCAAATGACCACTTTGCCCTTAGTTCAAAAGGTATCATATGGCCAAATTCACTTAGAATTTGGCCAATTCTTTCTCAAGGCCACTTAGCATCCTTCTAGTAGTCCACTTGGGCACCAAGGAGGGTGGGGAACATGTCACAATGAGCTTGGGTCAGCCATGACCCAACCCAAGGCTAAACAGACCCCTCTAATGAAATTGGAGCACTTGGATCACCAAATGCACTCACCTAGTACATGGGCACTCACTCTCCTCCACTCCTCTGCCTAAAATGACTCTCATGGGATGTTTGGCAGCCCAAACCATGAACCTAATCTCACCCATTGATAAAAAATGGAATTTCAACCTTCCACCATCCGATCCAAGGCAGGGGAGATATACTCCCCCTCATTCCCACTCAAAACCACAAGAACTCAATTCGACAAAAGGAGAGTGAGTTGAAGCTTCCCAAGCTTTTCCAAGCCCTTCTAAGCTCCATTGATTTCTCCTTCTAAATTTTGCTCAATGTTGAAATAGGGGAAATCTAAATCCCAACTCACTCAATTTTTCACCAAAATCAAATTAACCTTGGAAGCACCATTAGTGGACCTCGTCAAGCTCAACCAAGTCATTTCCCAAGTTCCAAGCCATGAGAAGCATCACTTTGATCAAGCCTGATCACCATTGAAGGGGAGCTTGGTCAACTGAACCATCCACTTCAAATCAAGACCCAATACCTTCAACAGGCCTTCGTCTCTACTAGACAAAGCTACCTCCTCCGTTGGAAGCACCGGTGATAGTCTCTAGCGAGGTATGCCATTGAAATCGTAGCCATAGGAAAAATTGCTTGGTCCTTTTTGAAGGAAAATGTAATCTCATCAAGTCATGATAGTTAGATACATTGCTTTTGCTTTTTTGAGAGTGTGGCGTGAGTTTGAGCTCCATTTGAGCTCAGTGAGCTTGGATGGCGACGATGTTGACGACATCCATCTCTCTGCGCCAGAGGAGACATATCACATACCTTTTCGTGATTGGACGCAATTATGATTAGATCACAACAGATCTCCTTATGATTTAAGCCTAAACCACGTTTAATCCTGGCCATCCGATCTTAGATTGGACGACCCATGGACAAAGCGTATCCGTCATCGGCTAACTCAGCAGTGGATGTGACAACTTAAATAACCTATCCCATCATGCCACATGGAAAGTGCACCGCGTTAGCCGCCATGTGGCCTAATGGGATTAGGGGGTTAATTAAGCCTAATTAATCTAATTTTAATGCTAAAACTTTTAAAATTCATAATTGTAGAAAAATCAAAAAAAAAAATACAAACTCAAGTTCATTTTAAAGATTATTTAGAGAGGAATAATAGAAAATTAAAATTACTTAATTTTGAATAGTGATTTAACTTAATTTGGATTTTATTGGAAATGTAATTAGGTTAATTACTCTGTAATTACTTCAATAATTAATTCCAAACTTCTTAAGGTTAATTAGTGGATAATCTCTGCCTCCCATAATTTTTTTGAAATTTATTGTTGGATTAATTAGAAGAATTGCTTGATTAATCCCTAATAAAATTTTCAATTAATTAAATGATTAATTAACATGTTAAACAGTGATAAATTCATTAATTAAGCTTGCTAATCATCATGAAATCGTGAATGGACTAAGGGAATGAGATTAGGATTTCTTTTCTAATCTTTTCCCCTAAGTTCTTCTCATTTGGAAAACATTGAATCAAGTTGTAATTAATTAATCGCTTAATCACTTCATTAACTAATTTCATTAATCAAACTCAAAACCAAATCATTCCAAACCTTAATCATTCAAATATTGGATAGATTCTTAGGTGTTCAATAACCTAAGAGGTTTTCTAAAGAAAATTATAACCAAACTACATGTGTAGAAGGGTTATAAAAGTACTTAATTAAACCCTTTATCTTAATTAACCAATAGTTGTGAGCCAATTGCATTAGGCTACTTTATTTCTTAGGTGCATTGCTAATTTAATTTTCATGTGGTTGCATATCATATGTTGGCTCATAATTGTTTGGATAATTATGTTAAAATGGTGTAGGTAAGGCATAATTAATTGATTTGATTCATACCTTAACCTAAACAAAACATAAAATCAACCTAAATTATTCCAAATTAAACTAAACTAATACACACATGTGAGAATAGGTTAGGACCAACAAACTCTTTCTCACATTTTCTAAGTCAAATCAAATCCAAAGATAAAAATCTCTTTAAAGAATTTTGATTCATTTTAAATAATCCCATTTTATATGATTGTCCTTATGAAGTAATTAGGGTGAATGAAGTAATGTGCTTACATCCCTTTATTTCTTTCCAAGCATGTTAAATATTGTTTTACATATGAAATCATGCATTCATTTATTTTAAAAATCAATTAAAGAAAATATTTCCTTTATGTCAAATTGCATATTTTGGCTAAAGTTAAGAATATGAGTGGCTATTATCATTAGTAAACCAAAAATTATTTTCAAAACCTATAAATCAAAGATTATGAATGAAGTGATGCTACTTATAAGTACTTATAAGCTTGCATGTGATTATAGTATAAGATGTGTATTATGTTATTTTCGTTTCTTCTCGTAACATGGATTTGAATAGGATTTGAAAAGTGTATAGTTTATTTGAAAAGAACACAACACTTGCTTAAATATATTCCTATGCATTTCTATGTTATGACTTAAGAAGGATCTTCACATTTACACATGTAAATTATACAACCAAATCCAAAATAATCTTTTGCATGATTCTTCATCCATTTATTTTTTTTTTGTACATTTACATGTATTTAAGAAAAGTTGTGTATTAGTCTAGACATCCAGGGACTGCGAGGCTTTAAGTAGCCCTAAGTAGGTCTTGTACTTTATGCCCCTAGTGTAAGACAATGGCGCCATACTCACTTATATCTTTTATACATGTGGATGTGCATTTAATTAATGGATGAGAAAGCCCTCTTTTCTACATAATAAAGGCATGCATCAATTGAATATCTAAAATTTCAAATCATATCTCTTAGCATTCATCATCAAAGTGTGCTAAAATTTGCATTGCATGCATAACTATGCTTAGGATTATTCATATGCATGGTATATATGGTAGGAAAAAAATGAATGGGTGTGTGTTATGTGATAGTAATTCACCCTAACTAATCATAAGAGGCCTTTCTTATTGAATAGGACTATTTAGAGTAAATATAAACTTAGGACTAATAAAAGTACATAATAAAACATTCATAAAAGGAAATCCATTAATGAATCTACCTTAAAAATACTTTAAGGTAAGGATGAAAGAGAGTTCTCCTCTCTTTATTCTCTTTACAACATTTAGTAACTAAGTGTAGGTTCATTTAAACCAAATCAAATCACCAACTAAATTGATAAATTAACTAAATCATTTAAACCAAAACCACCATCTAAATTGAATCTTCATTCTTAAAAAATTCCAACCTTAAAAGCTAACTAAGACATGCCACATAGGCTTTAAATGACACACATATTAGGCTAAGTCATCATTTCTAGCTCTATGTTAGGGCAATGCATGATTTGATGCCTAATTTTATTTTGTGATGTAATATTTTAAGACTGGATGTTTGGGTGTATGTGCGTAGACTAGATGATAGGACGATCTTAGCCTAATCATGTCTTGTGGAGGATTATGCTTAAAGTGTTGTAATAAAAATATAATTATTATTTTTTTCTATCTAGGTCACTTATACCCCTCAAGAATAATCCAAACTAGGACAGGTGGGCTTGGTTACCCATGTGTGGGGTGCTAAGTCCAACTTATTCATATAACTGCTTGAGTTGTGTGGTATGTTTAACTAACCTTTGTTTTGCAATTTTAGTTAGATTTACCTTTTCCATTTTTATATAAATTTTGCAATTAAGATTTGGAATGAATGTTATGAGGGATTAGGATGAACATTGGTCATAAGACTAAGCCTTATGCACCATGTGATGCCTTTAGAGCAACCATATTCCAATCAAGCCAAAAAGAAGAAAGGAAAGAAGCAAATCAAAATGAAGAATGAACACCCCCATAACATGAATTCCTTTTAATTATAATTATTCATTTGTAATCCAGATTGTATAAGGGTAGAGCTCGGCTACCCATTTTTCTTTTCAAGTTTATGCGGTGGAGCCTGACCACATAGACCTTTATTCTTTTGCACCAATTTTATAAATTGATTATTGTTTTGTTTATGATTGTGCAATTAAGATGGCATGATTTTCCTAGTTTTTTCATTGTTTGATGAATGGCCTGGATGCAATTAGGCTCTTAGGAAAAAATAAATTTTCTATCCAATTAATCAACTCAAAATTAAATTAAACAACTCATAACCTCACATAAAGCCTAGGAAATAAATCAAGATAATAAAGATTTAGCAACCTATTAGCTGGATGTTGTATGCCTCACATCATGCATAAATTATGTTGCTTCACTCTTGCTAATGGAGGGCTTTCACCTTTGCTAGAGAAAATGGCTTGACCTTTGAGAGCCATGGTGGAAACACACATCCTTCTTTTTGATTTTGGCCCATAACCTAACTTCTCATGCATTAGGCATATAAAATCTGATTGCCTGTGTCAAATAATAATGTCCAAAAATCAAAATAAAACTTAACAAAATTTGTTTTAGATTAGGTCATTATTCATGCCCTTCATGATCTAGTCTCTTAGGGAGTGTGTTTAAGGACTTAGTCTCATTTTTAAAGAAATAATAGCTAAGCCATCTTGCAAAGCATAAGACTTGCCTACATGTATTTAAAATTGTAGGAGGAGTTAGTTGGCGGCCACCCCCAGGCAGTTGTAAGTCCAACATTCAGGGTGACTTTTTCTCTCTTGTGGAGGTAAACCATATACCCACTTTTTTGCCTTAGATTTAGGTAGTGCTTCAGCCCTCACCAAAGCTCCCTAGATTTAGGATCTGAGGTTGTTATTTCTTTTGCAGGTTACATGCATAAATCCTCACCTCTTAGAAATTTCCACAATCTTGTATTGTGGAATTATAAGTCCTAGATTTCTAATAAAATTCAACTCAAACATATAATTCTCCTAAATTTTAAAAATATAAAACCCAACCATAGGATAGTTTGGGATGCTCACTAGGTTTCCTAGTATCATGAGCATCCCCCACTCATCTCCCTTTTGGTTTCGATAATAACTCTTTCCTTTTGCTTAAATCCCACTTGATTTTTAAAAATAACCAATTGATTGATAGTTCTATCTATGAAATATTTGAAGATGATCACTTACCTAAATTGAGAGTATTCCTAATGAATCTTATTCCTTATATGGGGACTTGCCTCCATAGAGAACTTAATGAAACTGGTTTAAAATAAACCCTACTTTACTTTTTCATCTAAAGTAGGGGAAAGGTTTCTGGTACATTCGAAGACCTGTTGTCCTTAGGAGTCCATATTAGGTGATTAGGTCCATTGTAGGATGGTGACTTCTGTCTCTCAAGATGGTATATCATTCCTTAATGTCATACCGATCAATATAATAAGTACATCTATGGATCTACATAGTGTCCCACATTTTTTTCATCTCATTAAAAATAAAAACACCACAGAGGCATCATCAATCTCCTTGTTTGCTCTCTTATGGTGCCGCTTGATCTACCTATTCTTGATGTGATGTTGAGTGCGGGTGAAAGGGTAGAATGAGAGCTGGAACTAGTGAGGAGGCCAAGATAGCCTTCCCCTTCATAGTTGGGGAAATCAGAGAGGAGGGGCTAGCCCTCACTAGGACTGTAGCGGGGGAAACAACAGACTGAATGATAAACATAACAACTAGCATCTAAACTATAAATGGCACTAAAAAGGATAGAACTGATACTATCTACCATGGTAATCTCAATGACCTTCCTCTTCAGTGAGGGAAACTCTGAGTCAAAGAAGTGGATTTTGCCCTACTGGCCCCTCACAAGTAACTCGGACGGCCTCAAAGCCACGACCAAACTGGATGACGCATATGGTGATGCTAGTGAGTATGGCTTGATCCAAGGCCAAATCCACTCAAGCGAGAATATCATCTTTTTGGAAGACATGTTGAAAGATTGGCTGAAGATGGGAATGAAGGACTAAACTGCTATATCTGTATTTGTTGAAAATAGAACCGAATTAGACCCTTGCTTTAATAATTGCCTTCAATCACTGATTCTTGATTTTGGAATGTGAACCCACACTTAACAATTTTAGGTAAGCTAAGTGGGGTTCATTGAATTGGAGAGATTTTGATGTTTGAGGAGAGACTTTGCCATGAAATTTGACTTTGATTTGGAACCCATATCCAATAAATTTGGGTATGTTGGATGGGGTTCATTCATTTGGAGAGACTTTTGGAGATGAATTTATTTTGTTTTATCTTTTGTTTGAAAATTTTCATTTTGGAATCTTCACTTAGCAAATTTAGGTATGCTAAATGAGATTCAAATGTATGTTTAGAAATCTTTGAAAACATTTTGCTTATGAGGGTTGATATTATTTGCTTGATATGCTTGATTTGATTTTGATTTGAAATGGGATCTTTACTTAACAAATTTAAGTATGCTAAGTAAAGCCCAAATGTGTTTGATGTTTTGTATTTTGAAAAGTGAAACCCTTACTTAGCAAATTCAGATATGTTAAGTAGGGTTCAAGTGTGTTTAATATTTTTATTTTGATTTGAAAAAGGAAAACTATTATTTAACAAATGTGGCATGTTAAATAGAGTTTAATTTATTTTATGTGTTGTTTGATGATGGAATTCCTAATTGAAAAATTTAGGTATGTCAAAATGGAATTCAAATGTGTTTTGATTTTTATGATTTTAAAAAAAAGGGAACCTATTTAACAAATGTAGGTATGTTAAATAGAATTTAATTTATTTTTATTTAAAAAATGGAACTCTCATTTGACAAATTTTAGTATGTAAAAATGGAGTTCAAATGTGCTTTGATTTTTATGATTTTGAAAAAGAGGAACTCTACTTAACAAATGTAGGTATGTTAAATAGAATTCAATTTGTTTTGATTTTTTTTCAAAAGGGGAACTCTCATTTGACAAATTGGAGTATGTCAAATGGAGTTCAAATATATTTTGATTTTATGTGTGATATTTGCTTTTGAAAAGAGGGAACTCCAAATTTTGCAAATGTGGAAAATGTTAAGTGGAATTTCAATTTTATGTCATGATTTCATTTGAAAATAGAATCTTTATTCAACAAACTTGGGTATGTTGACTGGAATTTATTATTTTGGAAAATGTGTGCTTTTTGAAAAAAAGGATTTTATTTTTAAATAATTTATTTTGATTTTGAAAAGAACCTCCATGTAACAATTGTAAGTATTGTTAAATGAGGTTCAGTTATCTTTTAGCCTTTTGAAAGCTTCTTATGAATTTTGTGCAAATCTTTTATCATATGAATTTTGGAAAGTGCTTTTAGAAAGTAGTATTTTGCAAAGGGTTTATTTTTTTTTTACGTATAGGATGAACCTTGCCTCACCAAGCTAGTGGTGAAGAGGTTCTTAATTTAGTCATCTGCTTTCATTGATTAATTTATTTTACCTATTGGGGGACCCAATAGAGTTTTAAGACCAACATGAGGTGAGGTCTTAAAACCTAAAAAGATGTTGGTTAGCTTGGATGTGGACACCACACAGATCTTAGGGGTGCTTATTGAAGTGATCGGGTATGATATTGAGGTATGATATACTATCTCAAAAGATAGAGACATCACCCTTCAGTAGACCTAATCACCTTATAAAGACTCCTAAGGCATGATGGGTCTTCGAATATACCAAAGATAAATAAAGTAAGGTTTATATTAAATTGGGTTCTAAAATTCACTATGGAGGCAGGCCTCCATAGTTAATTACATCTTAGAATGAAATTTCCTAAGAATACTCATTATTAAAGTAGACAATTATTATCTCCAAAGATTTCAAAGCTAACTATCAAAGATTGATTATTTTGGAAAATCAATTGGGATATATCAAATAGAAGACTTATTTTGGAAGCCAAAGGAGATGAGTAGGGAATGCTCATGATATTAGGAAGCCTAGTAAGCATTCCAATCTATCCTATGATTGGGCTTTATGTGTTTGAAAGTGAAGAGAATTATTTTGTTTGAGTTGAAATTTATTAGATTGTTAAGGCTTATAATCCATCAACACAAGGTTGTGAAGATGCCTAAGAGGTTAGGATATATGCTTGTAGCCCAAGGAAACAACAATCTTAGATCTTAAATCTAAAGGGCTTTAGCATAAGCTAGAGCACGACCTAAATCTAAGCAAAGATGGGCATATGGTTTACCTCCACAAGCGAGGAAAAACCGCTTGACTGCTAGGCTTACAACCGCCCAGAGTGGCCACCAGCTAACTCCTCCTATGATTTTAAAACCATGTAGTCCAGTCTTATGAAATTGTAAGATAATTGGGCTATTATTTATTTAGAAAGTGACTAAAGTCCTTAAACTCACTCCCTAAGAGACTAGAGCATGAGTGGTATGAGTAATGACTTAATATAATGCAAAAATCTTTTTAAGTTTTATTCTAATTTTGAGACTTCACTTTGAAAAAGGCTTTAGGATTTTGATGTGTATATGCATGATGAAAGTAGATTATTGGTCGAAAGAAAAGGGTGTTCTCCATCATAAAGGATGCCCTCACAGTCAAGCATTCCCCTATCGTGCATGGATGGAGATCCCTCAATTTCAAGGAAGAAGGAATATTCATGCATGATGTGAGACATACAATATTCAGCTAAAAGGTTGCTAAATCTTTTAATTATCTTATTTAATGCCCATAATTTTTGGTAAGGTTATGTATTATTTAATTCTTTAGTTATAAGTTGTAGTTGGGTAGAAAGTTTATTTTTCCCTGAGAGCTTAATCGCATCCAGGCCACACATTCAAACATCAATCACTTAATAAATTAGAAAAAGCATGCCATTTCTAATGCACAAACTAAACAAGTCATCAAACATTTTATAAAATAACGTAAAAGAATAAGAGGCTAGGTGTGGTCAGGTATCTCCATACAACCCAAAAAAAAAGATGGGTAGTCAAGCTCTATTCTTATACAACCCAAAATTATCATTTATAATGAATGATTGTTATGGTCTTTTTTCCTTCATTTCTTTATTTCTTCATCTTCATGTCTCCATTTGATTTTATTTACTTCACTTCAAAGGCATCACATGGTATCCCAGACAAAGCCTTCTAGCCAATGCTCATCATAATCCCCCACAACACAAATCCTAATTTCTAATGCAAGATTAGAAATTAGGAAATGCATGCCATTTCTAATGCCTAAACTAAACAAGTCCCAAACATTTTATAAAATGGCATAAAAGAATAAGAGGTCGGTGCGGTCGGGTATTACCATACAACCTGAAAAGAAAAGATGGGTAGCCGAGCTCTACCCTTATACAACTTAAAATTATAATTTATAATGAATGAATGTTATTGGGGGTGGGGTCTTTTTCCTTCATTTCTTCATGTCTCCATTTGATTTTATTTACCTTACTTCGAAGGCATCACATGGTATCTCAAGATAAAGCCTTCTAGGCAATGCTCATTCTAATCATCCATAACACTAATCCTAATTTCTAATGCAAGATTACATTAAAAAATAGGAAAAGTAAATCTAACTACACCTACAAAATAAATGTTAGCTAAACATACATACATTCTCAAGTAGTTATACTTATAATTTGGACTTAGCACCTTGTACATGGGTAACCAAGCTCTCTAGCTTAAATTATGCGTTTAAGCAACCTACAAAGAGAGCATTATTTATTTTAAGCAACCCCTTAAGCACAATCCCTCTAAAAAGGTCGCTAATATACTACCATTCATTCTACAAAACATACACCCTAACATCCAGTCTAAAACATTACATCACAAAACAAAATATACACAATACATACGTCATCCTAACTTAGGGCTAGAAGTGGGACTTAATTCTAATGTGTGTGTTATGGCTTGTGTGGTGTGTTTTAACTAAGCTTAGAGTTGTAAGTTTCTAAGTTTGGAAAGGTTCAATTTAACATGAAAAAGTTGGTTTCACTTGAAGTTGTTTAATTGATTTGAGAATTTTAATTTGTGCTTTCTTTTGTTTCATATGATTACACTTAGCAACTAAGTGTTATAAAGAGAAGAAAGATGATTTCCCTCCTTCATCCCTACCTTAAGCCACTTTCTAAAGCACATTAATTTGATTTAATTCTCTTTAGTGAATGGGTTATTAAATGATTTAATTAATCTTAAGTTTAGGTTCACCTTAAATAACTCTATTCAATGTGAAAGGCATCTTAAGGTTAATCTAATTGAATTACTATCACATGACACATGCAAAATCATTTCTTTCCATCACATGTAACATGCATGTGATTAAATCCTAAGTGTATCTATACATGCAACATATTTTAACACACTTAAATGATGAATGTATGTGTATATTTAAAATTTATATTTTTATCGAATTGAATTATTTAATATATGTAAATTTAAAGCTCTATCGAAATTCTTATACAAAAGTATATAAGAATGAAATTAAATAGGTATGTGCCAATGTTAAACCATAGAAGTTAAGTAATCAAATGACCTCCTTGGGGCTACTTAAAGCCTCGTGTTCCCGAGATGTCTAGACTATATACCTATTTGCATTCAAATATATGTAAATTTACATACATGAACATAGGAAAGAAAGCTCCAAGTCACATGATTAAATAATTCAATCACTTGAACAATTATGGATTCATGCATTTTTAATATAAAAGAAGGATTCTCATTCTGTAATCACATGTACATAAACATATATGAAAACATAAACAAGTACATGCTATTATTAAACTAGGAAAGTGAGGTAATCAAATGACCTCCTTGGGGCTACTTAAAGCCTCGTATTCCCGAGATATCCAGACTATATACTTATTTGTTTAGATACATATGAATGTATAAATAACTAAGAGAATGAAAATCATGCAAAACTTGTATTTTGCTTAATTGAATTAATTATGTATATGAATTAAAGCTCTATTTAAATTCTAATGTCAAAATACATAAGAATGAAAAAATGGGTATGTGCCATTGTTTAACCAAGAAAGTATGGTAATCAAATGACCTCCTTAGGGCTACTTAAAGCCTCATATTCCCAAGATGTCTAGACTATATACCCATTGCCATTCAAACTTATGTAAATCAATATGTGAATAAAGGGTAGAGACTTTACTTCATACATAAACTATAAGCACATACATCTCTTATGTATTTATGACTATCATTACTACACATGTCATCATTCATTTATAAGCTTTTGAAAAATAAATTTGGATTTAATAGTGATAATAGCCACACATGTATTAAATTAAATCAACACATGCAAGCTTTATATAAAGGAAAACCATTTGATTTAATTTAACTTTGAAATGGTGAATGAATGATTTCAAATGACATACAACATTTAACATGATTGAAAATGAATAAATAAATATAAACATATGATTTCATTCAATTAAATTAATTCTAAGGACAATCATATCAAATAAGATCATTTAAGGTAAACCAACGCTTCTTTAATGTCATTTTAATTTCATATTTTGATTTGATTTATGGATGTGAGAAGAGATTTGCTGATCCTAACCCATTCTCAAATTTGTTAATTAAATTGGTTTAATGAAATATTATTTAGTTAATTTTATGAGTTAATTAGGTTGTAATATGCATTAAACCCATTAATTAACCCTCCCCTATGTTAACTTGACATAATTACTCAAAGAATTATGAGCAAATATGATATGCACATACATTGGAAATTAAATTAGAAATGATCCTGAGAAATGGAAGGGCCTAATGCAATTGGTTCATAATTAATGATTAATTAAATTAAGGAACTTAATTAAGTACTATTATAATTCTCCCACAAATGTTGATTAACTATAGTTTCTTTAGGATTTCCTTTGGTTGTTGAACACCTAAGGCCTACCTAAGATTTATTCAACCAAGTTCTGATATGATTATGATTTCAATTTAATTAATTATACAATTTGATTAATTAATCAAACCATCGATTAATTAATTAAAAAAAGAGAGATGAACTTAGGGAAATAGATTAGGGAGGAGGCCTTAATCCCATTCCATCAGTCCAATTCTTATTAGATGATGTTTAACCTCTTAATTAACTACTAATTTACTATTCATGTAATTAGTTAATGATTAATTAACTTCTAAGAGTAATTAAAACTTAACTAGTCAACTCTCTTAATTAGCTAATCGACAAATCCCAAGAAAATTATGGGAGGTAGAGGTCATCCCATTGAATTAACCCTCAAAGTTTGGGATTAATTACTCAAGCAATTAAAAAGTAATTAAGCTAATTAATTTCCTAATTAAATATTAATTAAGATCTCATTACTATTTAAAATTAATTAAGAATATTTTTAATAAATTCTCCTCTAAAATACCTTTAAAATGAATATTTATTTATATTTTTATAATTTTCTACAATTAGTTATGATTTTAGGAAGTTTCAGCCATTAAACACATTAATTAGCCATAATTAACCTCCTAATCCTGTTGGTGCCATGTAACGTGTTGATGTGACATCCTTTTCATGTGGCTCCATGGGATTGACTATTTAAATTATCACCATTAATGTTGAGTTAGGCGGTGGCACGCTTTCTCATGCACCGTTCGATCCAAGATTGGATGACCATGATTAATCTCATGGAGTTAAAGGATTAAAATGGATAATTCTATCAGTCATGACCGCCCATTTCAGTCATGAGGAATGGACGGTGCTTGATCCCTTATCTATCGATCAACAAAAAATGGATACCATACGCCTTCCTTCAATCGATTCCAGCTCACCCGAGCTCGGATCGATCTAAAATCGATCCCACACCTTCACAAGAAGGATCCAAAGAGGTCCAACGGCCAAGATCATGCGAGATGCAAGTTTCTTTCAAAAAGCTCCAACATATTTTTACTTTAAGCTTAGTTTCAATGGCATACCTCATCGGAGCTCAAGACCGGTGTCAAATCCGATTGCGGAAGCTTCATCTAGTAGAAATGAGGTCTTGTTGATCAGCATAAGCTCCAATTTGAGGTGGAAAGCTCGGGAGGCCAAAGCGCAAGATGTAGGTGTTTGGTGTTAATCAAAGTCCACCCTCTGGTCATCGGGAAGCTTGGGGGATGTTTCGTTCTTACTCGATTGGCTCCAAGTAAGGTGTGTGTAAAGTTAATTGCACTTTGGTGGAGAAATGAGCAAACGAGAATGAATGGGGGATGCTCCCTTATTTTGGCTTAAAGAAAATAGAGAATGGGGAAAGTGGAATGGGCTTGGGAGGGTGGTGGATGTCTTTGGCGGATTGTCTTGGGTAGCTAGGGCTCTAAGAAATGCAAGTGTGTGGGATTGAGTGGAAATGAGGGGGTGTATATGCCCCTTTTCTTGGACCGGATGGCTTGGGATAGTTTAGCTTCTTCTTGATCATTTGGCCATCTCAGAGGGTTATGGAGGTCTTTAAGTGGTTGAGGTAGCTCGATTTGGTTGGGTGAGGGTGTGGAGGTGGCTGCCAAGGAAGGTAGTGGATGTCCTTGGTGGTTTCAAATGCTCCAATGGGGGAGGTGAGGTGATTTCACCTCCCCATGGGTCATGGCCAACCCAACCATCCTTGGGTCAAGTTGGGCAGTGTCCTAGAAGCCTAAGTGGACTAATGGGAGGGTGTTAAGTGGTCAAGGAATCGAAATGACCACTTACATGGGTGTTTGGCTCATGTGGTAGCCTTAGCCCAAAGGGTAGGATGATCATTTAGCATTGGATTTGATTTGGGAAGATTTGAAATGAGTCAAAAGTGGGTTAGCCAAAATTTAAGTGATTTGGAGTTCATTTAGTTTGATTTGGCTCAATTTGATTCACTTAGGTCAAATTGGGTTAGGTTGGGTCAAGTTGACCAATTGGTCAAATTGGGTCAAACCAAGGGTTGTGTCAAGTTCATATGATCATTTGGAGTGTATTGGTGTCATTAGTTTGGTTCAATTTAGTTTAGATTTTATTTTGGTTCATTTGAGTTCATTTAGGTCAAATGGGGGTCAAGTTGATCAAATTGACCCAATTGACTAAATTAGCATGAGTCATGAATTGGTTTGGGTTTGGTTGATCATTTGATATATGTTGTGAGCATTGGTCAAGTTCAATTTGGATTTGATTGGGTTTTAAGTTGGTTTGACTCTTTAGGTCAAGTTGGGTCAATAGGTGATTTAGGTCTAGTGGGTCAATTGGGCTCAATTGAGGCTTTGGTAAAGTTCAATAGTCAATTTGGAATGAACTTGAGTCATTAGTTGCAATCAATTTAGTTTAGATTTAGATTTTACCCATATTAGCCATTTAGGTCAAATTGGGTTAGCTTAGGTTAACAGGGCCAATTGGGTTAAGTTTAGCCCAATTGAAGGTCAAGTCATGTTCAAGTATTGATTTTGAGTTAGTATGAATCTTTGGTTTTAATGGAGTTAGCTTAGCTTGCAATTTGGCTAGTTTAGGTTCATATGGGTTAAGAAGGTTGACTTGGTCAAAGGGCTAGGTTGACTTAGTTTGACCCAATTTATGATAATTGATCAACCTAGGGTGATCAACAATCATGCCATGAAGTTTGGGTTAGCTTAATTCACTTTAGTTTGGCTTGAATTGAATTTTGGTTCAAATTGGTCAAATTGGTCACTTTGGGTCAAGTGAGCCAATTGGGTTTAGTTGGCTTGATTTTGGGTTGAGTTTGATTTAGTTGAGTTTATATATGGATTTGGGATTGATATATAAATCCAATTGCAATTGATTTAGGTTCAAATGGGTTTCAGTTCATTTGAATATTTCAAGTCAAATGGGCTAAGTTGGGTTTGACTTGGGTTGATTTTGATTTGGCTTGATGATTATAGATTTCATTTATATTTGGGATGATGATTGAAGGTATGATTGATTTATGAGAAAATTAATTGGATTTGGTTTGAATTTGATTGGAATTTGGCTAAGTCCATGAAATTAGCTTAAATGGTTAGATTTGGATTTTGATTTAAATTTTATGATTTAAATGTATATTTTGTTTATATTTGTGAAGATGATTGAAGATATGATTGATTCATGAGAAAATGAATCGAATTGGAAGTGATTTGGGCTAGGATTTGGCTAAGCTCATGAGGGTTGATTCATATGACTTAGGAGGAAGGGTTTGATTTAATTTGATTTAGTTTGATTTAAGTTTTATCATTTGAATGTAGATTTGACTTATATTTAGGAAGATAATTGAAGATATAAATTTATTATGAAAAAATTAATTGATTTTGGATTAATTTTGATGGGACTTTGACTAAGTTCATGAAATTGATTCAAAGGACTTAGGAAAGATTTGAAGTTTGGATTTGATAATGGGATTTAATCATTTGACTTAGAATTTGAATTTGGACTTGGATTTGGATTTAAAATTGAGTTTGATTGTAGGTTTGATAGGGTGAACATGGATTGGATTTGGGGTGTAGGGTAGGAAGGTTGCCCTAATCCCTAAGGCATAACCTAATCTTATGATTAACCTTTCTAAGTCTCTAGGCTTAGGTTAAGTGTTCACCTAAGTGCTAGAAGTGTCTTATGACTAGAGAAGTCTTAGTGTTTAAAAGATTCCTAAGTCTAAGAAGAGGAGATTGAAAATTCACTCCAAAAGTGAGGCCAACAATAATATAATTGCTTAGGTCTGTACAGTGGATTTAGCTAACATTTATTTTGTAGGTGTAGTTAGACTTTACTTTCCAAAATATGTAATTTTGCAATAGTATTGAGGAATAGTGTTATGGGGTTTAAGAAGAGCAGTGGCTAGAAGGCAAAGTCCTGGGAGGCCCTGTGAAGCCTTCGAGCAAAAATCAAATCAAAAGAAAGAGAGAAGAGCAAATAATGAAGATCCCCATAACATTTAATTCAATTAAAATTGTAAAATTTTATTATAATTTGGGGTGTATAAGGGTAGAGCCCCGCTATCCAATTTCTTCTCTTTTTTGGGGTGTACGATGGTACCTAGCTGCACCGACCTCTTATTCCTTCATGATAATCTATAAATATTTAATTGTTGTATTTAATTTGTGCAATAGAAATTGCATGTTCTTCATAGGTTTCTTAAGCTTGATGTTTGAATGTATGGTTTGGATGCAATGAACTCTTTAAGATAAAACTAATTTTTCTACCATCATTAATAACTCATAATTAAATTTTAGAATAACTCATAACTTCACTTTATAGCTTAGGCTATGATCAAGATAATTAAAAGATTTAACAATCTCTTAGCTGACTGATGTATGTTCTAACATCATGCATAACATATAATTTCATTCTTGAATAGGGAGGGTCTTCACTCTTGCATGATAGGAGAATGCTTGACCTATGAGGGCATCCCTTGTAGTGGAGAACACCTCCTGCCACTAATTTAGCTAACAATCTAATTTCATCATGCATTTAAGCATAATTATCTTTAGCCATTGTCCAAATGTCAAAATGAGATAAAGAATTTGTAAAATTTTACATTTAGTCTGAGTGATGTCTTCATACCAATCTTGATCTAGTCTCTTAGGGAGTGAGTACAGACTCTAGTTTCTCTTCTTAATTAAATAATAGTCTAGCTATCTTGTAATTTTATAAGGTTGACCTGCATAGTTTTGAAGCGTAGGAGGTGTTAGCTGGCAGCCACTCCAGGCGGTTGTAAGTCTAGAAGAGTCGGGGTGGGTTTGTCCTCTCTTAAGGAGGTAAACCATTATACCCCATTTTTCAGTTACATTCATGTCATGCTTCAAGCTTGTGCTAAAGCATCCTATATTTAGGATCGAGGTTGCTTATTTCCTTCAGGCAATGAGTATAAATCCTCACCTCTTAGACATTTTTACAATATTATATTGATGGATTATAAACCCTAGTATTCTAATAAAATTTTGATTCAAATAAGACTAAACTATCTTTTTCAAACATATAAAGCCACTCACCATTGGATAGTTTAGAGTGCTCACTAGGCTTCCTAGTATCATACGTGCTCCCTACTTATCTTTCTTTGAGATTAAAAAATAAGTCTTTCCAAATTAAACTTTCCCACTTGGTTTTCCAAAAATGCCCAATCCTTTGATAGTTTAACCTTGAAATCTTTGGAGATGTTTATTAACTACTTTAATCGAGAGTGTTCTTAGGAAATCCCTAATTCTTAAGATGTAATTAACTATGGAAGCTTACTTGCATAGGGAGTTAAAAAACCTGACATAAAATAAACCCTACTTTACTTTTCAATATAAAGTAGCGAAAATATCTTTAGTATATATGAAGACCCATTTGCCTTAGAAGTCCTTATTAGATGATTAGGTCCATTATAGGGTGATGTTTTTATCTTTCAAGATAGTACATTATGCTTCAATGCCATATCCAATTACTTCAATAAGTACCTGCTAAGATTTGCGTGGTGTCCCAAAGACTCTAAATTAAAACACTATAGATTTTTCTACTCGTTGGGGATTATTCCTCTCTCCATCTTTAGAAGTCAATCTTTATCTCCAAGCATTGATAGTAGACTTATATTTTATATAAGCCCAAGATTATCATTCTTTCATTGGACAAGTTGCTCATTTCATCCTTAAGCAAGGAGGCCAACATCCTTTAGGTTTTAGGACCTCACTCTAAGTAGGTATCAAAACCCCTATTAGACCTCCAATAGGTAAAAGAAAACTCATTAAATAAATCACTCAAATATAAACTAAATAGAATCAAGAACTACTTATCACTAGCTTGGTAAAGCAAAGTTTATCTAATATTCTCCAAAATTCTAATGAAGTTAAAAAGCAAGAGATCCTTCTTCAAAAATTTCCAAATCTCTCCAACATACAAATGAACCTCATTTAACATAATCAAATTTGTTAAATGAGGGTTTTCATTCAAAAAAAAAAAAAAAATCAAAGTCAACAATAACAAAGCAAGAGTCTAATTCTATGTCTCTCTCAATAGTGAAGTAGAAGCCCCATTTCTTTCTTCCTTCAAAACATTTAGTTTTCCACCATGTCATCTACAAGCTCATTTTCTCCTTTGCTTCTAGTGTGGATTTGGCCCTAGATTAGGCCATATTCACCACCACCCTCATCATCAAGTTGGTCTTGGATTTAAGCACTTCAAAGTAACTTGAGAGGGACCTTCCCTCACCATAGTCAGTAGAGAGGAGGTGGTAGACAAGAAGCCACTGCTATAGTTTGAAGAGGAAAGCTGTAGAGGTTTCCCTTCCATGAGTGCTAGTTATGCCTACTGTTGTTACAATTTAAACTAGTACCGCATCTACATCTACTCTAGTCTTGAAGAAAAAAGTCTATTTTATCTTCTGAGATAGTCTTCCCCATGTTTGAGGTTAGTTCTAGCTCCCATCATGCACCACTAACCAAGAACTAGTACCATAACAAGTACAAAAAGATCAAGTGACATTATGAGCATGGCTAAGGAGGTTGAGGAAGCCTCCCATATGGCTGAGGAGGGTTCCCCTCGTGACCTCTCCCTTTCTTGGTGGCAGTAGGTTTCATCCCCTTTCAGCTATAGAGGGAGAGAAGGACTTTGGGAAGATTGTTGCATCACCCCCACCATCTGAGTATGAGACACCAACTAAGGTGTGGAGGAGGCCCTATGCTAGTCTATGGTCCATGCTCGAGAGTTGGGAGAGCCCACGGATGCTTGGAGTCCACTGCCTTGCATGACTTGAGACATGTGATCCCTAGGAGTGTTAAGGATAAGATCCATAAGGAAAGGGTCACAGAGGCCAAAGTTGTAGCTCAAGCAAGCAAGAGGGACAAACTGAGGTTTGCTAGGTAGTTGGCAACCTTTGTTTGATTGATTATTTTGATTGACTTACTCATAGAACCGAGCATTCAGACATGATTATACTCACTAGTTCTAGTCACATGAGGAGATCTCTGGCGGCCAGGTGTTACCACCCACTGCGCTCCACTCGTCACCGTCCCTCCTGTTCCACAAGCCCATATCTAGAGAGTGAGAGAGAGAGAGAGAGCTTCCACATTGGTGATATGGATACATTTGAAGGACCCCACTTCATCTACTTTACCTATTAAGGTGAGGCCAAGCTCCCCCGCTCAACCATCCATCCCAACAGTGATAAAGAAGGAGTGGCGGCCCAAGAGTGTCGTGGTCACTCCATAATTGCTGTTGGAGGAGAAGGAAGAAAGGGATACCGAGGTGACCCCCATGAGTGTTGAGTCAGTTAGAGAGAGCACTCCACCTATTTAGAACATTCAATGAATTTCTTCTTTAGAGCTTAGTTCAGTTGACAATTACTGTTTTGCCTATGTTCTAGTAGCATCGGGTCGGGTGGATGACCAATCTTTGGAGGATATTTTAGAAGACTATTGTACCATGGTGAGGAAGATAGTCGGGATGATCATTCCAACCAAGAGGAGGGTATGGTTGATTTCAACATTGATGAAGATGACCTTTTGGATGATATCACTGAAATTCATATGGTCGATACCCGAGGATCCTTGCATAGGGAGCAACCTAGCCAGGAAGGTGTTGTAGTTGAGGAAGGTGAGGAATTGGACTCAACTTAGTGCCTCCTTCAAAAAATCAAGCTTAAAGATGACCAAATAAATAGGATGGAGAGAAGGGCAGAGGAGTTGATGACAGTGGTCTTAACCTTGTAGAACCAATCCCCAGTTTCACAACCTACTCCCATAAAGGCCAAAAAGCCTGAGATAGTACACAACCTAGATCATCCTAAGAGCACTCTTATGGATGAGGACAATTGCATAGGAAGGTGACTGATAGCACCTCCATGCATGAAAAGGATATCAAAAAATGGTGGAACAATAAGTAAAAGAAGCGTTGGCTCAAGAAGAGATCATCTGTTCCAAAGGGTAGACCCTACCTTGAGGAATTTGATGCAGTTCAATATCTCGAGGGTTTTGTGCCACCATCCTTCAAGGTATTTGATGAAAGTGGGAACCCAAAGCAGCATATAACACACTTCTGAGCCAGTTGTTGCAACGCTGGTGGTAGCGACACATTACTTTTCAAGCAGTTTATCAGTAGCATTTTAGAGGCTGCATTTGATTGGTACACTGAATTTCCCAATGGTTCAGTGAAGTATTTTGTAGAGTTAGAGAAGCTCTTCATCAAGAGGTTTGTAGGAGCTCAGCAAAGGGTAACTGTAAGGACCTTATTGTAGAAAAGTAAAAACCTAATGAGTTACTTATTGATTATATTCTTAGATGGCACAACCTAAGCATGAAATATGAATCATAGTTGCAAGAGAAGCATTCCATTAAGATTCTTCTCAAGAATATCCATGGTTCGGTCACCTTCATGCTCAAAGGTTTTACCATTAAGACATTTGAGAAATTAATCAACAAGGTAGCTAACCTACAAGAGGTAGCCAAGTAATTACCCTTCTCAGACTAGTCATCTAAGCCCAAGCCTCCGAAGGTTTTGAAAGAAGCTATGGATTGTAGTGGTAGTAGACAAGGGGAATCAGCCAGAGAGCACAGTTTGAGAGGCCTTGCGTTCAGTAGCCTCCATTCTCACATCCTCTTCCACTACCTCAACTACCACAACGACCACCACTACAGTAGCCTACTCAATAGCAGTACCAGTATCCACCACCATGTAGCTACTTTCCACCTACTCTTATCGAAAAGCTCAATAAATCATATTCATTCATAAGGGAGGTAGTCGAAAATCTTAAAGAACCTTCTTAAGAAGCTTGATTTTCAGCTACCCGAGCCTAGAAAGCAGGAGGAAGTGGGCAGGAATGATGATCCTAACTACTGCCACTACCACCGCATGTTAGGCCATATCTTAGATGATTGCTTTACTTTCAAGAATTGGTTTGAGCATGGCTACAATTCAGGAGCCATAGTTATCCCTAAAAAATACTTAGTAGACAACCTTATAGTTCTATTAAAGTAATCTTTGGGGATACATCCGATCTTCTTAAGGCAAAGGAAGGTTGGGATGTCTCTTTGATCCTATACCTCTAAGAAAATAATTTTTAAAATCAATAAACTTTCTCTAGTGCTTGACTCAGCTCAGACCTCCAACACCAAGGAAGGTCTGTTAGTTGTGAGGGACAACTCTGGGAGAGTGGAAGCCTAGAAACAACAATAACCATCGGTTGCCCGAAATAGTTCCATAGCAACCACCATCCGAGTCCAGCATTTCTCCTCCTATCATTCAAGCTACCACATCTACCAACTCCACCACCACTAGCAGGAGCATTGTATCTATGGATAAGGGCAACAAATCCCTCATACCATTTACTTTATTTGATTTATATCATGTACCACCTCCAAAATTAAAGAAATCAATGAAGAAGATCAATTCCACTTAGATTCTCTCTATAATTGATGATCTCATCAATTTTATTCCTATAGAAAGCTCTTCAAGTCATAGTAATAATAATTCAAATAATTTTGATCAATCCCATTCCGATTCAAAAATGGATTTCCCTTTTCTGAATCACCAGGGTTCACCTCTTGAGATTGATTTAGAGTCATCTGACTTTGATGATCCTATAGAAAAATCTATAGGTACACCTGATGAGTAGGTAGAACTTTTCATAAGCTCCTAGTCATAAGAAGGTACTAAAGTCAACCTTCGTAGTGCCAAAGTTCTACCTCCTAGGGTAGCACCTCAAGATATGGGTAAACAGGTCATTGGTTCCAGTGAGTAGATAACCCCTCCATAAGATGCTCCACCCATGAATATGCTTATGGAGGACAAGCCCAAAGTCGACGACAATGTCCTAGCACATATTAAAAAGTTGCCAACTAAGTAAGCATATATGATGCCCTTATCTTATCCAAAAGGAATGTGGGAGTTATTAAGAAAAACTTTGCTTGACCATGAAATATGTTTAGCTTAGTTGACCGCTACTAGAGAGGAGGCAAGTTTCTGAGAACAAGTCCTAAGAGTTACTCATGAATGAAGACCTGCTTCTAGGGATGATAGAGCACAACCATCCTCTCTATATTATAATGGATGTTGGCAGATTTAAACTCTCAAGAATGTTGGTTGATCCAGGTGCATCAATGAACATTATGAGTCTAAGAACTCTCGCCTACTTGAGGATGGTGAGAGGACCGTAGGCTCCATGGTGTTGCCTTTGGAGATAGAAGATTAGAAGACTGAAGCCAAGTTTCACATAATATATTTTGATAGATCTTTCAATGCTTTGCTAGGATGACCTTGGATACACGAGAATAATATGGTTCCATCCTCTCTACATCAGTACATAAAGTTCCTAATGGGTGGAATCTAGTATTGTGTTAAAGGAAATCTCAAGCCATTTGTAGTTCATGAGGTTAAGATTTATGAGGATGCAGCCTATTACTTCACTAAGAAACAAAATGTCTTCTCTCATGAACTTCAGCAAAATGGAAAAAAAGAAAAAAAAAGAAAGAAGATGAAAGAAAAGAAAAAGAAAATAAAAATAAAAGAAAAGGAATAAGAAGAAGATCTTAGGGAGGATGTAGAGCCTGAGATTATATTCCACTCACAATTCACTACTCTATTCGAACAAGTGGGAGGATGATGACCTCCACTAGGATGAGGAAGAGGTAGGTCTAGAGGGAGTCCTAGAGGTAAGAAGGCCTTCATACTTATCACCTACCAAGAGATTTATTCTAGCATCTAAGAGTACACCTGCTATCCACATAGACTTAGAATCTAGTTTATAGGATGATTCTTATGTAGTCAGCACACCAACCAACTCTTCTCAATAGCAAAACCTGTTGGAGGTGACACTCGAGCCTGACAGTGATGAAGACCGGGTCCCCAAGAAAAGCATGAGTGTATCCAAGTCCTTATTATGTAAAACTGTCAGACACTAGATGAGAACCTTAGCTCTAACCCACTTTCCTCACAAAAAGTTGAGGTTTTGGTAGTTAAGGAAGCTCCCAAAGCATGTACAAGCACAAATATCTAGAGGTTTTATCTAGGAGCATCATCCTAAAGTCAAGAAGTTGATGTAGAACTTAAGGATGATTCATTTAAAGAATTAATAGAAATTCCTTTTGATTGGTACTCACCTTGTGTTCTTAATTTGGCAAAGAAGGGTTTAATTCCATGCTTGGTCTGAGCACAAGTCAGAGTATTTAGAAAGACTATGGGACAACTAATGCAAGAATTCTCAATCAAGACCATGACTAGGCTTTGAAATAGTAAGCCCAGTAGACGATGATGACTACTGCCCGGTCATCACTAATCATTTGGAATATGATAGATTTTTTTAAAACTACATCAACTCGTATGAGGAGGTGTGCTTAGAAACTTTAGATGATCTAGATAATTTCCAAGTCAAAGATGCACCTCTAGAATTTGAAGAAGAAATCAAATCAACCATCGATGAACTCAAGGAGATCAACTTGGGAACTGAAGACAACCCACGCCGACATATATTAGTTCCTTATTAAATGAATCTGAAACCAATGACTTAGTTAAACTACTCACTGAGTTTAAGGACTTCTTTGTATGGAGTTATGAAGAAATTCCCAGATTAGCTCCTGACATTATAGTTGATAAGCTGGCGATATAGCTTGATGCTAATCCTATCTAGCAAGTTTCTAGACGCATGCAATTAGACATTTAACAACAGGTCATTTCTAAAGTCAAGAAACTGATCGATGCTGGCTTCATCCAAGAGAAAAAATAGCTCACCTGGTTGGCTAGCATTGTCTAGTTAAGAAGAAGAATGACCAAATTTGCATATGCATCAATTTCGGATCTTAATAAGGCATGTCCAAAAGATGAATTTTCACTGCCAATATCACAACCGATGGTGGACATTACCTCAGCTCATATAGTTTTCTCTTTTATGGATGGTTCATCTAGATATAACCAAATAAAGATGGCACCTGAAGATGTTAGGAACATTGCTTTTAAAACCCAGATCAGAATATATTACTATAAAGTCATGCCTTTCAGCCTTAATGCTGGTGCCACATACTAGCGGGCCATGACTTGAATCTTCAATGAACTCATTCACCACCAAGTCGAATGCTACGTCGATGATCTCATGGTCAAAAGTAAAGAAAAGGAAGACCATCTGTTTGACTTAAGAGTAGTTTTTGAGGGATTAAGATAATATAACTTTAAAATGAACCCTCTAAAGTGTGCATTTGGAGTATCTTCAGGAAAGTTTCTTGGGTTTATTATCCGACACCGCAGAATTGAAATCGACCTGGAGAAGATTAAAATATTATTAAAAATGCCACCCCTAAAGTCTAACCCAACTTAGATTATTCCAAGGGTGGTTAGCATATGTAAGATGCTTTATATCCAACCTATCAGGTAGATGCCAACCATTCTTGGCACTAGTCAAGAAAGATTCCAAGTTCAAGTGGGATGAAAAGTGCCAACATGCCTTTGAGAGCATCAAGCAATATCTCATGACACCGCCAATCTTAGCTGCCCCTATCTCGAGTGAACCTATGATACTATACACTGTTGCATTAGATGACTCCCTTGGCGCTTTATTGGCCCAAGCCAATAATAAAATGAGAGAGAATGCATTCTACTATCTCATCATTCAATACCTACTGAGGCAAACTATCCACCCATTGAGAAGAATTACTTAGCTTTAATCTTTGTAGCCCAAAAGCTACAACACTATATGGTCTTTCATAAAATTTGATTTCTAGAATCAATCCACTACAATATCTTGTGACACAACCAACGCCATCCAAATAGTTGGTGGTCCATGATTCTATCGCAGTTTGATATTTTATTTGTACCGCTCCGTATGATGAAAGGAAAGCACTCATGAATTTCTTAGTAACACATCCACCTCCAGTGGATTCCCTACTCAGTGATGATCTCCTCGATGAATAAATTATGAACTTAGGGGATACTAATATTCACCATTGGGAGATGTACTTTGATGGTGCGGCTTCCTCTCAATGAGGAGAAGAACCATAATCTATTCTCCCAGGAAAGGCAGGGTTAGGAGTAGTCCTCCTAACACCAAGCCGTGATATGATGAGATTCTCATATCATATATTAGAACCTTGCACCAACAACAAAGCTAAATATGAGGCTTTGATTTCCAGTCTTGAATTAGCCATTTTGCTAGGCATCTAGAATATCAACATTTTTGGGGATTCTCAACTAGTTGTTAACTAGATTGTTGGGTCTTACAAGGTCTTGAAGCCAAAGTTCCATCATTATCACAAGTATACTATGGAGTTGCTATCTTAAATTCCAAAGGTCATAATCTACAAGATCCCCCGAGGAAAAAATGTCATATCTAAGCTCGACATGGAGTTGGCATGTTTGGAAGATGAGTCCATATCAATAGAAGTCTATAAGAAACAGGTCCTGCCTCTTATTGATGTTGAACTCATCAATAAATACTCTCTTGAAGGGGAGGTTGTCATTGCCAAAAGAATGAAGAACTGGATTGGAGGTAGCCCTTCATTGATTACCTAAATAAAGGCAAACTACCTCAAGAGAAATCTAAAGCACATCAAGTGAACCACAGGGAACCCTCCTACACCCTTGTGGATGGTGTCTTATACCTGTGATCCTTCGATCATATGTGATTACGTTATTTACACAAGCATGAAGCATGCAAGATCGTGATCAAGGTGCACTCAGAAATATGCGGAGCTCATCAATCTAGTCCGAAGATGAAAGCTAAAATCAAGAGACTTGGGTATTATTGGCTAACAATGATCACATATTGCATAGATGTAGCAGCGTTCTCACTAGTGCCAAGTATATGGAGTGGTCCTACATCAGCCACCCAACATTCTACACCCAACCTTGGCCTCATGGCCATTTGTGTGTTGGGGGCACTGACATAGTAGGTCCTATCGATCCTCCTTCGTCAAAGGGTCACCATTTCATTCTCACATCCATGGATTATGTTTTCAAGTGGGTAGAGGCAATTTTGCTCAGAGAAGTCAAAGCTCAACATGTGCTCCAATTCTTTAGGAACCATATCATACATAGATTCGGAGTACCCTACCAAATCATATCCGATAATGGTACCATTTTTAAGAGCAACAAAATCAACAACTTTGCCTAGAGATGCAACATAGATTGGAGATACTTTGCCATCTACTACCCATGGGTGAACAGTTTAGTAGAAGTTTTTTTAAAAAATCTCATTCAAATACTCAAGAAGATACTCGATGACAATAAAGCAGTGGCATGTGCAGTTAGTTAAAGCTTTGTGAGCTTGTCATACTACCTGTAGAACTTCAACTTAGTCTATCCATTCTCTTTAGGGTATAGGTTTGAAGCCATTCTACCATTAGAAGTCCAACTCCTATCATTAAAGATAGATGTGGGTAACAAAATCTCAACTGAATAGAATGCCAAGTTGCAGTTAGAAGAACTCAAAAGTTTGAAAGAGACGCTTATGAGCATGCTAGAACCTCGAGCTATACAAAATAAAGATAGTTTAAGCTCATAACAAGTTGGTCTACCCTAGAGCTTTTCAAGTAGGAGAACTTGTTTTAGTTATAAGGACCAATTGTTGCTCATCGCAAGATGGGAAGCAAGTTTGAACTCACTTGGGAATGCCTTTTCACCATAGAAAAGGGCTACCAAGATGGATCTTATCAACTCATCAACCACAAAGGAGAACGCTCAAAGCTTCCTATCAATGAGCTTTACCTTAAGAAATACTATCTGTAAATAATGTTCAAAATGATTTTTCCATCAATAAAATTTCCCTTTTATCAAATATCTCTTCAAATTTAAAGCTTTTCAATTACTAAATTTTTGTGATGTGTTTAGAGTAGGTATAAGAAAACCTGAGCGGCATCCTATCCTTCATTAGCACATCACAAATACAAAATTGCACACAAACCAAAATAAATCAAACACAAATCCAATTATTTTGGGCAATCTTGAGTTGAGATAAGATCCTAGTGGCCCTCACTCAATAACTACTCTATGTCGGGCTAATTCACCACTTAGCTAATGTGTCCCCTAATGCCCTTTTTAGTTTAGGAGGATGTGGACACCCCCTTACTTTTTTCCTAGCTTAACCACTGCAAACCAATGAGCACCTTATTAGTGTGGTTTGTCTTATTGCATGACCAATAAGCTACCTCAATGTTAGCTTTGTTTAAGAATATGTGAGTTGTTGAGCTTTCTTCTTGAATTAGCCGCCATGCACTGACTGGGCTTGAGTTTATATTTGAGGATTAGTGTAAGACCCCAGTGGTTCCTCTTTCTCTTGACTACTTCAAGCTTAGGTTTAGTCCTTCTTTGTGACTCCCCACTTGGTAGTCGCCTTAGGTCAGATAGTAGCTATCTAGCCGATGACAAATTATCCCGATGATCAGTTCCACTTAGGAAGATGTGAGTCCCTGATGGTTTCTTCTTAGATTGATCATCGCAAACCGATTGGCACCTTAGGTTGGCTGGTGTTTGCCTTGCTGACAGTAACTCACTTGGTGGATAACCCACTAAGGTAGATGTGAGTCCCCATTCTATCTCCCTGAGTCAGCCACCATATAGCTACAAGCTTTATAGTTTAGGGATTAGGATAAGACCCCCAGAGGTACTTTCTTGATGGGCATTCTATTTGGATTACGTCTTTATGACCCAATCTAGACATGACCTAGGTTATTACCAGATTGGACAGTTCCCCTTTCTTAGTAGCCACCCCTATGGTTGGAAACTCTGTACTGCGGATGTACAGACTATCCCTTGGGCTAGTAAATTTGAGATAGGCCAAATCCCCCATGGCTCCTTCTTAGTGTGGATCCAATAGGGTCCATGCTAAATAAACATGCAAATAAACAAATGAATTGAAATCTCTTATCGATTAGGATAAGACCCCACAAACACCTCTTCCCAAGTAGGCATCTAATTTTTTGGGTAGTGTTAGCAAAACTCCCTATAGGAATTTCCTTGACTACTCTAAGTTGAGATAAGACCCTCAGTAGTCGCCCTAGGTCAGGTTTGACTTATTGCGCCATCAACTGGTCACCCCAATGGTTGATTCTACTTTGGAAGATGAGTCCCTGAGCTTTCTTCCTAGTACAGCTGTTGCAAATCGATGGGCAACCCGAGGTTGGATAGTCTATACTATGCAACCATTAGACTACCACTTTGGACTGGTAAATCTGAGGCAGGTATAGCTCATATAGCCTCTCCTTAATGTGGTACTTAGTGAACTGTCAGGGTTCAAATCAAAATCAAAATCAAAACCAAGATCAAAATCGACATCGTCAAACTCAATATAAAAATCAAACAAATTAAGTCAAAACCAAAATCAAAATGAATCATCAAATTCAAGCCATCAATCAACAAAACTAAGCTCAAATCAAACCAAAACCCAAACTCAAATCAAATTAAATAAGATGAATTCAATTCAATCCCAATCCCTAGTGGATTTCCTTCTATGCCCCGGGAATCAATCAAATTAAATTAAATCAAACAAACCGAATCAATTCTCAATCCCCAATGAATCTTCCTTCGTGTCCTCGACACAAGATCAATTCTCAAGAAATAAAACTATATCTACTCATCTTTTCCATGTCGCCGACATGAAGCGAATTGCATCACGTTAGGATTCATGGTTCCATCTACCTATTCATTTGGTTATGGATGGCCATCCTTACTGCTTGTGTTCTTCCTGGAAGTAGTTGATCATCTTGATCAATGCCAATACGTGTAGTGTGCTTTGTTAGTTACACCATAACTATTGGGGGTCCTTTTATTGACCTCACTTTTGGAGTGAGGATTGACTCATCCTTCCTTAGACTTAGGAATCTTCTAAACACTAAGATTTCTCTAGTCATAGGACACTTTTAGTGATTTGGGGAACACTAAACCCAAGCCTAGAGACTTAAGAAGGCATACCCTGAGCTTAGATAATACCTTAGGGTAAATAGGTTTGACCTACCCTATGGCCTAAACCTAAACCCATGCTCATCCACTCATCCAAAACCAAACCCCAACCAACAAAATCAACCTTAATTGAATTTCATTTCATATCCAAGCTCCAAGCCAAATTAACTTAAACTCTTAACATAAACCAATTCCACCATCATCCTATGGATCAAAACCCAATTAAACTTAAATCAATTGCAATAAAAATCATCAACCAATCCTAAATCAATCATTAAACTCAACCCAACCTAATTCAACCTAATTCAACTCAATTGACCCATTTGATTCACTTGACCCAAAGTGACATAAAGGACCAATTTGACCCAAACCTCCATCCAACCCAAATTGGATTGAATCAACCCATCCAACTTCTTCTACAATGATTGTTGATCATCCTTGATTGACCAATTTTAATCAATTAGGTTAAACTAAGCTAATTTAATCACTTGACCCAAGTTGACCCAATTAGCATATATAAACTAAATTGAACCAAACTTCATTATAAACTCAATTGATTGAAACCAATACCTCCAATCAATCATATATTAACTATTGAATATGATTTGACCACTAATTCGATCAAGCCAAGCCCATTTGGCCCCTTAACCCAAGTTAACCCAATTTGACTTAAAGGGCCAATTGAGTCAAATATCTTTCCAAACTCAATTGATTGAAACCATTGCCTCTAATCAATAACAAATTTATTGTTGAACATGATCCTAGATTTAATTGCACCCAATTTGATTAAACCAACTCAATGACCCATTTAGCCCAATTTGACCTAAAGGGTCAAATTGAATTAAATCATTCCCAAATCCAAATTAATTCAAATCAACATATGCAATTATTCTCAAATCATCAATTGAACCTAAGCCAACCTTCCACCTAAGCCAATTGGTCAATTTGACCAAATTAGTTAACTTAGCTCCTTTGACTCATATGAATCAATATTAGCCAAATCTAAATCCACTTCAAATCAAATCAAACCAATTGAACCAAAACACTTCAAATGATCAAATGTACTTTTCTCAAATCATCAATTTGATCTAATTTGGCCAATTGTTCAACCTAACCCATTTGAACCAATTTGACTTATATGGGTCAAATTGAGCCAAACCATCCAAACCAAGTCCAATCCCAATTAAACTTGGCATGACATATTCTTGGGTCACCATGGGTTAGCCTAAATGAACTTAATCCATGTTTGGCCTGGATTAGGCCAAAACCCATTGGAAAAACCCATTTAAATGAGACAAAATCCCGATTTGGATGGTCATACCTACCCATCAACCCTTGTCAGTACCCTTAGCCCATTTTGGACACATGGACCACTGACTCACCTGACCCAAAGTTGATTGGGTTCAACCATGGGTCAAGAGAGGGATATCTAGCACATGTATTCTCATTGGCACACTTGGGAGGAGGTACACACCACCTCAGCCCATGTTATGCCTTCAGCCACTCAAGACCCTCCACCTCAGTCCATCACTAATGCCCCTCGACTGCCGGCCGAATGACTGTCAAAAGTTGAATTGATCTTCAATGGTCATATCAATTAGGGAGAAGGGTATACTCCTCCCCCATCCAATTCAAATGACATAGAGAAAACTTCCTTGAGAGTTTGTGAGCATCCCTAGAGCATCCCCAAACCCTTTTGTGCTCCCCATCACCTGCAAGACCTAACCCAAGAAAAACATAGCTCTTTATTCAACCCTACTCAAACCTCACCAAACTTCAATTAACTTCTCCCACACCTTGTCCAAGCTTTGACAAGTCAAAACAAATTGATTCTTGATCAATTTGAGCATTGGAGATCACTCCTAGACCAACTTTGGTGACTGTTATTGTGGTGTTAGGTCCACAGAGCTATTGGTGGGGAGGCAACTCATGAGCTTCTCAACAGGGCTTCATCTCTTCAAGACAAAGCTACCTTAGTCATTGGACCGCCGGTCTTGAGCTCCAGCAAGGTAAATTTTTGCAAACTATAGAAAACCTAATCGGAGTTAGTCTAATAGGATATCCTTAGATCTCCTCCTTGAACATTTTGGAGTTAATCTCGATGCTTCACAGTGCTGGTCAGTGGTGGCATATAGTGTTTCTCCAGGTCTTTCGGGGATAAAAGATCATCTGCCATCCATTTTGCTTGATTAAAATGAAAGTTTGTGATTTAATCTACTAGAAATATTGATTTAATCTTTTAGATATCATGAGATTAATCCTCTCGATCTCCACGGATCGAGCGGATAAAACCACGTCACCTGTGACTCACGCCATAGGGGATGATCACAAATATCCTATCATTGGTGGACAGCATTACACTCTTACGTCGGTTCCATGGTATGTCGACGGGTTGGGGATTAATTAAAATATGATTAATCACTGAGAACTTCAAAAATTCATAACTAATTGTAAATAAATCTTAAAAATATGAGTAAACCCATTTTGGAAAATGTAAATAGAGGAGAATTTAATAAAAATAAAATCCTTAATGTTTGAATAGTTAACATTGCTTAATTAGGGATTAAAGTTTTTTCTAATTACTTTAATTAAGCCTTAATTACTTGGCCAATTGATCTCAAATTGGATGTGTTAATTCCTTTGGATGTCCTCTGCCTCCCATAATTTTCTTTAGATTTATTGGTTAAGTAATTAGGAGAATTCAAAATTCAAATCTTAATTATCCTCTTTAAGTAATTTAATAATTATTTAAAATGCCAAATAGTAAAAAAATAATTAGTTAAACTTGATTAATCACTGTTAACAGGGAATTGATGAAGGGGAATGATTAAGACCTCTTTTCTAATTATTTCCTTAAATCCATTTCATTTAAGAAGTTTAATTAACTTAGGGATAATTAAGAGTTAATTAAATGATGATGAATTTAAATCAAACTAAAATGATGATTAGATCAGATAATCTAAATTGAATCTATGGGTTTTTCTTTATGTGTTCAATAACATAAATACCCCTAAGGAAAAACATGGTTAACCCATGGGTGTGGGAAAACCACATAAGTACTTAATTGATGTTAGCTATGAATATTCTAATTAACTTTCCTTCAACACATTGAATCACTCACATGAGATGGAGAAACAACAAATGTTATTTTCTCCTCTTTAAGTTTAATAATTCAAACATAAATATCAAATTCTACAAGAAGCTTTGGTTGATTTTAAATGATTTTATTTAATATGATTGTCCTTAGAAATTAATATAGTTGAATGGATTATGTGGAAATGTTCAATTATTCCTTTTCAATCATTGTAAATTTTGCATGTCATTTGATATCATCCATTCATGTTTTCAAATAAAAGAATCAATTGATTTTAATTATGTGTAAGTTGTATGTATTGGATTAACCCTATTATATGTGTGGCTATTATCACTAATAAATTTCAAAACTATTTTCAAAACTATAAATAAAGATTTAAATTGATGTTGACTATGAATATTCTATTTGATTTTACACTTGCTTATAGCTTAAACATGTTAAAGTATTATTTTGTTTTCATGATTCATGTGTATGTTTACATATGTTTGAATGTTAATATGTATATATTCTAGACATCCTAGAAATACGAGGCTTTAAATAACCCCATGGAGGTCTTAGATTACCTTACTTCCCTGGTTAACAATGACACATACTTAATTTCATTCTTATGTGTACATGTACTAGAATTTGGATAGTACTTTACTTTACATGAATAAATCGATTTATTAACATACAATCTTTTGCATGATTCTCATCCTTATGGTTATGTATACATTCATGTGTATTTAAGATAGCAAATATATAGTCTAGACATCCCAGGAATATGAGGCTTTAAGTAGTCCCAAGGAGGTCTTAGATTATCTCACTTCCCTGGTTTAAACAACGACACATACTTACTTAAATATTTAATACATGTGTATGAGTATTTAACTTAAGAATGAAAATCCCACTTTTCTACCAAAAGTATATGCATTCAAAATCATTTAAGTGTGCCAAAATATAATGCATGTATAGGTATTCTAAGTTTAAAATCATATGCATATTATTAATGATGAAAAGGAATAGTGTGACATCATCTATGTGATGATAATTCAATTTCATTAATCTTAAGATGCTTTTCATGTTGAATAAAATTCTTTAAGAATAACCCAAACATAGGATTAATAAAAAAAACCTAATAAACCATTCACTAAAAGAAACCAAGTCATAATAACATGCCTTTAGAAAATAACTTAGGATAGGAATAAAAGAGTTTAAGCCTCTTTCTTCTCTTTACAATACTTAAATGTTAAGATAATATCAAATGAACAAAATAAAATATAAATTAAAATTTGCAAATCCTTTTAACTTTGAAGTGAAACCACCCTCATGTGTAACTTGAACATTCCAAATTTAGATAATTATAACCCTAAAACCTAGTTAAGACACACCACACTAAGCCTAAGCACACACATTAGAATGCTAAGTCCACACTTCTATCTCTAAGTTAGGACGGTGTATGTTGTGATGTTGTGTTTTATTTTGTGATGTAATATTTTAGACTGGATGTTAGGATTATTTATGCGTAGACTAGATGTTATGCCGCCATTAGCCTAATGTTATTTTCTACAAGGGATTATACTAAAGGGGTTGCTAAAATAATAAATATAAATGCTTCAACTTACAGGTTGCTTATCCCCCTTTGCATAATCCACATTAGAACATGGACTTGGTTACCCATGTGCAGGATACTAAGTTCAAATTATATAATATAACTGCTTGGATTTGTATGGTCGATTTAGCTAACATCTATTTTGTAGGTGTAGTTGACTTTACTTTCCAAAAAATATGTAATTTTATAATAGTAATTAAGAATAGTGTTATGGGATTTAAGATGAGCAGTGGCTAGAAGGAAAGTCCTGGGAGGCCCTATGAAGCCTTCAAGCAAAAATAAAATCAAAAGGAAGAAAGAAGAGCAAAGAATGAAAACCCCCCATAGCATTTAATTCAATGTTTTCTCTAGGGTGTATAATGGTAGAGCCTGGCTACCCAATATTTTCTCTTTTCTAGTGTGTACGGTGGTACCTGGCCGCACGGGCCTCTTATTCTTTCATGATAATCTATAAATATTTGATTGTTGTGTTTAATTTGCATAATAGAATTGCATATTTTTCATAGGTTTCTTAATCTTGATGTTTGAATGTATGGCCTAGATGCGGTAGGCTCTTTAAGACATAACCAATTTTTCTATCCCCATTAATAACTCATAATTAAATTTTAAAATAACTCATAACCTCACTTTAAAGCTTAGGCTATAATCAAAATAATTAAAAGATTTAGCAACACCTCAGTTGACTGATGTATATTCTAACATCATGCATAACATATTATTTCATTCTTGAATAGGGAGGGTCTCCACTCTTGCAGGATAGGGGAATGCTTGACCTGTGAGGGCATCCTTTATAGTGGAGAACACCTCTTCCCACTGATTTAGCCAATAATCTAATTTCCTCATGCATTTAGGAATAATTCTCTTAAGCATTTGTCCAAATGAATGTGTCAAAATGAGATAAAGAATTTTTAAAATTTTGCATTTAGTCTAACTTGTCTTAAACCAGTCACGATCTAGTCTCTTAGGAGTGAGTTTAGGACTCTAGTTTTCTTTCTTAATTAAATAATAGCCTATATATCTTGAAATTTTATAAGATGGGTGTATATGGTTTTGAAGCATAGGATGTGTTAATTGGTAGCCACTACAGGCAGTTGTAAGTCTAGAAGAGTCGGGATGAGTTTTCCCTCTCTTATGGAGGTAAACTATTATGTCCTATTTTTTGTTTAGATTCAGGTCATGCTTCTAGCTTGTGCTAAAGAATCCTAGATTTAAGATATGAGGTTGCTTCTTTCCTTCGGGCTACAGTATAAATCCTCACCTCTTAGGCATTTTCACAATCTTATGTTGATGGATTATAAGCCCTAGTATGCTAATAAAATTTCAATTCAAATAAGAATAAACTATCTCTTTCTAACATATAAAGCCTCATCATAGGATAATTTGGAGTGTTCACTAGGCTTCCTAGTATCATGAGTGCTCCCTACTTATCTTTCTTTAGGATTCAAAAATAAGCCTTTGTAAATTGAACATTCCCACTTGATTTTCCAAAAATACCCAATCCTTTGATAGTCTAACCTTGAAATCTTTGGAGATATTGTTTGACTACTTTAATCGAGAGTGTTCTTAAGAAATTCTTATTTCTTAGAATATAATTAATTATGGAAGCTTGATTCCATAGGAAATTAAAGAACCCAATATAAAATAAACCGTTCTTTACTTTTCATGTAAAGTAGGGGAAGATCTCTAGTATATATGAAGACCCATCTACCTTAGGAGTCCTTATTAGATGATTAGGTCCACTGTAGGGTGATGTTTCTATCTTTCAGGATAGTATATTATACCTGAATATTATACCTGATCACTTCAATAAATACCCCCTAAGATTTGCGTGGTGTCCCAACGACTCTAAATTAAAACATTACAGTGACATTGATAATAATATACAATCTTGAAAGATAAAAATAGTATTCTACAAATGATTCAAAGACTAAAATAAGATAAGTTTTCTTATTATTGAACATAAATGTAACACAGAGAGTAATTTACTATCTCAGAGATAGAAATATTATTCTACTATGTATTCAAATATAATAATAAGAAATAATTTTCAAAGTTTTTAGTCTACATTTCCAAGAAATTTTATTGGTTTCTTAAAATTTCATTAAGATCTTTAAGATATGAGTTCCCTATAATGGAAAGCCTTTATAGTTAATTACTTCTTAAGAGTGTGAACACTTAAGAATACTCTTGATTAAAGTAATGGTGAATAATTTTATGATATATTCAATGTTTAAACTCAAGGATTTGCTTACTTTAAAATTTAATTGGGATTAGATCAATTCAGAAAGGAGTTCTAAAGGCCAAAAGAAGATATGTAGGGAGCATATGGTATTGAGAAGCTCAATAGTACTCTAACTATCCTAAAATTAGACTTTGTGATTTAATGTTTTAATTTATTTATGTTTCAACTTGATCATTTTATTAGAAATTTAAGACTTATAATTCTCTAACATAAGACTAAGAATAATCTCAATAGGTGAGGATTTATGAAGTGGCCCAAGAGAACTATCATAAACATAAACTAAGATGAGAACTACAACAAAGTAATCACTCAGAGAGCCAATATACCAATATGTAATAGGACTTACATATTTTAACTTTATGTGAAGCTAAAATAAGACAGACTCTACTAGATTTATAAACCTACTTCGAAGGCCACCTACTAATCCACCTAATAGATTTAAAATCACGAAACATGGTCTTATATGAATGTAAGATAGGTAAGGCTATTATTACTTATGAAAATTCCTAAGCCTAAACTTAGCTACTGAATTTGAGTAATATGTCATATGCAATGCACCTAAATAATGCATCAGTTTATAATTTACATATATTTTAGACACTTTAATTTATTTTGAGGCTCTAGTATGTAATTTTTTCCTATAATGCATGATTTAAGAAATAGTTAAAAAGCCAATGATTTTTTAGAGGTAGTCTTCTATAGGAATGGTATTCATCCTAATTAGATAGATGCCTCATTTTGTTCAATGGGTGAAGAGCAAATTCAAAAAGTATGAAATAATATGTTTTATGTTTTGACATCTTAAATTATTTATAGTAAGTTTTATTATGCTTAAGTCTTTAAACATGTTTTTTATAAGTTGAATTTAAATTTAAGTTTCATTTGATTAGTTGGATAAAATTTATTTTATGCTAAGATCATATTGCAATAAAGTTAGGCTTTAACATGCACAAATAGTCAGAAAAATCAATCTTAAAAGTAGGTATCTCTAGTGTATAATCAATGTAAACATTACAAGAAAATAATCAAATTAACGAAAGAAAGACCCATGTGGTTTGGTACGTTTATACATCTCAAAAGAAAAGTAAAAAAAATAGGCAGTCGAGCTGTGCCCTAATATAGCCTTGCCTAAACCTACAACTGATAGACTTAGCCCATATATCTTCTACCTTCATCTTCTAGTTCTTCTTGTTCCAAAATGCTACGAGGCTATATTCTAGGGGGTTCATTTTTATATCCATTTCGTTGTTCTTCTAAAATCACACAAGCCAAAATATCATAGTTTAAGACTCTATAAAAATTACATTTATAAAATCAAAAATTAAAACTCAAAACCTATAAAAAAGGTTTAGCCCAACGATTTATTTCTCAATAAAAACATTCAATCATTCATTATTAAAAACTTAGCAGTATGAGTACAAGCAAAACACCTATCTTATTGGTCATTCTTAAAAGGATTTAAGCATTTGATTTTATATTTAAAGTAGAATTAACAATAAACATTACTAGTTTAATAATTATATCATCACACAACACTGCCCCTTTTAAGCATGATCATCTATAGAAAATAATACTAATTTTGTCCTAATACTAATTAACAAAATCTTATAATTATCCCAACAATCACTAAACAAACTTAAAATAAGCGTCATATCATAGAAAAGCATCATAACATGACACCATATCAAAACAAACAAGGAAACACTAATCATCCCTAGCCTAAAGGTCTAAGGGCTATGACCTAACAAACAAGTCTTGCACCGAAATTCCTCATCACAGGCGAGCCATATTTTGATCAAATCCCACGGCAAGCGGTGGAGCGTAGTCTCCATGGAGTTTGACGGGGAGGTAAGTGTGGTTTTCTTCACCAAAACTTTGTCTTGATGAGGCAAAGGTGCTCAAACCATTTTGATCATCGAGGATCAATGTCCGCGAGGTATGAGTTCAAACCGACCACCATTATGCATACTTTGGTCCTTTGTGAAGTTGAATTGATCCATATTGATATCAATCCATCTAGATAGGTTGGAAATCGATCCTTGATTAATTTGGAACCAAAATAGCATAGTTTCATCACTCTGATCACTAAAGTTCATCCCCGGAGAGCAAACAGCTCTTGGTTCTCCAACAGGAAGATAGAGATATAATCCTCATCATACATTCCTTTTATTTGAAATAGATGGCTCTAATTTTGTTATAACATATGATTTAATTCTCTTAAGAAAATTATGATTGAATCACCCATCTTATCATGATCGCATGGATGGCTTTGATGATTCTGTTCTGCTGTTTGCCATTGACATGCATTTGACATGGACCAATATGTAGTTGACATGCAAAAAGGGCCGCCTAGTCACTGCTGACCAGGTTAAGTAAGAAAAATAGGATTTCTAAATTTTACAAATGGTAAAAAATAAATAGAAATTTAAAAATTTATAAAAAAATAAAACACTCAACCAAAAAAAATGCAAATAAGAGCTCTATGGATTCATTTAAATATGGAGAATCCATTAAACCCAAAATGCATAGTTTTTATTGAGTATTTTTGGGTTAATTTGGGTTTAAATGAAAATAATCAACTCAAATTAAACACAAACCATTAATCCAAGTAATATTAAACTTTGGGAAATTAAATTTAAGTTTAAAAAACTCCTTAGATAAATTTTTTATGATTTATTGGCAAGGAAATCTTAAAATACAAAATTTTCAAGCCATAAACCTTAATTTAATGATATAAATTAATATTAAATTAAAAACATTATGGAAAATTATTAAATCAATTTGAATCATCATAATATACCATAATGAATCTAAACACATTCTTAAAACTTATTCAAACCCCATAATGCCCAAAATGACCTAATTTGTTAATTAATTGAAATAATTAATTCAATTAATTAATCAAAACTTCAAAAAATTCATAATAAATCAACCAAAACTCTACAAAATTTAAATAAACTTTCTTTGGATTCATATTCTAGAGGAGTATTTAATAAAAAAAATAAAACCTCCAATTAATTTCTTTTAATATTAAAATAATTAAAATCTTAATTGACCAAAATTTACACATCTGATTATGGTGAAATTTTAGGGAACTTAAATTGGCAAGAAGGCCCACTTGCCATAAAGATTTCAAAGTCAAATGACTTATGGATTAGAAATTGTTGAATTTCCCATCCTTAGGTCAATTTAAGTGAAATGATAAATAAAAAAAGCATAGAAATTATAAAAAATTTATAAAATCAACTTAAAACATTTCCATTAAGATTAGAACACCTAGGAAAAATTTTCTAGCCTTTTCAAGTTAAAGATTTTGATTAATTACATACATAAGGTTTAATGAAATGAAAGAAAATAAAAATTTAATCAAATCTAAAGTTATTAATTTGATAAATTTCTAATAAATCATTTAATCAATTGAAATTAAATCTTTTAAACTAAGCTTGAATTACAATATCAACATAAATGGATTAAGTGGATTCATTCAAGCTAATGAACATAAACAACATAAACATTAATGAAATAAATAAATTAAATCAAGTAATTAAAATTCAAAATAATCAAGGTTATCTAATCAAGTTAACTCATCCAAATTCATAAACATTAATGAAATGAATAAGTAAGATCAAATCAAATGAACATTTAATTAAATGAAAGGAAACATAAGATTAAATATAAAACTAAGTTATAAAAAATAAATAACATAAGACATAAATGAATGAAATCATTTCATAATCAAGATTTAAAAGAAAATCTTAAATTTTAATAAATCAAACTAAAGAAACATTGATCAAAGAAAAAGAAATGAAACAAGAATGAAATCTCCAAATCTTGATAAGGTTAGATTGGATAAACTCTAAACTTAAATAAAAAATTAAAATATTAATCTAATCAAACTCAAATTAAAATAAACCACTTAATAAATTCAAAAGAAGCTAAATAAGATACTTAAGATATTAGCTTGACCTTCTAGAATGAATGAGAGTCCATTCTACTAGGATTTAGGTTGTTGAATAGAATGAGTTCTACTCAAAGTGAAATTTATTTTAGTATTCATTCTTGAAAACTTAAATTTCATTTTAACATAAAATATAATTAAAAATGGAAGTAAACTTGTAAATTAATTAAATCACTTAAATTGAAAATACCAAATAGAAAATTGAACAAATTTTAAGAATAAAGTAAAAGAAATCAAAAGAATGAATTTTTTTTCATAATTAGCAAGCATATGGTATATAGTCTGGACACCCGAGGTCTCATGGCTACTAGTCCGAAGGATATCTTGATACCTCAAACTTCTTGTTTAACAATGACACATTCCTATGAAGCAACATTAGGAAAAGTGAAGGATCAAATCTCAAATCAAATTAACCAAACTTTGAAAACCAAATCAAAACTTGAACCTAAAGTGCCTAGTAAAGTCATACCATACAAGCTTATTTCTTCACACACTAGATTATTAGGTCACCGATCATAGACTTAGGTTAGGTTGATATTCTGTAATATTTTGTGATGTAATGTGAAATATTTTTCTTATTTTATGGTGTAATATTTTAGACCAGATGGCTAGGATTGTTTTCTTAACCGGTTGGTAGGATGTTCTTTTTAGGCTAACACTATTTTCTATTAGGGGCTATGCTAGAAGGGGCTTCCATAATAAGAAAATATATAAATGCTATTTGCTTTTAGGTATGCTTAAGTCCCTAATCATAACCAAATTAGATAGGTAGGCTTGGTAAGCAATTAATGTTAAGCACGTATGTTTGCATTATAACTATTGATATGCTGTTTATATTTTCTAACGCTTGTTTTGTATGTTTAAGAATTTAATTTTTTTTGGGAATTTTAAATATGATTTGAGCCTAGAATTAAGTTGTGATCTATGGGGTTTAAGAATAGCAGGGGCTGACCCTACTAGTGCATGGTCTCAATGGTCTCCTGTGATGCCTTTAGAGGTCCTTGAAGAAGGTGATGATCTTGAAAGAAGGCCACCATAGATCAAACTTTTAGTTCTAGACCTTATATAAGGACAGAGCTCGACTGCCCATTTTTCTTTTATTCTGAGGTGTAAAGCAGAACCTAGCCGCATTAGCCTATTTTGTTAACTAATTTGCTTAATTTATTTTGGGTGTGCAATAGAAATAATCTCCTTTTCTAAGTTTCTTTTGTGGTGTATTTCCATGATGAATGGTTGAAATGTTAGACTCCTAGAAAAAGAAATTAAATTTTATACTCACCTAAATCTAAACAACTCAAACATAAAAAATCATAACCTCACATTAATTAAAGCCCTGGACACAACATAAAAGCAACTAAAATAATTAGGTTTTGTGAAACATGATAGCATATTATTTGTACTTGAATTGGGCACTTCACCCATTGCACATAAGTGGACATCTGACCTATGAGGATCATCACCCTTCTAGAGGGAAGTGTGCCTTTTTTTTTGATGTGTCCCATGATCACTTCTAACTGCATATCATTATAGGCATAAAATGCATACCCAAGGCTTTAAAATGAATTATTAGTCAAGACAAAAAAAAAAAAAATTTGTTGTGTTAATTAAGTACATAACATGCCAAATATTATGTTAGAGAATGAGTTAGGCTCTTAGCTTTTTTTTCTTAAATATAATAGCCTAGCCATCTTGTATACATAAGACAAGACTCATAATTTTTAGAAATCACTCAAGTGTTGTTAGTTGACAACCCTTACAAACAAATTATAAGTCTAGAAGAGTTAGGGATATGCTTATTTTTTCTCAAATGAGAGAAAGAGCCAATAATTCCCAAAAGTTAAACTAAGTCGAGCCTCTAACTTATGCCAGGAGCATTTGTAGACTTAGGTTCTAAAGCATCCTATTAAAATAAGTCTTCAACCCTAGGCACTTTTATAGTCTTGTGCTACTAGAATCTAAGTTCTAAGTTTCTAATAAAATATCAATTCAAATCCTACTAAATTTAATCTCAAAATTATAAAGCCTAATTGTAGATTAGTTGAAGTGCTTATTGGACATCCCAATATCTATAGGCATTTCCTACTTAATCTAAATTGATTTTCAAAAGAGCTCTTTCCCTTTGAAAGTGTTCCCTATTGAATTTCCAAATAACCATCTTTTCAAAATCAACTTTGAAATCCTTAGAAATAAAATCTATTTCTTTAATTGAGAGTATTCTTAAGAAGAGATCTTTCATTCTTAAGATGTAATTAACTATGGGGGCTTGCCCCTATAGGCAATTATGAACCCTATAATAAAATAAACCATATTCTACTTCTTCATATAGTTCAGGAGAAAAATCTCTGGTACATCGACCATCTGCCTTAGGAGTCTTTATTAAGTAATCAAATTCATTATAGGGTAATATGATTATTGTTTGAGATAATATATTTGATTACTTAAATAAGCACTCCAAAGATCTACGTGGTGTTCCAAATTTAAATTTTCACAAGAAGAAGATTGTCTCCTCAAAATCTACAAAGTTCTAAAGGTTGTTAAAAATAGAAACCTTTAAAGAAGAATTAAGAAGTTAGAGAGCCAAATTGCCAACCAAAAAAATTCCTACTCTAAGAGAGGTGAGAATATTTAAAATTATCATGCTCACCTTGAGCAGAGCTTAATACCCAAGAGTCCAATGTTCGGTGAACACCGACAATGAGCCCTTAAGCACAAGGGTACTAAGTGGTAGTTCTTGGAAAGTCCCAACAACCACCACAAAAAAGTAATATAATTCTTCTGATGAACACTAGGGTGTGACAGCTAGGATGCGTTCCCATAGATTCACCACTAAAAGGTCCTAATCGATTTGGGTACCTAATGAGTTCCAAGACATCAAAGATGAGATGGCTCAATATGAAGCTACTCTACCTACTGACAAAGGAACTGAATCTCCTATCATCAACTAGAAACATAGATTTGAAAATAATTAGCTATTAGATGAGGACACATATAATAAACTATTCTAAGAAGATGAGGATTTCCTAAACAATGAAGAGAAATAAATTCTGGACTTCCAAAATAATGAAGATATTAATTGTATGAAAGTCAAAGTTGTTCACATGGCCGATAAACATTTATGAATCATAAATGTGGAACTCAAATGATAAAATAAAAAAGAACATCAAAAGAACCCAAATCAATAAAAAACCAGAGGTGAAGCTCAAGTAGAAGTTGAAGTAACTAAAGAGCTAATTTATATTATAAAAGGTTGCAATGACAAATGTGTTCTCAACTCCAAAGAAGAGACCAAGAAATCAATCAGCTCAATAATCATCTCAATGAAATGAAATGATTGATGAAAGAGCTATTTGGTCAGCTAAACCTCATAGCAATTGCAACATAACAAATACCTCCAAAGAATCCTTCAGAAATGATCAACCCAACAGTTGAAACTTGGGGCATGCAAAATGCTACACACAACTTTCCAATAGCTTCAATGCAAAGGCAAGAACCAGAAAGATAAGTTATATTAAATGCCTATCAAGAAGCTGATGTTATAACCAAATCCCAAGTAGAAGATCTCATCGGCTAAAAATCAAAGCAATCATTGCTTCAGAAACTGTTGAACAGCTAGTTAGAAAAGGCCAACCATACTCGATCTAATATGACCAACTATAGTACCCTAAAGGGTACGTTGTGCCAAAATTTAACATATTTTTGGGTACAGATAATCTACGACATCACTTACCACAATTTAAATACACTTGTAGAAATACCTTACTATTACCATACATTATTAACATTCTTATCAACACAGCCTTCTAGTGGTGTACTGAGTTACCCAATGACTTAGTTAAAATCTTTATCGAGTTGGAAATACTCTTCGTCAAGAGATTTGCAGGTGTAACGAAGAAAGTAGCGATAACAAATCTCATCATGAAAAAGAGAAGGAAATACAAAAGTGTTATAAAATATATTACAATATAGAGAAATCTAAGCATAAAATGTGATCAACAGCTCACATAAAAGCATACAATAGAACTCCTCATAAGAAGCATTTATGATCAAAATGGCCCCATATATAGCTATAACTATGATTAATATGTTCCAAGAATTATTAGATTGTGTAGCCAAGTTCGAAAAGCTTCCTAAGCAAAAGGCCTTAATACCAACTATAATAATAATTCCTTTGGGAAAGAAAAGTAATCTAAGTTAAATAATTCAAAGAAGAATGATGTGAATATAACATTCACATTCACAGTTAACAAAGAAGGAAACAAAGGAGTGGCAACCTTTTGATTAGTAATAAAGCGAATAGAGGATAGAAAAAATGGCCAACCCTCCAATAGAAAGAGAATGTACTACTAAGATCTTTAAACACACTTTAAAATTGGGAGTACAATTTTTAGAGCCACGTCGGCTAGATCAAGTAGACAAAGTTGATGATCCCAAGTATTGTCCATTACATAGACTTATAAGTCGCCTAATTAAAGATTATTTTATCTTCAAAGATTGGGTAGAAAAGAACTATCAAAATGGGAAAATCACCTTATCAGACAATGTACTAGTACATCCTAAAAAGGAAAATGTAAATGTTATTACAACACACCCAATCTAGAATGAAAAAGATAAAGATGCTGAACCAGCTAGATCTTAGAATATAAATGATGATAATGGAAAAACTCTACAAACATAGGAAGAAGAATAAGGTGGTTGGGAGACATTCATCTCAAAGAAAACTAAAAAGATGATTAACATTCTTTTAGCCATAAAAGGCATCCATTGGAAAAATTCCTTAGAGCCTGAAATAGATCCAAGATAGCTCTTTCCCAATAAAGGCTAATTTTAATAGAATACAATGAAGAAGATAAAAATCAATCACTCTTCCTCGTCAAAGCTCCACAAATAAAAAAAGAGGAAATCTAGAAAACCAAAGTCTGAAACATAAAAAATGGTTGACTCTTTAGTGGAATACAAATAACCTCTTCAAAGGCCAATTAAACTAGAAGAATATATGAATTATTTAAAGCTTGACACAAAAAATACTGAAGAAGAAGTTTTGAAAGAAATGCATCAAGTCATAAAGATTCATGAAAATTCTAATCCTCAAGCCCAAATAGGAGCATGCTATGTAATTGTAACTTCAATTGACTCTAAGGATGAACTATGCTTTCCTAGAGAAAAGCCAATTACATGGAAGGTCAAGTCAAGTTCAAAGAAATTATACCCTAGACTAGGCCATAGTTCTGAGAGTACTAAAAATTTTAGAAATTTTAAAGAGACATGAAATTTAGAGATTTCTTATCACAAATAAGATCAGATAGAAGAAGTAACTCAAGTCCAATTAAGGAGTGAAAAATGAATTTCTCCACCCCCACAATGTAAGGCTAGTGATAAAGGAAAAGAAATATCAAATAAATGAAAATGCCATACTTCCACCATTGACTAAACCTCAATAGTCTACCAAAATAAGAGTAGACTATAATGTTCTGGCTTGTTTATGCAAGCTCCCTTCTTTACTATGTATATATGATGCTCTCATATTATTTAAGGATATACATGAGACATTCATCAAAGCCTTACAAAATTTAGAATGACATGAAGTATTCTTTGCTGAAGAGAGGATGAAAGTTGACTTAACCTATCAAAAATTAGCTACCATCATATTTAGTGATGCTGACCTATTATTAAAAAAAATCGAGCACAATTGACCCATTTATGTCATAGCTGAAAGTAATTCCACCAGCATAAAAATAGATATTGATCAACCCAGGCACGGTTATTCTCTTAACAGACACTCAGAGCATTAGCTTTAGATGCTCACTATCTGGATGAAAGTACAATATTCCAATAAGGATTCAATGAACATGGACATCAAACCTTATGATCCATTATCCCCTTTATGCTTTGGGGAACTGTGATCATCCTTTCATAGCCTGCCTGTTCAGAGTTTGAGACAAAGATTCATAGATTATTTTACTAATAGAGATACACCCTTACTATTATCAAAACATGGGTATAGATGCATAACAGAATACCTCATTCAGCTTAGACATAGTTAGCTTTATTACTAGCATCATGAGTCTGTGATCTTGAGGGATATGGTCCTAACAGAGTGGCTAGGTAGTACAAATTCACTTAGGCTACACCTATATATGGACTACTACAGATACTAGACATAGTAGATACTCATTCCCTAAGGACACTTCCACTATCTATTCATTTAATAGTAGCTTCTACAAAATGAGATTTCTCACTTCTTCTAGGGACTGATTCTAGTTTATACGTAGTCGCACAAGAGGCTTACACAGGAGTAAACCACCTATGGTTATTATGGATCCACCATACATTCTCTTCCTTCTTGGAGCTAGGCTTTTACATATATAGTTATAGATTGGGAAGAGGTAGATCAACATGACATTTGTATTCCCCCTGATATAACTCATGCTCCCAAGATAACATCAGATGAGCAAGGAAGTAATAAGAAGTGATAATGAGAGGCTTCATTCGTTCAGGAGAGAGATGATAGAGATAATCACAGTCCTTTGTCAGCTGGTTATGATATGGGAGTAACAGGGATAGATGACTCTACTTATATTTTTGTCTCACGGTAGTAATTGAGCCATCGTTAGATAGATGGAGAGTGATGTCACTTTAGTATTATCAATAGATACTAATGTGGCTTTCCTAGTGTACTCAGCCTGTTAGCAATGATCATGTGCATATTAGAGAGGACAATATATAGAGGAATCTGACATTTTGATGACTAGCCACGAGCCACTCTTATTAGACTCAACTTGCGTGATAGTGAGTTCCACCCTAGATGAACCCTTAAATGCTAACCTTGTGCAAAAGTCACCCTATTCCCACTTTATACAACTCATAGAATTATCTAGTTTGGATATCTCATGCTTTGTCTCTAAGATCTGCCCTAGGCCTACATATCCACTACTTTGCGACTCTTCAAAGTGCCTATGTCATATAGTGACAACACTACACCACTTGCTTCTGAGTGTTGACTTATAAGTTTTACCTAAGTTTCTAGTTTCTGTGTGTAACCAAATTTTTTGTTAGATTGTGTTGAAGGTCTTGAAGTAGGAGAGCTATAGCTTTGGGAATCCATGTTCAGAGATGTTTAGTTTTGATTATTCTCTTTATGCACTACTTATCAGGAGATCTTTTTAGATACAATCACTACTATAAAAATCTCATTCAACGCTACTTCTCATCTAGTCTCCCTAGTTTGCCAAAATCTTGAGCATAGTATCAGAGCCTTGAGATCCTACTAGAGAGAGCTTTCTAGAGCACATATTGAGCTTCTCAACATATCTATTGAATTGGAAGAGTTATAATTGAGAGGATAGTATCTATTAGAGAGGAGATCTATGAATAGATAGGCTATCACAGCTATATAAGAGGATTACTCACAGACAGATGCTTAGGTGTTCAAACTTGAGCATATTCTTTCTTCATTAGTCAATGACCAGGAATCTGCCCTTCAACATCTCCACTAAGCTTGAGAGAGGCAGTTTACTATAGCCTATTGAGCTCATATAGCTTCTATATGTATTAGAGAAATTCAGGCTAATTATATGTAGCTGAAACCTCTTTTATGTCACTGCCTCATATAATATATGAAAGTGATTAGAAATTTTAAAAGATTATATTTTCTCTTTTCCTATTATTTTGGTGCATATAATCATTGATAAATAAAGAAAATAATGAATTCATCATGTCAATTGACATGATATATTCATTAGTATGTGATTTTGTTTGTATCTAAAAGTAATAATAAAATAAAATAAAAATTTGACTTAGAGCATCATAACACTATAATCATGGTGACTAGGTGATGTTGTAGCTTTCAAGAAGGATAACCATCCCCACCAGTTGTTTATTTAAGTAATATAGCACTGCGGTGTTATAGTCCCAACACCTAGGTACTGTCATGACGACCATCAATTTTAAAAGCAAGAAAATTAACTCTTCCCACCAACTACTTCTCTAGCAGCAACAACTCCCTAGAGGGGAAGAGAGGGAATGGTTAGAGGTTAGAAAACCACCCAAGAAAGAGCAAGAATGGTTATTGAAAACCCTTATAAAAAAAGGGGATTGCCACTCTATTTTTTCTTCTTTTTCTCTCTTCCATCCTAGTGTCATATCCAGGTATTCTTTAGCACTCTATTATCTCCAAAATGTGTTTCTTGTCACTGTATGAGGGTGTCTTCCACTCGCATGTGATATGTTTCAAGCCGACTGTCGTTAACTCCAGGTAAAGATTCTTGAAAATGTTCCTTTATATAATTTTCTCCCTCGAAAGAGACTTTTAAAATTTTCACTGTCGATCTTGAATTTAGTGAGAAATAAAAAGTCTCCCTCCATTGATCTTGGAGCCAAAGTAAGGGAGAAGAATTCAGTTTTGTTAAAAAAATATGTTTAGGTGCAAGAATCTTAAGAATTTTAAGTTTGAAGACCTTCGCCATTGAATTTTGTTTCGGCATGAGGTGAAAATCCTCCCTTTATTGATCTTGGATTTGGAATAAAAGAGAAGAGTGCTTCTTACACTAAAATACTATAAAATCTAACATTACTAAAGTGTTATGCCTCTTAATTTTCATAAAAATTTATTGAATTCCCCAAAAATCTAGTTTAAGAATAGGGTTCCTGCTCCGCGGCATCGAGGAACCAAGTCTCAATGCTGAGATGTTGAGCCCTTGAGAATGATGTCTTTTGCACTTTGCTCCGAGGCACTAATACCTAGTGTTGTAGCTTGAAGTTCTTGGGTTAGTGTCTTACTTGCAGTACTGTAGTGTTGTACTTCATCATCACAATGTTACCTTCTAGGGTTATAAAATTGAGAAACTTATTTAGAACAGTGCATTAGCATAATTTTTTCAACACTGAGGTGCTAAATCTTGAAATTCATTCCACCATTGAACTTGGTTTTAGTCTGAAATAAAATTCTCTCTATGTTAATATTGGATCTGAGATAAGCGAGAAGGGTGTTTTGTACTAAAGATCATGAAACCTACCATTTCTAAGGTGTTATACTGCCAAATTTTAAAATTTTCAAAAAGTATTGAATCTTATGCACTAATGAAATAACACCAAGGTTCTAAGGTTCCAGACCGCATTGAGTCCTCGAATCTTGAACCTTATGCATGCATCCAATGACACGAAGGCGCCAATGTTCTAGCACTGAGGCATAGAATCCTCAGAAAAATTAAACTTTAGGCACTCATCTGACAGCGCCAAGGTGCTGATATCTTAACGCTGAGGCATTGCGCTCTTGAAAAATTAAATCTTAGGCACTCAATTGATAGTGCCAATGTGCTTATATTATAGCATAGAGGCACTAATCTCTCTAATATTACACTCAAACACATCTATAATGCTGTAATGCTATCCATGTAGCGCTGAGGCATTGATTTCGAGTTTTGAACTTATATCTTTCAATTAATGGCACAAAGGCGTTGAGACCTCAATATTATTTATTTTGATCTAAAAATTTTATTATTAAGATTTAAATCCTAAATCTTTCCAAATAATAGAGACAAACACAAAGCATAGAAATAAAGATAATTTTATTAACACTAAAATTCATTCTAAAAAATTTCATAATAGATAAATAAATAAAAGAGAAGAAGAAAGAGAAAAAAATACAAATAATATAGATAGGAAAAACTAATAGTCAGAGTCATCATCATCCTCCTCTTCTTCCAACTCCAGCATGGTGCTCACATAAGGGTGATGTCGAGGTGCTATAAAAAAAGAAGCCTGATCCGAGCATGCATGAAAGTCACCATTTTCAAATATATTAATAAGTGCTGAGTTAAACTCAGCCATGTGTGTAAACTATGGTGGTTAAATTTTCTTCCCAGTTACTGCTGCTGCCGACCAGTTTCACCAACCATTTTCTTTAAATTTAAAACTTATCCTTTAATTTCTTGGAGTTGCTCACTAAAGATCTTGGAGAATTTAGGTCAGGATTGAGGAGCATGTGAGCTTTCTCCCACCTCAGTCCTCGAGTCAAATCCTTCAATTACTCTCTTAGTAAGGAGATCCCTCTAAATCAAAACTTCTTCATCAGAATTCTCTTGCGCACTGGCTGTAATACATAAAGAATAAATTAAAGAAGAATGACCATAACTTATAGTAGTACTACCTTTAAGCATATTACAAATAGAATTATAAATGATCCTCCCTACATCCATAGTAAAGTCCTTTTGAATCGCATAATCAAAAATGGCCTTTTCTTTTGTCATCTCACTGATATTGCAAGTGGGTATTAACTTGATAAAAATAAAATAGTATCAAGCTTTGGCCTCAAGGGTGAGGCTGCTGGTAGGAAAATTAGTCAATCTTTTCCTTTGGTCTTTTTCCATTGTATATTGGAATTTTTAATAGTGAGGAAACTAAGAATTTCATCAAAATCAGGACAATCATTATAATAAAAGAGATACTAATCATATATAATTTCTTGTAAATTAGAATATGCATTACTAGTACTATTATAAAAACTTATTAGTTTTCCTTAGACAAAAACCCTATTATCCCGGTGCTCCTTTCCTTTGGCGAAGAACTCTCGCACCACAAGAATAGAACAAGAGTTGTTGTCGTAGACTACTTTCTCCTAACCTCGCTCATTAATGATTCTCTCTACGCTGCCACCCAGGTTGAAGAAAATACTCTGGGATAAGATGTTTGTGGATGAGAGCGTGGTGGTATTGCTCTTCTGCTTCCACACTAATGAACCTTCTAGGGTCGCTGACACCCTCTTCTTACCCTTATTGGTGTATTTGATTAGCATATCTACTTTTCTAGAGTAAAATAAAAACTAAGAAGGGAAATGTCAAGAGAAGTGTAGAGAAGAACCAAATTTTTGGAATGAAAATTTCATATCTTAGGGGTCCTATTAATAGATTGGACCCAACGCCGAGGCACTGGCCTCTTGATTTCTAAGGTTTAAGACTAGCACCGTAATGCTCCATATGCGATGCCTAGGCCCTAGTCACCTAGTCAAAATGATTACTACACCACTTAAAAAGAGCACTTATTACTATTTATTATCATTAATTTTGTAATCGATCAGAACTGAAAAGTGTGTCAGATATTGATTGAGTTCCACAGTGCTCTGACTTAGCGTCATTGTGCTGGTCAAAAGTTCTATCCTTTTTTGTTAAATGCACCTGCCAGCTTGTTGACCTTTGAATGGATTTTTGACTGGTGCCTTAGTATTAGTCAATCCATTTATATTATTCTATGGCGCCTTAGTGCAACGGTGTTGGGATTACATCACTGAAGCGCTTTTTTTTTGAAACTTATGTTCCTACCGCTAAGGCGCTGCCTCACTTGCATTGAGACACTAAGATTCAAGCACTGAGGTGCCAATTTCTCGACGCCATGGTGTTCTACCACAAGCACCGCGATGCTTCTTTTATAGCGCCAATGCCCTATACCCTAAAAATATATACAATAAAAAAAATCAAACTAAGCACCTTTACATTAGCCATATGAACACCCTTATAAAATCTATTTGCCTTCCAAGGGATGTAAGTCCAATATAGTTATTCACCATGAGAATACCCTTCTGGCCTTCCAAGTGATGTAAATCCAATCTACTTGTTCATCATGCAAATGCCCTACTGGCATTCCAAAGGGATGTAAGTCCAATCTATACGCTCACCATGCAAACAATCTATATCCATATGATACGCCAAAGGGATGTAAGCTCAATCTATCCATCATATGAACATTTCTACATGGCATTTCCCAAAGAATTTAAGCCCAATCTACTTGTTTGTCATGTGAATACCCATATATTCTTGCTTTCCTGTAAATGTAAGCCAGTTTATTTACTTATTCGTTGTGCAAACATCCCAATCCTAAAACTTTAGTATACTCGAGATATCTAAAATGAGGCAACCCATGGCTGCTAATCAAACCCTAGAACATTATGGCTGATATCCCTCTAAGGTTGGTTGACTGAAATAATGTAATCCCGAGATGACAAAACTATGAAATCTTGATTGGGACTACCCTCTTATTTTCTTTAGACAGTCATTCACGTCACACTTTTAGATACTGATTAACATTAGAGAGATATGTTTGTTTTTAATATTAATTAAGAGTTCTCTCTTACAATGGTAAGTGGGATAATTAACTATGAATGCTTACGTTCATAAGAAGTAGAACCCAGATCTAAATAAATTCTAACATATTATCAGGAGAAATCTAGTTGAATATATATCAATCTGCCTCATAAAGAACATACTCCTAGCCATCCCAATAAAGATGGCAGAGAGTTTCCAAAAAGATGTTTTTCTTAAGCGATCCAGATGTAAAGTGTTTTACATAGAAATGGCTTGACTGTGGTTAATTTAAGTACAAGCTTGAAGTCAGTTTGGTCTAGGTTTATTATGGTGATTTCAAGTTATTACATTCCATTAAATTAAGCTTGCTACCTTCTAAAGAGACAAATCAAGCAATTCCTTCACATCAAAATAACTTGCTATATGTAGATTAAAAAATGAAAAAATTATTAATTAAAAATCATGATATGTATATGGAATTGTGTCTCAAAACTAAAATGAAGGTATTTTATGGCCATCATAGATGGCATAATATTATAATTTTTTTGGTCATTGATGGCAATTAATAATTGAAATATTTTCCATAAAGAATGTCAAGAAAATTTTAATCACAAATGATACATATGATCACTAATGTGCTATCACAAAATTATGTAATCAACAATTGATCCCCACTTTTCCTTCACAAAGGCTTTTAAACTTAGAAAAACAAATGATCTATAAAGGCACATAAATGTATATAAATTTAAAAGGGTAGTTTAAGACTAGATACAATCATAAATCTATAACATGATTAGATTTTTTATTGCTTTAGTTGTACTTATTACAAATAGTTTTTAGATGTCTAAGTTCTTTTTAATTTCCTCAAAGAACTTGCATGTAAAACACACACAACACAAATGGAATATACTTTGGGATATACAATAAGTAATATGCATATAACTTACATTGATCATAATATCACAAACAAACAAACAAAGAACTACAATTACTCAAAAATAAAGTACACATCCTCATTGAAATGCAAAATTGAACAGAACAAAATATTAACACAAGTTGAATATGATATATGAGATTGTACACATCTTTAGTTTGATATTCATAATAAATAATAATAATAATAATAATAAATGCAAACTCTTGATTCTTTTCCTCATCATCTTCTTCTACTTCTTTTAATTCGTTGATGCAACATCACCGACACTTGTACCATATAGACCAATTGTAAGAGCTGTGATAAGAAAGAAAAGAAATAATATATAAAGTTGTTAAAATAAACCACATAATCTTTTTTCTAGTAAACAATTTTCCTTAAAAATAGCTCTTAATTGAATAATTGAACAAATAATCTTATTTTATATTAAAAATTTCTAAAAGAAATTAATCTTATTCATAATAATGAGCTAAATGAAAATAAATGAATAATAATTTTTTATTTTAACTAAATGCACTTCGAAAATGTGATACTTAAATTATTTTTATGAGTAAGAAAATCTAAAAAGATAAACACTTGTTATTTATCACTTGAATTTGGGTTTTCTTTCCTCCATATTTGGAAAACCACCTCTTTAGTATAGAAATTTAATTTTTTGTTTACCTTGAAATTAACATTCTTTCTCCATCTCTCACATAATCTCATGTTTACAATCTCTCTCTCTCTCTCTCTCTCTCTCTCTCTCTCTATATATATATATATAATGTAAAATATTTAGAAATGCGATGACTGTGTGGAGCCCACATACAGACCAATTTCTAATTGTCGTTTGTATTGGAATAATATGCTGCCGGCTCTTCACACGGCTTTGGTCATCACTCCAACCATTATTTTAGGAATAATTTCACTCTTTAGAATTCATTAAAACATAATTATTTGTGCATTAATACAATCTTTTTATGCATTAAGTTATTATTAAAATTTCAACAAAGACTAATAATTTTATTTATTTACTAATTGTACATCTGAAATGTTAAAGATTTAAGAATTCGAAGGACTGAGATATCTTATTAAATTTTGTTTATTTATTTTAATATTAACCAGATTAATTAAATCATAATTAATCTAATTAAATATATTAATTAAAAGTTAATTATTAACTTACTACTAATTAAATAATAACGTATACTTAGATAAAAATCAAAATAAATAATTATATTAATTGACTTAAAATATAAAATATTTATTTAAATATTATTATTTATTAAGATTAAATTAATTATTTAAGTAATATATATACATAAAACTTGTTTGGTTTTTTTAATAATTTTAATTAATAAAATATGCTGTCACTTTTAAAATTTAAATCTGATCATATTTATTTGAGATTAATATTTTAATCAATCAATATTTTATAAAATTAATAATAATAATAATATTAATATATTTATTTAATATTTTTAGATAGTTAATATTATTTATTAAAATTAATTTTAATTTTTAGTAATGAACTTTAGTTAATCACATTTAATTAATTTATCGACTAAACGAAACCCGACTCTTTCTCTCTTATGGGGGCCGTCCGTAGCTCATTCGATCCTCCATAAATAGCTACCTCTCTTATTGACTAAGGCCTTGGTTTTTCCAAAAAACATCCTTAAAAAGATCACCTCCATTACTTCTAAATTCTTTTATCATGGTGATTTGGTAAAGAAGATGTATCTCATCTCTTGGTCAAAGACTACTTTGCCTCAAGGAAATGAGGGGATTAGGCTGATTTCTGTTAATTCCCTAAATGTGATGTGTAAATTTAAAGTTTTATGAAAATTGTTGAACCACTCTACTTCTTTGGCTTCCTAGTTGTGCAACAAATATGATTCGATCTGACGGAGATCTCTTTGCTCCTCGACCCTTTGGAGGGAACTTCAGCTGTGTGCAAATTGATTTAGAGGAAAACTCTCCTATTCTGTGGGGGATGGAACCTCTTTCTCTCTTTTTTATGATCCTTGGTGTTAGTGGCATTCTCTTTACGAGATCCTTGGGCAGAAATACTTCTCAATGTTTGATCTCCCAATGAATGCCACTCTTTGTTATATTATTAGGCAAAACCAATGGTCTTACCAGGAATGCTTCGCGGTGGGAGATCTCTTTGTTCCATTCCTCATGTCCTCCTCTTTGCTGGCCAGATTCCATTCTTTGGGATGGATAGAAGTTGATTACTAACAAAATAATTTTGGCAGCCATTTTTAGTCACTATCCCCTTGTGGATTGGTCTAAGGACATTTGGTTTAAAGGTTTTACAATCAGCTATGCGATTTTTTAGTTGCAAGGCTTGCATAAATGGGCTTTAAGTTTTAGATGTGCTAAGTTACCATGGTTTTGGTCCTATCCTTGAGTGTAGGCTTTTGCCATTGTGAGAAGAAATCTCATTTTAATCTTTTCTTTGGTTGCTCAATTTCCCTCAAGATTATATGAAGTCTCCTTCCTAATGGGAGTTTTTTTTTCTGTTTCAACCCACTTTGCAACAAGTGATTGCACCTTCATCGCTTCTTAGGCATAATGCATTGAAGCGACTCTACTTATTGATTGTTGCAGTTATTGTTTATATTATATGATGTGGAAGAAATTCCAGACTTTTTGAGGATAAGGAAAACTCTTTATTGGCTTTATACCTGAAAATTAAATCTTGAGTTGCTTCCAAACTTAAACGTTGGACTTTTAAATCTTCTTGGCCCCATCATGTTCTCCATTCCCTGGAAAACTGAAAGAATACTAGTTGCTTTGAAAATCAGGGAGATCTCCCCACTGGGCTGACTTGAGGATTTGGAGTTTGTCCTGATGTTCTTTGATGAATGCTCTCACTCCACTGGTTGATGCTTCATGTTGCAGGCATTATACTTCGTTTATTGTATTCTGATCTCTATTTTCTTTCCGATTTTGAATGTTTTTGCCCCTGTATTCTTTCACGGTGGATTTATTTTACCTTAATGATTGCTGCCCTCTATACCTGGACTATGATGAGACCCTTCCCGCAGTAGGTTACATTTCTTAAAGTTATTCAGCAGCATTCACTCCGGCTCCTCCCTGGATGACGCTCTTCTGCAACCTGGAACGTGGATTGTGCCTTTTCATGGCTTTCCTTCTAACTTTTCTATTTATTTTTGCTATTTCATTGAAAGGCAGGAATCAACCCATCGGGCTTAGTTTAGTTGGTGAGGGCGGATACGATTAGGGTCTTTACTCGTTCGATTCTCTTCGTATGCGGGAAAAGAAGTGGGGCAACACTGGGGTTGCTAATCATTAATCGTATCCAAAATCACAAATGGATGAGATTAGGAGTGGACATCACGTTATCAAAAAAAAAAAAAAAAAAAAAAGGCAGGAATCGTCAACCGTTGGCAAGCCGACAACCAGATTCTCATCATTTTAATAGTTTTGCGTCTCTGAGTCTAGTTGTCTTTTGTTTCAGCCTTTTTTTATGTTTTGATGGCTGTATTTTTCTTTCCATTTTTGTCGCTTTAAAGATCAAATGATCTGTGGCATGGGCATTTTGTTTGTTTTTTGTATTTTTTTTTATAACTATTCTTTTTGAATGAAATTGGGCAATTGCCGTCAACTTTCCGAAAAAAAAAAAAATCCGCCTCTTTTTGCCTACGAAATTCCCGAAACCCTCGGCGGCAAAGAAGGGAGAAAGTCGCGACGGGAGCTCGCTGGACGGGGCATGCACGAGAGCAGTGGCATATAAAGAAGAAGTGGTGTTCGTGAGACTTGCCGATCTAAGTTAAATTCTGCTCAAATCCTGCTACTAAACAGCCCCGAAAGGAGCAAGATGTCCATGATCTTGGATGCTTTTGTAGGCAAGTGCGTGGAGAGGCTAGCGAACTTTATTGAGGAGAAGGCAGTCATGGTACTAGGCGTTAAAGAAGATCTGAGAAGGTTGCAGAGGGTAATGGTGAGGATTCAAAAAGTTTTGGAAGATGCTGAGCGGAGAAGGCTAGAAGACTCTGCCATTAACAACTGGGTCAGCGAGCTCAGGGATGTCATGTATGATGCAGAAGATATTATCGATCTCTGCTTGATCGAGGGCTCCCAGTTGCTGGATGAACATCCCTCTTCCTCTTCAAAATATTGCTGCAACTTCCCTTTCTTCTCCTGCTTTTTCAGTGCGCCACATCGCTATGAGATAGGTGAAAGGATTAACAGCCTCAACGGAAGACTTGAAGAGATCTACAAAGACAGGTTACAGTTCAACTTAGATCATCGGAACACTAATATAGATCTTCCAATGATGCACAGGCATCAGACTTCTCCAATAGCAGCTGAACTTGAAGTTGTTGGCAGGGAGATTGAAGACGCAACCAAAGACGTAATTAAGTTGATGACTGGAGGAGAAGTGAAAAAATTTAGCGTTTTTGCAATAACAGGCATGGGAGGGATAGGGAAGACCACTTTGGCTCAGAAAATTTTCAACCACCAGAAGATTCAAGCTAAGTTCCAGATCAAAGTATGGGTCTGTGTCTCACAAAATTACAACGAAATTGATTTGCTGAAACAGGTGATACGCGGAACTAATGTGAGTTATGGAGATGCTAATACCAAAGCAGAGCTTGGGCCTCTACTAAGATCAGCTGTCTCCGGGAAGAGTATTTTTCTTGTTCTTGATGATGTATGGAGAGCTGATGTATGGATTGATTTGCTTCGAAGCCCACTTCATAGTGCGCTGGTTGATGCTTTGATCTTAATCACAAGCAGAGATGAAAATGTTGCCAAGCAAATGGGGAGCGTGTACATTCACCCTGTCATTCAACTTCCGGTTGAGACTGGATGGGAAATGCTTAGAAGAAGGCTTGTGATGATAGGTGGAAGAGAGGAAGAAATTTATAGCTTGAGGGAAATAGGCATTCAAATCATTGACAAATGTCATGGTCTTCCTCTTGCAATCAAGGCCATGGCTGGGGTTCTTGCTAGGAGGGAGCCAGTTGTGAAAGAATGGAAGAAGATTCTTAACAATACTGCTTGGTACATGAACAAGCTTCCTGAAGAGATCAGGGGTGCCTTATACCTCAGCTATGATGACCTGCCATCTCCTCTGAAACAATGCTTTCTTTATTGCTCCTTGTTCCCTGCGGATTGGATATTATTCCGTGAAGATCTTGTTAGACTGTGGGTGGCTGAAGGATTCATAAAAGAAGAAGGAGATTCTTTAATGGAAGATACGGCAGAGGAATACTTTCACGAACTAACCAGGAGGAATCTTCTGCAGCTGAATCCTCTCAACTATGATGGCAATTCATGCAAAATGCATGATATGTTTCGAGCTCTTGCTCAGTTTATATCCCGGGATGAAAGTTTCAGCGGAATTATTGCAGATAAAAGCACCATATCATTGACAAAGCTGAGACGGTTAGCCTTGACAGGGCAAGGGAATGCTGCAGGAGTCCTTGGTACAATAACCGAGCAGAAATGTTTGAGAACTTTGTTCATTTTCCGCGGCTTTCAAGCACTTGATTTTAATCTGTTGATAAGATTTTTGCATCTTCGAGTTCTGGATCTTACAGAAAATGAGATAGAACATATTCCTAGTTCCATTGGAGATTTGGTTCATTTGAGACATCTTGATCTCGACAGAACACTTATAAGACAGCTGCCTGAAACCATTGGGCACTTATCGAACTTACAATTTTTGAGCCTCTGCGGATGTAAATATTTGACATATTTGCCACGAAGTATTACTCAGCTACAAAATCTGAGGCGTTTGGATCTTTTAGATACGCCACTTAGTTTCATACCAAAAGGCATAGAGAGATTGAAGCAGCTCAATTGCCTCAAGGGATTTGTTGTGGGAGATGACAGTAACAGTAGTCAGCTTGGAGGAGAACAGGTAATAATGCACAGTACATTGAAGGAACTGAGCTCTCTTTCAAAACTTAGTATCCTCAATATATACAATCTGGAAAGGGCTCGATCTGGCTCCTTAGTTCTCCGAGATCTTTCTCAACTCAAGGTACTACAGCTTTCTTGTAGTGCTGTTCACAGTAATGAGCACAAAAACACTGAAAATGAAATTTTTTCAATTGAAAATCTCTTTGAGGAATTAGTTCCTCCTAAATCCCTGGAAGAACTCTACATCAAAGGCTACTTTGGCAATAGTTATCCCAAGTGGATGATGTCACTATCACTTGGATCATATCTTCCATATTTATCTATCGTGGATCTTGTGGACAACATTTTAACTCCACAGCTTCCTCCACTGGGTCAATTGCCAAATTTGAGAATACTTTTTATAGCTGGAGCAAGTGCAGTTAAGTGCATTGGACCAGAATTTCTCGGTGGAGGTGTAGCGGCAGCAAGGTCTGAGCACAAAGCAGCTTTCCCAATGCTTCAACTGCTCACAATCTATGGCATGGAGAACCTGGATGAATGGTTCTTTTCGTATGAAGAAGAAGAGAAGAATGGGGGTTCACAGAAATTAGTGTTATTTCCTCGCTTAAATGAACTGATCGTTATAGATTGCCCTAAGCTGAGATCACTTCCTAGTGGACTAGATACAACTGGTTTGAAAAAGCTTTATGTTAAAGGAGCTAATTGTCTCACGGAAGTGGAAAATCTCACTCACATAACTGCATGGGTTGACTTGCATTTAAACCAAAGCTTGGAAAGGATCTCTGATCTTCCTTCACTGAAACGTCTTGCAGTGAGAGAGTGCTATGCTTTAAAGCGTGTGGAGAGTTTGGATGGGTTGCAGCAGCTGGAACTCGTTGATGACTCCATGGATTGTCTGCCAGAGTGGTTACTAAGTCTTATTGAAGAGCGGCTAAGAGGAAGAGAAGGTCAGGATGATGATGAAGATGATTTTCTGCTTCAGTTATGGTGCAATGAAGGGGTGCTTAGAAGATGTCAGAGAGGAGGGGAAGATTGGGTTTTCGTCCAACAAATTCCACGGCTGAACGCTTACGTTAAACATGGAGAAGGATATCTGCGTTTCATCAAGCAACCTTTCTGCTATGAGACCAACATTTGAGCTCTTCAAAAATGTCTGTAACGATTCAAATAAAAGGAAAATTCCAGGGATATTTACAGGTCTAACTTCTAAGCTTTTTGGCTAGATTTTTTCCTATTTCTATAATTTGTTAAACAATTTTATATTCTCTTGTCTGATGCTAAAATGATCTTTCTGCATAATGGTTTCTGGTGACTTGTATAAATTGTAGTTACATTATATCAACATATATATCAGCCATTGAAATTTTATTTATTAAATTATTAAGTGAAGGTATATTAACATTATTCTTGCAATCATGATTGACCCTTCCAAATATACTTAACACTTATCTAAAGCAGTTAACCCTCCTAAACCTTTTTTATCGTCATTGATGTTGGACTGGACGTTGCTGTTTTGTAATCTTTGATCATATGCTCAACACTAGAATAATTGAAACATATGCCAAAAATTAAGTTGTGGGTTCCTAAATGTCATTTGTTGTAGTGAGAAAAATTATGTTTATTATTTGATTTGTATGTTTGATGGTTGCAATGATGCTTTTTTGTAGACCTTCATCTACTTATGATTGCATTAATTTTCACAGACATTAATTTTTATCTTCATATGTATAACTTGATACATCAAATCTATTAATTTGACAAACGTAGTAGTAAATAAGCACATTATAATATCCTTTTTGAAACTAAAAATAATTATAATTTTTTTTCTTCATTTTTACTAACAAAAATGATAAATATAAAGAACTAAGCAAATTAAGTCTTATTCTCTTGAACAATCTTTGATCCTTCAAATTTTCTAAGTCATTCATTAGCTTGTTAAAGTCTCCTATTGGAAACTACTCCTATAAAAATAAACTCTCGATGTCTACCTAAGGAACAATTATATTAGGTCTAAATTCATTATATCAATGTCTTATGTAATAATAATTAGGGATTTTTTTACATACATAGCATTTATAGCTTCTTTATTTACATATGTAACACTCAAACTATCATATTGACAAATATAACTCCTAATTTTCATTAATAACTCAAAAATTGCCCCTCTATTACTCCTCTGTTTAATCTTGTCCATCCTCATGAAAACTCGTGAATAACCTCCATCATGCCAAGCAGTTCCTCCTTCACTAAAGCTGTGTTATAGCTGCAACACCTCTGATTTCCATGCTTGCTCCACTTGTAAGTTATAGCAAGATCATTCTCCATTCCAACCTTGGCCGAAGCCAATCAATCGCTAGAGGAGCATTGAAGTTGAAGCACCTCCGCTCCCCATCTCACCAGAAGTGCATCAAAGTTGAAACACATATGATCCATCTCTATTTAGCCTAATCAACAACAATATTTCCAATCTCCATCTCTGCTTAGCCTATCTACAATAATACTTCTGATCTCTGTCTTTACTTAGCCTGCTTGATAATAATACATCTTTTCTTTACCATTTAACATTGTTGATCTTCAAACTAAATTCATAAATTAAGTCATGGAGTGGCTAGAAAGATGGCTTTTATATGATAAATGCTACATGCCAATTAACAAATTAGATGACAAGTTTATGATGAAAATGTAAATTTCAGAAGACAAGCGGAGAATTTCATAACTAGATAATTATATAAAGTTTATGAGATGGGGCTTCTCTACATAAGATGTGGTAAATTAAAGCATTTAGCTTGTAAGTAAATTTGTTGTTAAAAGATCCATCTTCAACCCTTCATCAACTTTTAAAAAATCTCTTGTCGAAGTTGAGCGATTTCATTATTCTAGAAATCATTTATTTGACCCCAAGCACATGTGAAAAAAAAAATCAACTTGCTACATTACTAACAAAATCATTGAAAGAATAAAAAATTAGTTTACTCGATCTTCCTTCCATTCATTTGGCTCCCTTTCCATCTTTCTCTCTCCATCTCCCTCAAGGTCAACAATGAACTCTCAAGCAATAGAAACTAAAGCTATGAAAAAAATGACCTCTCTAAATAATGGAAAAAAAATTAGTAGAGATAATAACTTGCAGCGACCTAAGTTCCTTAGATAGAATGGCTAGGGAATGATTCCATAAAAGGGAGACAACTCGTGGTGATTTTAGATAATAAAGATGACTTGTAGCCAACTTGAGTTCCTCTATTAAAAGGATATCGAGAAAGGAGTCGATGAATGAATGGAGCAATAATTTTTCCCTTCCAACGTGAAATAAAGGAGAAATTGTAATAGAGGAGATAACGAAGTGCTATTTTTGATGATGTTTATAAGATTTAGGTGCTAATTTTGTAAAGAAAAAGATTTAAATGTTAAATAAGTAAATACTATAATTTTAGGTCTTATGTTATGTAAAAACCACTATCAATTATCACCTTCTTATAGTTGGAATACTACCATATCCACCTTATGCTCTAATATGAGCTTTATAACTTGGAGTCTCTTGCTTGATATTATGGATTCATGCATTTAATACAATTAGTTCTATGATTTCATTATATGTTTTATGCCTTAAAAAATTAATCCATTACTCTATTAATCACTTGATTTGCTTGAGTGGCCTAGATTCTGATAGTGGTTGATGAATTTATAGTTCTTTTATTGTGCTACTTCGATTACTCATGGTTCTAGCTACGGTGTTTCTTAAATTACTTGAAATTGTTTGGGTGATCTAAGATATGATTTCTACTTATAATACATTCATAATGCTTTATGTCACCATCTTGATTAAGGTAGCAATATTAAGAGTTGGGGCTCTAGTATTCCTAATAAGTTAATTAATGTCACCATGATAATTAGCATAATGGAAGCACTTATGAGTAAGTATGGCTTTCTCAGTAACTCTCTGGCCATTAATTACGTAAGAGGCAGCATCAACTCTCATTTATGGTGTCATTCTATATAAATAGAATACAATAAAATTAAAATTAAACAAATAATCAAATACTCAAATAATATTATAAAATAAAATAAAATTGTAAAATTAATGTAAAATAATCTATCCCACAATGTGATCTTAAGAAATTAAATGATATTGAAAATAAAATAGTGTCTCTGATATCATTATATCCCATTGTAAGTCAAAAAGGTGATATAAGTCAAAGCATAGATGCAATAAAGGGATTGATTTCAAGTATTAAGATATAACAAACTCTCAATTAAATGCATAAGCACCTAAATAAAGGCCTTAAAAACTACTAGTTTTTGAAATAAGTGCAATCTTATTAACCTAGATCACCTCATAATCAATTTAGATTAATCAACACATATGATAAAATAAATTATTAAAAATTTTATACTTAAGCCTAAAAATTTAACCTTAGAATAAACTAAAATAAAAATAAACTCTATCTCTAAAAATAACTAAACATATAAAATATTAACAACCAAAAGAAATCTATAAATTTAATTTATATTAACAAATAATTAAATAAAATAAAAACAATTAATTTAACATGAATGTATAAGAGACTTAAGTGTGAAGAACTCACAAGGAAAAATGTTTATAAAACAATTTTAAGAAAATATGTAATGATTATAGATGAGGGTAATGTAGCTTAACACCATCTTTAATTGCTAAGCAAGATGAAAGAAGAGATGGTCTAAAGACTCGTGATTGTAAGAAAATATGTAATGATGGTGTAAGAAAATATATAATGATCGTAGATGAGGGTAATGATGCTTAACACCATCTCTAATTGCTAAGCAAGATGAAAGAAGAGTTAGTGTAAGGACTTATGGTTGCTGAAGGATGGGGTGAAATAAGAGGTGTAATTAATGTCTCTTGGTTGAAATAAAGAGAAAAAATTTTTCTCTATAAGTCGTTATTAAGGTGTAAACAAGTTTGGTGATAGGTCAAGACAAAGGTCAAATATGGTAGAGAAGAGGGCATGTGATGCCCAAATGCTCACCTGCCACTTATTTCACAAGTGAAGGTGCCAACAAGTGCATATTTTCATAACTTATATGTTGAGTGGCAATGATCAAGTGATTAGCATGAGGCAAAGTCAAGTTCAAGCCATAAAATCTCTATGTAAGTGAGAAGGCTAGTTTGATTCATGTACGAGCATAGGTTTGATTTTAATTTATTACCTAAAAATATTTCTCTAAATTCATGTCTTAGTTTTCAAATAATAATGGGTGCTCATCTCTTATGTATACTTGGTAAAGTGTTATTTATTTATTTTAATAATGTTAGAGAAGTAATATATTGTTTAACATTAATAATTAAATCCCATAAGATGATTTCCCTTTGGTGTGTTGGTTATCTTGTTCACATAGTGGATTCCAACAAACTTAATACTACTTTAGATAATGTAATTAAACTATTAATATATTTTATGAAGAATTTCTTGACTTTCTACCTAGTCTTATGATCATGTTCACTATAGATCTAATTTTGAGTACTAGTCGAATTTTCAATGCACAATGTCACATAGATACTATTAAACTATAAGAGCTTAATGTTCAATTACAAGAATTACTTGATAATGGAAATAGTAGTAGATGCATAATTTCAATTTTAGGAGCACTAGTTTTAGTCATAAAAATGATATATGGAAGCTAAAGATTATGTATTATTTACAAAGAGCTAATTAAGGTGGTTGTTGACCTCACTTTTGGAGTGAAGGTCCAATCTTCCCATCATAGATCTAGAGGTCTTCCAGACACTAAGAGCTCGTAGTTATAAGACACTTCTAGTGGTTAAGTGAACACTTAACCTAAGCTTAGAGACTTAGGAGGATCAGCCATAGGGTTTAGATCTTACCTTAGGGACTAGGATAACCCACCTACCCTATAACCTAACCAAATCCATACCTACCTTCTTAGCCAAAATCCAATCTTAAATCCACATACCCAATTCCAATTGAATCTTAATTCCAATTCAAATCTTCAAACCCAAAATCAAATCAACCATAATATTTCTTAAGACTATGACTTGATCCTATGGACTTAAATTTCTTTCAATCCAAATCAAACTTAATTGATTCTCTCATAAATCAATCAATCCTCTAATCATCCCTCCAAATCAAATCTACAATCAAATTCAATTTCTCAAATCAAATTCAAATAACCTAAGCCTAAGCCTTATGATTTAACCCTAAGGACTTAGCCAAATCTCTTCAATCCAAATCAAACTCAATTGATTTTCTCATGAGTCAATTCAATCTTTCAATTGCCATTCCAAACCAAAATATATAATCACAATCAAGACTAATTAAACAAAAAACAAACCCAAATCAAACCAAGTCAACTCACTTGACCTAAAATACCCAAATGAGCCAAAATTTATTCAAACCCAAATCAATTGCAACCAAAGCTATAAACCAATTTCAAATCAAGATTCAAACACAACTAAACTCAAATCAAACCTCAATCAACCAAATTGACTCATTTAGGCTCACTTGACCCAAAGTGACCTAAAGGACCCATTTGAGCCAATTTTCAATCCAACCCAAATTGGATTGACTCAAACCAACCAAAACCTATTACAATGATTGTTGATCATACTTGATTGATTAATTACAATCAATTGGGTCAAACCAAGTCAATTTGATCATTTGACCAAGTCAACCCACTTAACCCATGAGCCAATTTAGTCAAACTTCATTCAAACCAAATTAATTGAAACCAATGACTCACATCAACCTAAGATCAATCCATGAGCCAAAACTAATTTGACCTAAAAGACCAAATTGGGTCAAATCAAGATCTAACCTAAATTAATTGTAACTAATAGCTCAAGTCCATTTCAAATTGATCATTAAACTTGATCAAAGCCTTGATTGAACCCAATTGACCTATTTAGCCCAAATTGACCTAAATGGTCAATTTGTCCTAAATCAAAACCAAATCCAAATTAATTCAAACTAAAGCCTACAATCATCTTCAATTGATCAATTGAATATGAACCAGGACCTAGCCCAAGCCAATTTGGCCAATTTGGCCAATTTGGTCAACTTGACCTATTTGACCCATATGAACTCAAATGGGTCAAATCCAAATCTAAGCCAAATAGAACCAAACCAATTGCACCAAAATATTTCAAATACTTATTTGAACTTGACCCAAGCCTTGATTTTATCTAATTTGACCAATTGGTCAACTTGACCCAACCCATCCCAATTAGACCTACATGGGTCAGATTTAGCCAAACCCACTCAAACCAAGCCGAAACCCAATGAAATTTGGCATGACCCATCCTTGGCTAACATTGGGTTAGCCCAAATCAAACCCAACCCGATTTAGTCTCAATTTTACTCAATATGCAATGGGTAAAGCCTCCTATATAGGAAAAAAAAAATCCAAATATGAGGTGTCAACAATCCTTCTTTGCACTTGCTAGCCATCCAAAGCCAAGAGTGGACTCCTAGCTAAGTGGTTATCTTGACCCAAAGGGGTTAGGTCAGCCCTTGGTCAAGGGGAGGTGACTTAGCCCACCTCCCCTCATTGGCTCATCTCAAATGAGATAGAGACCACTCAAGATAGCCTCCATAGACCCTCCTCCAACCAAATCGAGCCACCTCTTAAGATTCATATCCCCTGCGACGGCTGGACGGCCGAAAATGATAGAGAGCATCCCGTTATACTCCCCCTCATTCAAATTAAACTGACCAATTGAATCTCGTCAGAGCTAGAGCACTCAAAGATGACCTCCCTGAGCATTCCTTCGAGCTTCCCAAGCATCGTTGCCATCGAAAAACACCAACTCGAGAGAGGACGAGGCTTAGCTCCATCCAACTTTCTTAAAACTCAACCCCACTTCAATTAACTCTTCCCACATGTTTACCAAGCTCTGATGAAGTGAAACGAATCTTCCCCCAGCATTTCTAGCACCGAAAGTGCCTCATAGACTAACTTCAGCGAGCATTGCAGTGGTGTTTGGTCCACAGAGCAATCAGTAGGGAGGCATCGCACCATCTTCTTAATAGGATTCACCTCATCATGGCAAAGCTACCTCAGTTGATTCACCATTGATCTTGAGCTCCGTGAGGTACTATTCCATTAAACTGAGATTTCTTAAAAATATTTGGGCCTTTTTGAAAAAAATGTTGATGTTGTGTGAATCCAACCATTAGATCCCCTAGGATTCCTCTTGTGATGGTGTGGTTAAGTAACCAATCCCGTGATACCATGTGGAAAGCGCACCAATTCTACACTCAGCATGACGCCGATGGGATTAGGCTTAATTAGAGCTTAATAATTGGATTTAATTGGTGAAACTTTAGAAAATCATAATAAATTGTAAAAAAATTAGGAAATATAAATAAACACTCATTTTAATGGTAAATTAGAGGAGAATTAATTAAAATTATTTCTATTTGATTTTAAATAGTAATTAAGGCTCAATTAGATTTAAATGTAAACTTAATTAGCTTAATTAAGTCTTAATTACTTGGAAAATTCACTCCAAACTTTGTGTGTTGATTTAATGTGATGACCTCCACCTCCCATGATTTTATTGGATTTTATTGTCTAGTAATTAAGAGAAATTAATGATTCAAACCTTAAATACCCTCTTTAATTAATTGAAGTTATTAATTAACATTCAAAATAATAATAATAAAATAATTAAAGCTTACTAATCAATTTAACTATGAATGGATGAGGGAGTGAGATTAGGACCCCTTTCTTAGTATCTTTTCCCAAGTTCATTTCATTTTAAAAGGACTAATTAATATGGAAAGTCATTAATTAATTAATTAAAAAATGGTTTAATCAAATAAAATTAAAATGCAAACCACATGAGACAATTAACAATGAAATTAAGGGTTCCTCTTTATAGGTTTAATAACATAAACACCCTTTAAAGAAATCATAATTAACCCATAAGTGTGAGAAAATAAAAAAAGTACTTAATTAGATTCTTTAATTTAATTAATCCTTAATCATGAGCCAAGTGCATTAGGTCCTTTTGGAGCATTGCAACTTTACTTTCCTCATATGTTCATATCATTTGTGGCTCATGATTAAGTGATTAATCAAACTAAAGAAGCATAGGAAAAGGGTAATCAAGTGACTTAATCAATGATTCAACTTAATTAATTCATAAAATTCATTTAATTATCTTTCCTTAAACTAATTAAGTTTATTAGCATGGGAATGGGATCAAAATAGCAAGTAATCTCTCCTCTTTATATCAAATCTAAATCCAAAAATCAAATTAATGAGAAGCTTTGGTTTTCTTTAACCAATTTTATTTGATATGATTGTCCTTAGGATATAATTTAGTTGATTGATTCACATATTTATGTTTGGTTATTCCTTCCCAATTACTTTAAATGTTGTATGTCATGTGACTTCATGCATTCATTTTTTTTAAAAAAATATAACAATCAAATGGACTTTATTTATAAGCTTGCACGTGTTGATCTAAGTGAATTATATGTGTAGCTATTATCACTATTAAATCCAAGTCTATCTTTCAAAGTTTATAAATTGATAATAACATGTGGAGTGGTGATAGTTATAAATACATATAGGACTTGCATGTGTTTATAGCTTAGTCATATGAATGTGAAGCTTTCTTTCTTAGATTTACATATAGATTTACAAAAGTTTGAATATTAATAAGTATATAGTTTGGACATCCTGAGAATACAAGGCTTTAAGTAACCCCAAGGAGGTCATTTGATTACCTCATTTCCCTGGTTAACAACAACACATACTTATTTGATTTCATTCTTATATATTTTGATATTAGAATTTGGATAGAGCTTTAATTCATATGTATAAATAATTCAATTAAAAATACAATCTATTACATGATTTTCTATTCTTATAGTTATTTATACATTCACGTGTATTTAAGGTAGCAAGTGTTTAGTTTGTACAACTCAAGAATACGAGGCTTTAAGTAGCCCCAAAGAGGTCATTTGATTACCTCACTTCTGTGTTAACAATGACATGCACTAACTTACATCTTTTGTACATATGTATGTGTGTTTGATTAAGAAAATGAAAATCCCCTTTTTAACTTTCAAACACATGCATCCATTATCATTTAAGTGTGCTAAAATATATTATATGTATATATACACTAAGGATTGCATCATATGCTTGTTATAAGTAATGGAAAAGAATGATTCAACATGTGCTTTATGATAGTAATTCAATTATATTAATCTTAAGATGCCTTTCATATTGAATATAATTATTTAAGGTTCACTAAACTTAGGATTAATAAACATATTTAATAAGCCATTTACTAAAAAAATTAAATCAAATTAATGTGCTTTTGAAAATGGCTTAGGTTAGGGATGAAAGAGGGAAAGCCCCTTTCTTCTCTTTATAACACTTAAGTGCTAAGTGTAAATCAAATGAAATAAATCAAAACATAAATTAAAATTCACAAATCAACTAAATAACTTGAAATGAAATCAACCTTCATGGTTAACTTAAATATTTTTTAAAACTTAGACAAATCATAACTCTAATGATTAGTGAGACACACAACACAAAGCCTAACACACACATTATAAGTAAGCCACCATTTTTAGTCCTATGTTAGGACGGCGTATGTGTGGTGAATGTTTTATTTTGTGATATAATGTTTTAGATTGGATGTTAGGGTGTATGCCTCAGACTGGATGTTAGGCCGCTCTTAGCCTAATTATGTCTTCTGCAGAGGGTTATGCTTAAGGGGTTGCTTAAAAGTAAATATAAATGTTATCCTTGTAGGTTGATTAAATCCTCAAGCATAATCCAAGTTAGAACAGTGAGCTTGGTTACCCATGCGGGTGTTAAGTCCAAATTATAAAGATAAATGCTTAAGATTGTATGCATGTTTAGCTAATCTCTATTTTGCAGGTGCAGTTAAATTTACTTTTCATATATAAATATAATGTTATAATGTGAATTAGGATTAATGCTATGAGAGATTAGGATGAGCAGTGACTATAAGGCTTAGTCTGCCCTATGATGCCTTGGAGGAAACCAAATCAAATGAAGAAAGGAGGACATGTAGAAGTGAAGAATGAAGACCCCCATAACATGTATTCATTATAATTGTAAGATTATTCTTTCATATTCTAGGTTGTATAAGGGTAGAGCTCGACTACCCAATTTTATCTTTTCTAGGGTGTACGATGGTACTCGGCCACACCGCCCTTTTATTCTTTTGCTGTAGTCTATAAATTGTTCGATGTTATATTTAATTTGTGCATTAGGATTGCATCCTTTTCATAGTTTCTTCATGATTGATGCTTTAATATGTGGCCAGGATACGATAAGCTCTTAAGATAAACTAAAATTTCTACCTAACTAACAACTCATAATTAAAGATTTAAACAACTCAAAACTTCACCATAAAGCTTAGGCTCTAAATAAGATAATTAAAAGATCCTTAGCTGTATGTTGTATGCCTTACATCATGCATGCATCTTCTATCACTCTTGCTAAAAATGAGGGCCTCCGTTCTTACACTATAGGGACTACTTGACCCATGAGAGCAATCCCTCATGACGGAGCTTCACCCTTTGTCTTTTGATTTAGCCAATAATCAATTTTCTTCATGCATGTAGGCATAAAGAAATCCCAAGCCTTAGTCCAAATGAATGTGTCAAAATGAAATAAAAACTTATAAAGATTTTATATTTATAGATTAAGTTATATGCTCATACCACTAATGCTCTAGTCTCTTAGGGAGTGGGTTTAGAACTTTAGTCTCTTTCCAATTAAACAACAAGCCTAACTACTTGCAAATTCATAAGATCGGACCACATGGATTTAAAATATAGGAGGTGTTAGCTGGAGACCACCTCAGGAAATTGTAAGTCTAGAAGAGTCAGACTTGTTTATTCTCTCTTATAGAGATAAACCCTTGTGTCCACCTTTCGCTTAGATTTAGGTCATGCTTTAGCTTGTGCTAAAGCTCCCTAGATTTAGGATTCGAGGTTGCTAATTTTATTTTAGCTACAAGCATAAATCCTCACCTCTCAGGCATTTTCACAATCTTGTGTTGAGGGAGTATAAGCCCTAGTAATCTAATAAAATTATAACTCAAACAAATAAAATCTCTTCACTCTCAAATATATAAAGTCTTACCATATAATAGATTGAAATGCTCACTAGGTCTCCGAGTATCATGAGCATTCCCTTCGTATCTTTCTTTTGGCTTCCAAAATAAGTCTTTCTACTTGGTCCATCCCTTTTGATTTTTTAAAATAGCTAGTTCATTGACAGTCTTAACCTTGAAATTTTTGGAGATAATAATTGCCTACTTTAATCGAGAGTATTCTTAAGGAATTTATATTCCTTAAGATGTAATTAACTATGAAGGTTTTCCTCCATAAGGAACTTAAGAACCCGACTTAATATAAACCCTGCTTTACTTTTCCATATAAAGTAGGCTGAAAGATCTCTAGTACATATGAACACCCATTATGCCTTAGGAGTCTTTATTAGGCGATTAAGTCCATTGTAGGGTGATGCTTCTATCTTTCGAGATAGTACATCATATCTTAATGTTGCACCCGATAACTTCAATAAGTACCCCTTACGATCTGCGTGGTGTCCACACGACCCATCGAACAATATGTCATTTTTGAAGTCAAGGAATTGATCGATGCTGGTTTCATTTGATAGGAAAAATACCCCACCTGGTTGGCAAGTGTCATCCTAGTTAAGAAGAAGAATGACCAAATTCACATATGTGTCGATTTTAGGGATCTAAATAAGGCATGTCTAAAAGAGAAATTTCTACTACAAATACTAGAACTGATGGGGGACATTACTTCATCTCATGCAATTTTCTCTTTCATGGATAGCTCATCTAGATATAACCAAATAAAGATGACCCATGAAGATGAGAAGAATATTGCCTTTAGAACTTCGATCATAATCTATTGCTATAAGGTCACACCTTCTTATCTTAAAAATGATGGTGCCACATACCAGCGGGTCATGACTTGAATCTTCGATGAACTCATTCATCAACAAGTCGAATGCTACATCGATGATCTTATGGTCAAGAGAAAAAAAAAGAAAGACCATCTCTTTGACTTGAGAGTAATTTCTAAATAGTTAAGATAATATAACCTTAAAATGAATCCTTTGAAGTGTGCATTCAAAGTAGCTTCAAAGAAATTCCTTAGGTTTTTGTCCGACACTGTGGAATCAAAATTGATCCAAAAAAGATTAAAGCGATATTAGAAATGCCACCACCTAAAAATCTAACTCAACTCAGATCATTCCAAGGGAGGTTGGCGTATCTAAGACACTTTATATCAAACCTATTAGGAAGATGCTAGCCTTTTTCAGCACTTGTCAAGAAGGATGCGAAGTTCAAGTGTAATGATAAGTGCCATCATGCTTTTGAAGATGTCAAGTAGTACTTGATGACGCTGCTAGTTCTAGCCAACCCTATCCCAGGCAAGCCACTTATCCTCTACACTGCTGCATTAGATGACTCCCTTGAAAGTTTGTTGGCCCAAGCCAATGACGAAGGAAAAGAGAACACACTCTACTACCTCAGTCATCATCTAATCTCTACTGAAGAAAAGTATCCACCCATTGAGAAGCATTGCCTAACTTTAATCTTTGCATCCCAAAAGCTATAGCATTACATGCTTTCTCATAAAGTCAACTTGATTTTCAGAATCAACCCACTGTAATATCTCATGACACGGTCAACGCTATCCGAACAGTTGGCATGATGGTCCATGATTTTATCTCAGTTTGGCATCACTTTTGTACTCCTCCGTGCGGTGAAGGGATAAGCACTCGTAGATTTCTTAGCAGTACACCACTTTCTACTGATTCTCCGTTTAGTGATGATCTACCTGATGAACAAATCATAAACTTAGGGGATACTAGCATTTACCATTGGGAGATGTATTTTGATGGTGCGGCTTCTTCTCAAAGAGTATAACCATAATCTACTCTTCTAAGAAAGGCAAGGGTAAGAGTAATTCTCCTAACTCTGGAGTGTGATATGATGAGATTCTCATAGCATCTATCAGATCCTTGCACCAATAATGAAGCCAAATATGAGGCTCTGATTGTCATTCTAGAGTTAGCCATTTCTATATGCATCCAACATCAACATCTTTGGGGATTTCCAACAAATGGTTAACCAAATAGCAGAGTCCTATAAGGTTCTAAAGCCTGACTCCATCACTATCACAAATATACAATGAAGTTATTGGCCCAAATTCTAGAAGTGACCATCTATACGATCCCTCGAGAAGAAAATGCCATAGTAGATGCTTTAGCCAAGCTTGCCAAAGAATTGGCATGTTCAAATATGAGTTTATATCAATAGAGGTCCAAAATAGACAAGTCCTGCCTCTTATTGATACTGAACTTATCAAAAATACTCTTATGAAGGGAGGTTGCCATAGTCAAAAGGATGAGGAGCTGGATTAGAGGCAACCATTCATGGATTACTTAAATAAAGGCAAATTACCTCAAGAGAAGTCACACATCAGATGAATCAAATGACACTTTCCTACGCCCTCGTGGATGGTGTCTTATATCGACAGTCCTTCGATCATATGTGCTTGCATACAAGCACAAACCCCATAAGATCATGACCAAGGTATATTCAGGATTATCTAGATCCCACCAATCCGGTCCCAATATGAAAGCCAAAATCAAAATACTCGGATATTATTGGTCGTTGATGATTACATATTGCATGGACATAGCTAGACGATGCAACTAATGTCAAGTGTTGGGGTACTAACATAGTGAGTCTGATTGATCTCCTACACCAACCACCCAACATTATACATCTAACATTGGTCTCGGGCCATTCGAGTGTTGGGGTACTAACATAGTGAGTCTGATTGATCCTTCTTCTTCCAAGGGTCATCAGTTTATCTTAGCTGCTGCCGACTACTTTTCCAAATGAGCGGAGGTGCTTCCACTCAGAGAGGTCAAAGCCCAACATGTGCTCCATTTTTTCAGGAACCATATCATATATTCGAGACACCCCACCATATTATATCCAATAATGATACTGCATGCAAGAGCACCAAGATCAACAACTTCACCTGGAGGAACAACATAGATTGGAGATACTCTACCATCCATTATTTGAGTGCGAATGGTTTAGGAGAAGCCTTCAACAAAATTCTCATCCAAATACTCAAGAAGACACTCAATGATAACAAATGATAGTGGCATGAGTAGTTAGTTGAAACTTTGTGGGCCTATCGCACCACCTACAAAACATCAACTCAGACCACTCCTTTCTCTTTAGTGTATGGGTCCAAAGTCGTTCTACCATTAGAAGTCCAACTCAGACCACTGAGGATAGCTATGGGTAGCAAGATCACAACGGAGCAGAACGCTAAGTTATGGTTAGAAGTGCTCGAAGGTGTGGAGGAGAGATGCCTACAGGCATGCAAAAATCTGGAATTATACAGAGCTAAAATGATTCAAGCTCATAATAAGTTGGTTCGTCCTAGAGCTTTTTAAGTAGGAGAGCTTATTTTAGTTCTAAGAAGACCAACTATTTCTCGTTGCAAGATGGGAGGCAAGTTTGAACTCACTTGGGAAGGCCCTTTTACTATAGAAAATCCTACTAAAGAGGATCAGATCAACTCATTAATCATAAAGGAGAGTGCCTGATACTTCCAATCAATGGGCTTTACCTAAAGAAATACTATCCATAAAATCAAGTTTAAAAGCAATTATTATCAATAAAATTTTATTTCAAATTTAATCTCTTCATATTGAAAGATTTTATGGCTCTGCCATGACATGTTTAGGTAGGTGTAAGAGAACCCAAGCTACATCCTATCCTTCATCAACATAATACAAACATAAATTACACAAAAACACAAACAAACACATATCCTCTGTCTCGGGCTACTTTGAGTTGAGATAATGGCCCAACAGACCCTTACTTAGTAGCTGCTCTAGGTCGGGTTGATTTACTACTTAGCTAGTGGTGGCCCCAGTGGTCTTTTTGCTCAGGAGGATGTAAGTCTCCCACATTTTCTTCCTGGCTTAACCGCTTCACACCAATGAGTGCCTTGTTAGTATGGTAGGCTTTACTACACGGTCGGTAAGCTACCATTATGTCACCTCTGTTTAAGAAGATGTAAGTATCCTCCGCTTTCTTCTTGGGCTAGCCTTCATGCACTGACTAGGTTGAGTATATTTGAGGATTAAGATAAGTTCCCCAGTGGCTCCCTTCCTCCTGACTACTTCAAGTTTTGGTTTAGTCCTTCCTTGGGACTTCCGCTTAGTAGTCTCCCTAGGTCGAATAACATCTGTCTCGCCGATGACAGACTATCCCAACGACCAGTTTCTTCTATGAAGATATAAGTCTCCAATGCTTTCTACCTAGATTTATCATCACACACTGACGGGCACCTTAGGTTGGTTGGTGTTTATTATGCTGACAACAACCCACCCGGTGGATACAACACTCATGGTAGATGTAAGTCTCTGTGCTTTCTCCTTGAGTTGGCCACTGTAATCTATAGGTTTTCCTTTTCAGAGATCAAGATAATGCCCCTAGTTACACCTCGAGCACTCTATTTAGATTATGTCCTTGCGACCCCATCTAGACACTACTTGGGTTATTATCAGATTGGATAGTTCCCCTTTCCTAGTAGCCACCCATGTGGTTGGAAGGTTTGTACTGCGGATGTGAAAACTCTCCCTTTGGATTGATAAATTTGAGACAGGTCCAGGCCAACATAGCCCCTTCTCAGTGTAGTCTATCACACACCAATAGGGTCCATGTAAAGATATAAATAAATAAAATATATATTCACTTGTGGATCAAGGGGACACCCCCAACTGTCCCTTTTCCCAAGCAGGGATTCTATATTCAGGGCAGTGTGAGTAGAACTCCCTACAGGAATCACTTAACTACTCTTGAGTTGAGATAAGAGCTCCAGTGACACTCACTCAATAGTCTCCTTAGGTTGGGTTTGATTTATTGTCCAACCAACATGTCACCCTAGTGGGTGTTTCTTCTTTGGAAGATGTAAGCCCCTGCACTTTCTTCCTACCACAGTCGTTGCACACTAAAAGGAAACCCTTAGGTCGGTTAGTCTCACCTTCGACTAGTAGACTACCCCTTTGGATCGGTAAATCTGAGATAGGTCCAGGCTGACATAACCCCTTCTTAGTGCGGTCCATTACACACTAACAAGGTCAACACAAACATATAAATAAATATAATATATATTCGCTTGTGGATTAAGAGGACACCCCCAACGGAGCCTTTTTCCAAGCAAGTGTCTTATCTTTAAAGAAGTGTCTGCAAAATGTCTTACAGGAATCGCCTGTCTACTCTTGAGTTGAGATAAGATCCCTAGCTGTACTCACTCAGTAGTCACCTTAGGTATGGTTTGATTTATTGTCCTGCCAATAGGTCACCCCAATGGCTGTTCTGATCTAGAAGATGTAAGACCCCACACTTTCTTCCTAGCATGGTCGTTGCACACCGAAAGACAACCCTTAGGTCAGTTAGTCTCACCCTTCAGCTTGTAGTCTATCTCTTTGGATTGGTAAATCTGAAATAGGTCCAGGCCAACATAGCCCATTCTTAGTGCAGCCTATTGCACACCAATAGGGTCCATAAATTAAATCGAACTAAATCAAATTCAGTTAACCAAACTAAATTAAATGAAATTAATTCTGACTACTTTTGAGTTGAGGTAAGATCCCTAATGACACTCACTCAATAGTCATCTTAAGTCTAGTTTGATTTGTTTCCCTACCAATAGGTCACCCCAATGACTTTTTCTGCTTTGGAAGATGTAAGTCCCCGCACTTTCTTCTTAGCATGGTCGTTGCACACTGAAAGGCAACCCTTAGGTTGGATAGCCCTATCCTGTAGCTGGTAGGCTACCCCTTTGGACTGGTAAATCTAAGATAAGTCCAGACCCCTATGGTTCCTTCTAAGTGGATCCATCACACACCGATAGGGTCCACATCACATCAAATTAAATCAAAAAAATTCAACCAAGCTCATATCCTTCGTGAGTATGCCCTCAAAATAAATCAAATCAAATCCAATTTAATCTTTTCACTGGAGTCAAGTAACATTCCTCTTCTATAGTGGAGCCCAAATCAACAAACAAATCAGACAAACAAAATCAAATTCAAACCAACCTTCCCTGGAGTCATGATAAATCAAATAAAAAAAACCTGGACTTGATCCCCATTGGATTCAAGCTTATATCCCCAACATATATGCCTCCAAGACAAATCACACACAAACCAAACAAAAACAAATTCAAACCTGTATCCCCGTGGATCTCCCTCCCAAAATCGAATCAAGTAAATTCAAACAAATCAAGTTCAAATCTTAGTCCCCAACAAATTTTTTCCTTATGCCCTTGGCTTAAGTCTATCTCAAATCCAATCCATGCGTGATTCCCCGTGAATCCTTCTTCAAGTCTTAGACATGAACTCCTATCAAATCAAATCTTATTGACTCTTTCATGCCTTTGGAATGAGATGCATTGCATTACACTAAGATTGTGATTTTATATACATCTCGTGTTTAGGTATAGATCGCTTCTGTCAGTGCTTGTAATCTTTTGGACATTATTGATCATCTCAGTCAATGCCAATACATGCGATGTGCCTTATCAGCTACACAACATCTATTAGGGGTCCTTTTATTGACCTCACTTTTGAAGTGAAGGTCCAGTCTTCCCAACATAGATCTAGGGGTCTTCCAAACACTAAGAGCTTCTTAGTCATAATGCACTTCTAGTGGCTAAGTGAACACTTAACCCAAGCCTAAAGACTTAAGAGGATTAGCCATAGGGCTTAGATCATACCTTAGGGACTAGGATAACCCACCTATCCTATAACTTAACCAAATCCATCCCTACCTTCTTAGACAAAATCCAATCTCAAATCCACATACCCAATTCTTAACTAAATTAATTGAAACCAATGACTCACATCAACCTAAGATCAATCCTTGAACATGACTTGGCCATCAATTGAGCTAAACCAAACTGAGTTTGACCTTTGACCCAAGTTGACCCAATTTGACCTAAAAGTCCAAATTGGGTCAAATCAAGATCTAACCCAAATTAATTGCATCCAATGGCTCAAGTCCATTTCAAATTAACCTATTTAACCCAAATTGACCTAAAGGATCAATTTGGCCTTAATCAAAAACTAATCTGAATTAATTCAAATCAAAGCCTACAATCATTTTCAATTGATCAATTGATCAATTGAACATTAACCAAGACCTAGCCCAAGCCAATTTGGCCAAATTGGCCAAATTGGTCTACTTGACATATTTGACCCATATGAACTCAAATGTATCAAATCCAAATCCAAGCCAAATTGAACCAAACAAATTGCAATAAAATATTCCAAATACTCATTTGAACTTGACCCATGCCTTGGTTTGACCCAATTTGACCAATTGATCAATTTGACCTAACCTAGCCCAATTTGACCTACATGGGTCAAATTAAGCCAAACCCACTCAAACTAAGTCCAAACCCAATGAAATTTGGCATGACCCATCGTTGGCTCACTTTGGGTCAGCCCAAATCAAATCCAACCTGATTTGGATCCGATTTGACCCATTATGCAACGGGTAAAGCCTCCCATATAGGACAAAATCCAAATATGGGGGGTCAACAACCCTCCTTTACCCTCCTTTACAGTTGGCAGCCACCCAAAGCCAAGAGTGGACTCCTAGCTAAGTGGCTAACCCATAGGGGTTAGGTCACCTCTTGGTCTAGAAGAGGTGAGTTAACCCACCTCCCCTCATTGGCTCATCTCAAATGAGATAAAGACCACTCAAGGCAACCTCCATAGACCCTCCTCCAACCAAATCAAGCCACCTCATGAGATTCTTTTCCCTACGATGGCCGAAAATGGTAGAGAGCATCCTGTTCATCCATCTTGAGGGATGAGGGGTATAATCCCTCTCATTCAAATGAAATTGACCAATTGAATCTCCTTAGAGCTAGAACACTTAGACAAGACCTCCCTGAGCATTCCTCTAAGCTTCCCAAGCATCGTCGTCTCTGAAAAACACCAAACTGAGGTAGGACGAGGCTTAACTCCATCCAACTTCCTCAAATATTAAACCCACTTCAATTAACTCTTTCCACACCTTCACCAAGCTCCGGTGAAGTGAAATGAACCTTCCCCCGAGCATTTCGAGCCCTAGAAGTACCTCCTAGACTAACTCTGATGAGCATTGCGGTGGTGTTTGGTCCAAAGAGCAATCGATGGGGAGGCATCACACCATCTTCTCAGGATTCTCTTCATCAAGGTGAAGATACCTCAATCGATTCGTTTCTCGATCTTGAGCTCCAACGAGATACTATTCCATTAAATTGAGATTTCTTAAAAATTTTTCATCCTTTTTGAAGAAAATGTTGATTTTGTGTGAATCCAATCATTAGATCCCCTATGATTCCTCTTGTGAAGGTGTGGGATCAATCTCGAGCCAATATGAGCTCCGGGAGCTTGAAATGGGCGGAGGAAGGTGGACGGTGCCTATCTTCCGTGCGAGATGATAGATCATCTGCCATCCATTCTGTGTGATCAGAATGGACGACCGTGATCTCTTGATTAGATTTAATTCGATTTAATCCTTAGGATCCATGAGATTAATATCCAGTGTTTGATCTTAGATCGGATGACGAGGATGAAAGTGCATCCACTACTAGCCACATCGGCACTCGGATGGATTTAAGTATCCAATCCCATGGTGCCACATGGAAAGTGCACCACATCAGCGCTCCGCATGGCACCGATGGGATTAGGCTTAATTAGAGATTAATAATTGAATTTAATTGCTGAAACTTTAGAAAATTATAATAAATTATAAAATAAATAAAAAAAATATAAATAAATACTCATTTTAAAAGTAAATCAGAAGAGAATTTATGAAAAATATTTCCATTTGGTTTTGAATAGTAATTAAAGCTTAATTAAGATTTAAATATAAACTTAATTAGCTTAATTAAGCCTTAATTACTTGGGCATTTCACTCCAAACTTTGTGTGTTGATTTCATGGGATGACCTCTACCTCTCATGATTTTATTATAATTTGTTGCCTAATCATTAGGGAAAATTAATGATTGAAATGTTAATTACCATATTTAATTAATTAAGTGATTAATAAGCATTAAAAAAATAATAATTAATTAATTAAAGCTTACTAATAACTATTTAACACTAATTGGATGAGGGAGTAAGATTAAGACCCCTTTCTTAGTCTCTTTTCCTAGGTTCCTTTAATTTTAAAAGGATTAATTAATATGGAAAGTCATTAAGTGCTTAATTAATTAATAAATGGGTAAATCAAATCAAATTAAAATGCAAACCACATAAGATAATTAACAATTGAATTAATGGTTTCTTTATATGTTTAATAACATAAAGACCCTTTAAGGAAATCATAATTAACCCATAAGTGTGGAAAAATTATAAAAGTACTTAATTAAATTCTTTAATTTAATTAATCTTTAATCATGAGCTAAGTGCATTAGGTCCTTTAGGAGCATTGCAACTTTACTTCCCTCACATGTTCATATCATTTGAGGCTCATGATTAAGTGATTAATCAAATTAAAGAAGCATAAGAAAGGGTAATCAAGTGACTTAATCAATGATTCAACTTAATTAATTCATAAAATTTATCTAATTATCTTTCCTTAAGCCAATTAAGTTTATCAACATGGGAACATGATCAAAACAACAAGTAATCTCTCCTCTTTAAATCAAATCTAAATCCAAAAATTAAATTAATGAGAAGCTATGGTTTTATTTAAACAATTTTATTTAAGGTGATTGTCCTTAGGAATTAATTTAGTTGAATGAATCATATGTTTATGTTTGGTTATTCCTTCCCAATTACTTTAAATGTTGTATGTCATGTGGCTTCATGCATTCATTTTTTTTAAAATATGAATGAATCAAATGGACTTATAAATGTAAGCTTGCTTGTGTTGATCTAAGCTAATTATATGTGTGGCTATTATCACTATTAAATCCAAATCTATCTTTTAAAGTTTATAAATTGATAATAACATGTGGAGTGGTGATAGTTATAAATACATATAGGACTTGCATGTGTTTATAGTTTAGTCATATGAATGTGAAGCTTTCTTTCTTAGATTCATATATAGATTTACATAAGCTTGTCATTTGATTATCTCACTTCTCTGGTTAACAATGACATGTACTTATTTGATTTCATTTTTATGTATTTTAGTATTAGAATTTGGATAGAGCTTTAATTCATATGTATAAATAATTCAATTAAAAATACAATCTTCTACATGGTTTTCTATTATTATTATTATTATTATTTATACATTCATGTGTATTTAAGATAATAAGTGTTTAGTCTAGACATCCTGGGAATACGAGGCTTTAAGTAACCCCAAAGAGGTCATTTGATTTACCTCACTTCTCATGTTAAGAATGGCATGTACTTGCTTACATATTTTATACAAATGTATGCATGTTTGATTAAGAGAATGAAAATCCCCTTTTCAACTTTGAAACATATGCATCCATTATCATTTAAGTGTGCCAAAATATATTATATGTATAGATACACTAAGGATTGCATCATATGCATGTTATAAGTAATGGAAAGGAATGATTCAACATGTGCTATGTGATAGTAATTCAATTATATTAATCCTAAGATGCCTTTCATATTGAATAGAATTACTTAAGGTTCACCTAAACTTAGGATTAATAAACATATTTAATAAGCCATTCACCAAAGAGAACTAAATCAAATTAATGTGCTTTAGAAAATGACTTAGGGTAGGGATGAAAGAGGGTAAGCCCCTTTGTTCTCTTTATAACACTTAGGTGCTAAGTTTAAATCAAATGAAATAAATCAAAACATAAATTAAGATTCACCAATCAACTAAACAACTTGAAATGAAATCAACCTTCATGGTTAACTTAAATAATTTTTAAAACTTAGATAAATCACAACTCTAATGATTAGTGAGACATACAACACAAAGCCTAACATAAACATTAGAATTAAGCCACTACTTTTAGTCTTAAGTTAGGACGATGTATGTGTGGTGTATATTTTGTTTTGTGATGTAATATTTTTTGGATGTTTGTATGCTTTAGATGTTAGGCTTATTAGCCTAATTATGTCTTCTACAGAGGGTTATGCTTAATGGGTTGCTTAAAAGTAAATATAAATATTGCTTGTAGGTTGATTAAACCCCCAAACATAATCCAAGTTAGAATAGGTGGGCTTGATTACCCATGTGCGGGGTGTTAAGTCCAAATTATAAAGATAATTGCTTAAGATTGTATGCATGTTTAGCTAACCTCTATTTTGCAGGTGCAGTTAAATTTACTTTTCATATATAAATGTAATTTTGTAATAGAAATTAGGATTAATGCTATGAGAGATTTGGATGAGCAGTAGCTATAAGGCTTAGTCTTGGGGTGCCCTGTGATGCCTTGGAGCAAACCAAATCATATGAAGAAAGGAGGACATGAAGTAGTGAAGAATGAAAACCCCCATAGTATGTATTCATTATAATTGTAAGATTATTCTTTCATATTCTAGGTTGTATAAGGGTAGAGCTTGGCTACCCAATTTTATCATTTCTAGGGTGTACAATAGTACTGGACTACACCAGCATTTTATTCTTTTTTAGTCTATAAATGTTATATATTTAAATTGTGCATTAGGATTGCATCCTTTTCATAATTTCTTCATGATTGATGTCTTTAATGTGTGGCCTAGATACGGTAAGCTCTTAAGATAAAATAAAATTTCTACCCAACTAACAACTCATAATTAAAGTTTTAAACAACTCACAACTTCACCATAAAGCTTAGGCTCAATAAGATAATTAAAAGATTAAGTAACCCCTTGGTTGTATGTTGTATGCCTTACATCATGCATGCATCTTCTATCACTCTTGCTAAAATAAAAAGTTCTTACACTATAGACTTGACCCGTGAGAGCAATCCCCTCATGAGCTTCACCCTTTGTCTTTTGATTTAGCCAATAATCAATTTTCATCATGCATGTAGGCATAAAGAAATCCCAAGCCTTAGTCCAAATGAATGTGTCAAAATGAAATAAAAAATTATAAAGATTTTACATTTGTTGATTAAGCTATATGCTCATACCACTAATGCTCTAGTCTTTTAGGGAGTGAGTTTAGGACTTTAGTCTCTTTCCAATTAAACAACAAGCCTAACTATCTTGCAAATTCATCAAATCAACATTTCAACAGGAGGTTTGTCCACCCGTGTGAGAAGGAAGAGTACTAGTTTATTCTCTCTTATAGGAATAAACCCTTGTGTCCACCTTTCGCTTAGATTTAGGTCGTGCTTTAGCTTGTGCTAAAACTCTCTAGATTTTGGATTCGAGGTTGCTAGTTTTCTTTTGGCTACAAGCATAAATCCTCACCTCTTAGAAATTTTTACAATCTTGTGTTGAGGGAGTATAAGCCCTAGTAGTCTAATAAAATTATAACTCAAACAAATAAAATCTCTCACTCTCAAATATATAAAGGCTTATCATATAATAGATTGGAATGCTCATAGGTCTCCTAGTATCATGAACATTCCCTTTTTATCTTTCTTTTGGCTTCCAAAATAAGTCTTTCAACTTGGTCCATCCCTTTTGATTTTATAAAATAGCCAATTTGATTGATAGTCTTAACCTTGAAATCTTTGAAGATAATAATTGCCTACTTTAATCGAGAGTATTTTTAAGGAATCTATATTCCTTAGGATGTAATTAACTATGGAGGCTTGCCTCCATAGGGAACTTAAGAACCCGACTTAATATAAACCCTTTTCTATCTAAAATAAGGCAAAAGATCTTTGGTATATATGAAGGCCCATCATGGCTTAGGAGTATTTATTAGGTGATTATGTCCATTGTAGGGTGATAGTTCATCATACCTCAATGTCACACCTGATTACTTCAATAAGTACCCCTATGATCTATGTGGTGTCCACACAACTCATCTGAAAATAAACACCACAGTGGCCATCAATAACAAGTATCTAATGCCTCATATAAATGATCTAATTAACCAAATACAAAGTTCTTTTATGTTTTCTATGATTAACCTTTGATCTCAATTTCATTAATTGAATATTAGAAATGAATATACCCAATATTGCTTTTAAATATAGATATGGTCATTATAATTTTTTAGGGTTTCATTTGGATTCATTAAAGCTATCATTGGCTTTATAGACTTTATAAATGAAGTCTTTAAATATTATTTATACCATTTAATGATTTCTTTAATTGATAATATCTAATCAACTCTAAGAGTGAAGGTGAGTATGCTCAACAACTTAAAGCTATATAGAACATGCCTTAAGAGATTATGCTTTTTTCAAAATTCTTGGAATGTATTATTTAGCTTTGAGAGATTTCATAACTTTGGAAACATCATCAATGGTTCTAGAATATTTGTAGATCTTACTAGGATTGGGGTAATCATGGATTAGTCAAGGCTAAGCACTATCACAAAGACTTATAATTTTTTTAATAAAACTAGATATTATATATAATTTGTTAAATTCTTAGTATCACTTCACCTTTAGCTGTATATTCTAAAATCTACTAAATTTGAATGTTTTGATGCTTATAAGTAGAGTTTCATAAACTAAAGAATTGCTTAGTGTTAATTTATATCTTTTATTATTAACTCTTACACTCACCATTTCTTCTAGCACTATTGAAACTTCACATTAAAAGTTGAGTTATGATATAATATAGTATGATAAAGTGATAACCTTGGACTCTAAATATTTTAAGGTGCATAAGAATATTCTAACTTATGATTTGGAACTAGTTGTAAATATTTTTTATTAAAAATTAAAGACATTATCTTAATGATGTTTTTTGGAAGGTTTTTTTATTAGTTATATGAGCTTAAAGTATATTTTTATTCAAAGTAATTTAACTTGAGACAAAGATAATGGCATAAATTGAAAGATTATGATTTATAAATTTAATATCCACTAAAGTAAAGCTAGTATGAATATAAATGCCTTAAGAAAAAATCTTAAACTCATGCAACTTGGATCATTTCTTAATAATATTTGCTACTTAAGATTTAGTGATTTCAACATATATAGTATCACCAAAGAGGTTATTCCATCAAGTGTCATATAATTATTCAACCAACAATACAAAATTAATTAAATGCAACTTAATGGAATATGTCAAGTTGATGTAACATAGAGAGCAAGTTTAAAATGGATTAAAACTTAAGTTTACTATTAATCAAATTTGTGCATTAAGATTTAATAGTATATTATTTATCTTAGATCATGCAATATTCCAAAAAGAAATATTATGAGAAATATATACCACTATGTACTTTATTTATCTAGAGAGTACTTAAAATGCATCATGATCTCAAGAAGTTAAGGTGGACTTATTTGAAGATTGATATGGTAGATTTGGTAACCACATATTTAACATGTCAATTCATCAAAATAAAGCATTGAGACTTGGTGGTCTATTGCAATCCCTCTTACTTTAAAATCAAAATGGGTGGAGATTTAAATGAATTTTATAGTTGGCTTACCTAGTTGTTGATAAGATCATGATATAAATTGGATCATAATTGATAGACTCAAGACTATTTCTACTAATTAAGTAGAATTACTTAGTGAAGAAGCTTTTTTACTTATATATTATTGAAAATTATATAAGAAGCTTTGTATACAAAATTAGTTTTTAAAATTATATTTTATCCTCAAACATATTATCATTTAGATTGTACCATTAAGGCATTACAAGATTTATTGAAAAAGTTATATTCATGACTTTCATGGTAGTTGGAAATATTTTACTGTACTTATAAAGTTTACTTATAATAATAATTTTTAAGCTAATGTCGATATGATATCATACAAGGCTCATCAAGATAAGACATTTTGATATCCTTCTTCTTAGTTTAATGTTAGCAAGATAAACTTTTTAGTACTCAATTAGTTGATAATGATACTAAGAAGATTAATTAATTTTAAAAAATAATTACATTTACTTCAAAATCCTCAAAGAAGATATTTTAACCCTAAATATAGAAAGATTAAATTCAAGATTTGAATTCATGTCTTCCTTTAGATTTCATCTATACATAACTTATAAGGTTTGATGAGAGTGGAAATCTTTAACCCAATTTCATTAGACCTATTAAATTGATTAAGGGAGTTGATATAGTGTTGACATAAAAAATGTCAATAGGACCTCACCTCATATCCTCTTCTATTACAATGTTGACTTAACCTATCCCATTAGGTTTTCCTTAGTAAATCCTTAGGGAACCCATATAGAAAATCACTTATAACTTTTTAATATATCATATTTTTTACTCTAGAAAGCTTTAGGGTGGAACTCTTTCGCTGCTTGAATTCAACTATTCCCTAGTGGGTATATTTTGTATTTTTGAAAACACAAATATACAACTAAAGATCAATCCCACCAAGGTTGTGAGATGTATATGCCTCATTCATTACTTGAGGTACATAAACTCATTAACACCAACACCATTGGCATGATTATTTAGTTGCATCTTGATAAGATATCATGATTAATGAACCAAAAGTAGTCTAAACTAAGATATGTCTTTCAAGAAAGTACTTAAGGTAATCTAAAAAAGAGAAAATGATTATAGAGGGTTAGTTTAAGATGTGAACTTATATATTTAAAGTATTTAATGAATTTTGGTGAGGTTTAAGGTGTTGTAATAGTAAAATAATAAGACTAAGTAGTTGTTCACCTAGTTTAGGTTGTGAGGCTTAAGGATGGTTTGTAGTGGGTTTGAAGACTTGAATGATAAATGATTTAATTTAGTGGCTAATTAAGATGTAGGAGGAGAAGTGAAAATAATTTATGAGAGGTTTTGAGAGGGGGATTAAAGAAAACTATGAAGATAAAGACCAATCCTACCAAGGAAAGGAAAAACTAGGCCACTAAGCACTAATACAAAGAGAAAGAAATTATCCAAAGTAATTTTATCATTCCAAAGATAAAAAAATATCTTTATATACAAGCCCTAATTATAAGACTAGTCATAGTATAATATTATTGTAGAGATTCATAGTTTTATTGGCCTAATTATCATTATTAGAGATTTATTGAAAGCTTTTTTTTTAATATTGTTACACCTTTAACTAGGTTGACTCAAAATTTTATTTTTTTAAGTCTAATGATTATGAGAAAATGTTTAGCAAAAATTGTTTAGTATTAGCTGTTATTCTTATTGTTCCTTTATCATAGAAGGATTTTAAATCTATAATAATAATTCATGTTAATGTTTAAGTTATATATATATATATATATATAACATAATAGAGTGATAGCTTATACATTTAACCTATGTAAGGTGCATAAGAAAAACTGCTCTATGGCTTGAAGCTCATTATGTTATTTTTGAATTAAAGATCTCAAGACATTACCTTTATGGTGTTTATTATGAGATATTCATTGATCATAAGAACTTGAGGAATATTTTTCTTTAAGAGTTCAACTTGAGATAAAGTTAATGGCTTGAGTTAATGAAAAATTAAGACTTTAAATTGAATACCACTCAAATAAGGTTAATATGATTATGTTGCTTTGGCTAAAAAATTCTCAGCTTATGAAGCTTAGATAATTTTTCAAGAATAATTGAGATTGGATAACTTCAGCTTAAAATAATATCTTAAAAAAATTTATGTCAAATATAAAATGAATATTTAGCCAATAATAGTAGATCAGATTCATGTAGTTTAAATAAAATATGATGGATCAAGATAGCTTAGAGAAAGCTTAAAATGGATTGAAACTTGAGTTCATTGTGGCTTAAACAAGCGCATTAAGATTTAAATATTGATTATGTATTATAAATTATGTGGGACTTTGATAGAACATATTTTGAAATATGTATACTACTCAATCTATAGAGCATTATAATGTATCAAGATCTCTAAAAGTTTTTTTGGTTGCTTACTATGAAAAAATTATGAAACAAAATTAATAGCTAAGTGTTTGACTTATTATTATTATCAATGCTAAGCATCAAAGGTCTGATGGTTTTACAATATCATATTATCTCATAATAAAAGAGGGATAAGACTGCATTAGATTTCATAGTTAAATTATATAACTCAAAATAAGATCATAATGAAATTTGAGTAGTGGTTGATTGACTTACTAAGATCATTCATTTTTATATTAATTAAGCATAACTACTTAGTAAAAGAGCTAGGAAAGATCTATGTTGATAATATATTTGATTGTATGAAGTTTTAATCATCATTTATTCTAATCAAAATAAAAGATTTACAAGAAACTTGAGATATGATGGATGACTTTAGCATTACCTTTCATCCCTCAATAGATGATTAGTTAGATCTTATTATTTAGACATTTCAAAATTTATTGAGAGCTTACACTATCTTTCTATGATAGTTAAGAAAATTAAAATCCACTTATAAATTTTGTTGATAATAATAATAATAATTTTCATCGCATCCAGAACTTACACTTCAAGAAACAAAATTATCACATTAACGAAAAAGAACTCTTAGCTATTAAAAAGGTGATAAAAATTTTGAAATATTTTTAAATAAACATTTTATTATTCGAACTGATAAAAAAATTGTGATCTCTTTTATTAAAAGCAAAATAATTGATTCATTACCAAATAAAAGGCTTATTCGATGAAAAGTTAGTTTTTCGCATATAGTTTCGACATTGAATATATAGAAGGAAAAAAAATTGTCTTACTAATACATTAACATAAGAATTTTGTAGATGAGCACCAAACTAGATATCGATCTACAAATTCTAGATATCACATAACATATGGAGGAATCAGATTTACCATCAGATAAAATCTCAACAAAATATGATGATCAACTAATTGATAATTATTTGTAGATACTTGAATTTCAGATGTGAAAATTAGAATATGAAATATCTTATGGTAACAAGATCCTGGAGGAATTAGAAAAGGTAAAAATTATCTCAATGGTGAAACCAATGAAGAGGAATTACCGTCTATTGCTCAATTACATACATATGCAATTACAAAAAAGATACTCCTTCCATGAGTACAAATAAAAAGAAACATACAGGCTCATACTCTTTGATTTTACAAAAAGAACTAAAGATAATCGAACAAAAGAATATACTTGAAGTAGCGGAGGAATGACAATAATTTTCTCTATTTCAAAAATAAATTAATTCACAAATATATTTTCACATGCAGGGAAATATAAACGTATGTTACATTTATGGGGATATAGACCCAAAATTAACTCAAAATCTATATCTTAGCGGCATGATAAAATTAATATATCTCGAAAGTCCTTCAAACAATCAGTCATTTATCTAAAATAATTATTGAAGTAGTAGAGACATTCCAAGAAATTCTAAAACATTGGAATATATATGCTAAATTATTCTAGGCATATCCTGAAATAAATGAAGATACATTTAATAAATGAAGGTACAATTATCATAATACAACTTGGAATAAGTAGTGAACCATATCTACCTAAATATATGAAAATTAAGAAAGCTACAAAATGATAGAAAGAAGACGATCTTTTTCAAATATGGATAGAGACAAAAAAAATAGATGTTTCAAACATATGGTTTATCATTGCTCGAATGAATTTATAGAGTATTTCAATATTATTTTTTGTGCTTTTAAAATAGCACCCCAACACGTATCAGAGCAGTCAGTTTCAATTATTAATTTTTCTCCATTATTAGGAATGTATAATTTTGAGAGATTTTTACTGGCTGTTTTTTTTTTTTGTAAAATATTATCATCATTTATATCCCAATTCCATGTCATATTTTTTCTTAGCTTCTTTTGGAGAGGGGCGCATAATATGGCTAAATTTTGAATAAATACTTCAGCGTAATTTATGCATTTTAAGAATCATTGTAATTCTTTTTAATTATTAATGATAGAAAAGTTATCAATTTTATGCAAAATGTGATCTTGTAATTCTATGGCCCCTTGATCAAAATTTAAACCTAAGAAGTCTATTTGTTTTGTTACAAAATTGCATTTTTCTTACTTAAGGCAATGCCATGTTTATAGGCTTTTTGTGCAAATAAGGTTAAATGTTTTAAATATAAAGGGAGTGTGTTGCTGAAAATAAGAATATCATCTACATATATTAAAACAAAAATATTCAATTCAACAAATAAATAATCCATTCTTCGTTGAAATATTTGAGGTGCATTTTTTAAGCCGAAGGGCATTACATTTCACTGATAGTGTCCTTGTGGTGTACTAAATGTTGTTAACTCTTTACTGTCAGGATGCATTTTAATTTGCTAAAAGCTTGATTTGCAGTCTAATTTGGAAAACCATCATGCATTTTTGGTTTGATTAATTAGTACTTCTTTGTTAGGTAGGAAGTATCCATCAAATTTGTATTATCATTGAGTTTTTTATAATTAATTACCATTCTAGCTTTTCTACGTACTTGTTCAGCATGATTTCTGACCAAGAAGGCGGGCTACTATGCAGACTATGACTTGGTTCAATGAGTTGAAGTTGTAATAATTCAGAGATTTGAAGTTTGAATTCTCTTTTATCATCGATGGTGTATTTCATGGGTCAAACATGAATAATTAGAGTAGGATTAATTTTTTCATTACAGGCAATAGGTTCATCTTTGGCCCAAAATTATAAGGGATTTTCAAAAGGTTTTGAAAAGTAATTGTTTAGCTAACTATTTTATTTGAAGAAGTTTGTCAAATTTGGTAAAAAGGTATAAATGTGCACGTGAGGTACGTTGATGCGTTGAAGGATAGGTTTGAATTAATGTATCTAAATCACCATGCTAGCGGAAAAAGAGATGGATTAGTGGGATCATGGTAAATTGGGTGAGTAATGAAGGGACAAATAAGCATATGTTTGTAAGGGGTAAGTAATTCGATATGGTTGGCATATTGGGTAAAAGAATACATGGACTTAAAAAAGTTATTGCCAAGGATGAGGTCAGGTCCAAGATCATCCATACACCATAAACGAGGTATTTTAATGAAGGTTTCACAGAGTAATATATATTGATTGGACTAATAATGAGTGATTGTATGAATACCATTGAATGTATCGAGAAGTAAATTGTCATGTTGAGATGGAATATGTGGAGGAAGGATACATCATTTTCCAATGGTAATATCACTACCGGTGTCACATAAAGCATGAATAAGAATAGGATCATAGGTTGGAATATATAATGCAATTTGAATATAACTATGAAAATTAACTATGGTGCTGAGGAATAATTGAAGAGTTAATTTGTACAGAAGAATCAATAAATTGAATAGTATATTGTTGTAGAAAATCCATTCCTATTAGAATTCATCCTTTTTCTATATCATTAGTTAAAAAATATGTTGAAAGTCTATTCGTTGATTTTGAATATCCCAAAATCCAAATAAAATATTAATTTCAGTTTGATTGTAATGCCTATTTCCATGATAATCTTTATACATATGGTTCATTGCATTGAATTTGTAGATTTAAAGGGATTATAGAAGCATCAATATGAGAACTATGTGATCCTGTCTAATAAAATCGAGTGTATATTATCAGGTGAGATGTTATGTCCTTTAAGAATTAATTGATTATTGACATATTGTAATTTTCTTGAATCAAGAGATCTTCTTGGTAGAATAATAAGATTGTTGTTTTGTTCAATAAAGGAAAGTAGTTTTCTATGTATTCTAAAACTTTGATAACTTATACTACTGCTTTCACCCATATCTAGAGATAATTGATTGGGTTGTGGTGTTAAATTTGTATAATCTACTTCGTTAGGCTGGATAGTTTGTCCTATATAAAAGAACATAAAATCTATATGAATAGGTTCATTATGTGATCTAAATACAATAGTATTATGATTATTTCTATAGGCGTATGTTGCTTGGTATGTAATGCTATAAGCAACACTTCCTTGTCTTAATTGAACTCGATCTAATTTATGTTTAAGAGTAAGAGTTCCATCGATATGCTTATCATTAACATTTATGGCATAATTAGGATGTAGTTTAAACATTAAAGTTTGATAATATAAGTTTCCTTGAATGACTCCTAATAAAGCATCTTTTTTAGAATAAATAATTCTATCATTATATATCCATAAGGTTATAGGGCTGTCTATGCTTTTGCGAAAGTATGCTTTAATTAATATTTGTATTCCTCCAAAAAATAAATGTATATATTTTTCTAGGTTAGGTATATTTTGTAAATCTTGATTACTCATTGTATAATTATATAACAAAATTTTTGTGCTTCTTTGAGATTCAGTTATTTCTATAGGATACTCTCCTTGTTTGATACTATAATGAATTACTTTTTTCCAATTTAAAATTGGCATGTCGAAATAGTCTTTTGTTCATAGAGATAATTTTATTTTGAATCTTCTTGTACTCTTCTTCTGAAAGAGTTAATTGTTTACTTTATTTTGGTTGGTTATCTATAATTTCATATGTAGTATTTAGTCATTTGAGACTTTGGAGTTCAAGCATTTAATAAGAATATAAATATTCATTTAAATCATTATCATTTTCAAAGTAACAATATTGATCAATAAGATCTTCTTCTTGATTAGATAGTTCATAAATTTCTTCATCAGAATTGATTTCAAAATTGTCAAAGATAGGTCTAGTTCTTGTTCATCTATAATTTGAATAGATTTTTCCCTGATACTTTTGTTATCTTTGGACATTCATTAGCATAATATCCTTCTTCTTTACATAACCAATATTTACAAATTTTTGCTTTTTTATTGAATTATTTTTAGTCTAAAATTTCTTTTCTTTAAATTTAGTTTATTTTTATTTATTTTCTTAAAGAAATTTTTTTTTTTTTTACAGGTTGATCCTGTACATGAGGAAGTTGTATTTTTGGAACATCCCCATTGATGTGCTACAAGATCATTTTTAGCATAACGTAAAGATTGTTTATATTTTTTATTTTATTGATGTAAATTTATTTGTTGGTAGGCTTCTGCTAATTTTTCTTTAGTAAATAAAACTCTACTTCCTAAGGTTATATCTATAGGATATTGTTGAAGAAATTGTTGGCTCCATATTATGTTATATGGATTCAGGTAATTTGTAAAAGAATGTATCTAGATATTGATTACGTTTGGGTGCAAGGATATCATAAAAGAATTGTTAATATTCACAGCTATATTTATTTAAATAACAAATATTGTAAATGCTAAGAACTGTGAGCTTTTGTTTTGCAATTTCAAATTATTTTTAGGTGTACTTATTGTAGTTTTAGCCAAACACATATTTCTAATTTCTTATTATTGGTTTGAACTAAGTCCAAGAAACCATTTTTTATAAATACCTATTAATGTATTTTCAATGAAGTTGTATGCATCTTCTCCTTGGAGATTATAATTATAAATGGCTAGACTATTTTCTATTATCCATTTATGAATTATTTCTGCTATATTTTTACAGCAATCTAAGTTTAAGTAAATTCCATGTCCACTAAATGGTTCATGCAAACATTCTTTTGTGTATTGGTCAGTGGATAACTTCTTGGTGTCAAAATTCTTTTAGCACTAGGTGGTATGTATTGTCTTGAAGTTGTTGTAGAGGAAGAGCCTACGCTACTCGTATGTGGTAACATTGTTGGAGTGGATATTTCGGTCAGAGTCTATCTATAGATGGGGTTTGTGGAGTATTCTTCATAAATTGATGTTGATGTAAGACTGAAATTAATTCAACTACCTCTTGTGATTCATTCATATTTATGATTTCATTTATATGTATTGCTCCTTGTATATTACTTTTGTTAGGTGTGTGTATATTATTTTGTTTAGTCGATGGAAACTAGGACAAAGTTTCTTGAGGTATTATTTCTTGTAAATCAAATTAAGTGCAGACACATTCTGCTAATATAGTGATTGTAATATTATTAAAGATTTGTTGATTATCTAATATTCTTTTTCCTAGTTTAGGTATATTAATAGTGTTGTCAGTCCATAAAATGGGTTTATATCTTTTTTGTAACAAACTTAATTTTTTTTTTATTTTGTTATGCTGAATTTCATTTAATTCCATAAATCACTGGTTGATATATTGTTCGTTGGAGTTGAACTAATACCTAACTCATAGTGTTGTTTTATTATCATATAACTAGTTACTATCCATTCATTAAAGTTTCTTAAAGGTGCTTGAATATGAAAAATTTGTTCTAGTATCCATCGACTAAACAAAACAATATACACACCCAAACAAAAGTAATATACAAGGAGTAATACGTATAAATGAAATCATAAATATGAATGAATCACAAGACCCAATTTACATTTTCTAGGTATGTTGAAAGTCTATTTGTTGATTTTGAATTGAGTTAATTTTGGGTTAATTCTTTATTGTTGTATTTAAATCACATAACTTGGCAATAACTTTTTTATTAGTCCTTATAAGGCATTCATTTATGTATGGAGTTGCAAGATTTGGTAAGAGTGGAAGTTTAAACCCTATTTTATTAGTCCTTATATGGCGATTGAAAGATTTCTTAAATTTTTTTTTTATATCAAAAAGGTCTTCCTTAAAAGCTTGCAGAAGTGGATAATATTTTTGAGGTCTCTCTAATGTAATGCTACATGCATGATGATTATCATGCAATTCAACAAGAATCATTTTTAATTTATAAAGATCTTAGCTATAGGGAGGTATCATAACATAGTTTCGAGCATGATTTCTAATAGCTTTATCATAAATTTATTTTCTATGTTAGAGTACTTTAGAAGAACTAGCTAAACTAAAGTAATATGATAGATTAAAGAAGAGATGATTACAAATGGACCAAAGCTATTTCAAAATTGAATTATGAATTTGAAGACTAAAGTTATTTAAGGAAGGTAGTATGTTATAATTCAAACAAATCTTGCTAGAACTAGAAGGACCCCAACTATTCATATACATGTGAAAAGCCACATCTAATTGAGCAAAGCCTTTCACAACTTGTTCACATAGACTACACCATCTTCAACTACTTTTGCCCTTTAAATTGTGTGAATCACTCAATTATTTTGCTATTGGCTATCTTAGGTTCCAATTTAAGAATTATTGAAGGTCAGTGCATCTTTTTTTCTATCACTACCACTAAATTTCTTTCACATCTCTCTCACTCTCTCTTCCTTGATTTCTCTCTTTTATAAGCCAGTGATGAAGAATCCTTCTCTTATCTCGTTCAGTTTATTATTTCTAATTCAAGTTATTTTCAAGAGACTACAAAGCTTGACTTTACAAATCTTTATTCATTTACATACATTAAAGTTCTTGTGAAAAAAGGTTTTTAAGTGAGTTTTCCAATTAAGTTTTCACATTAACTTGTTTATTGCATAACATAGTTTGCATATATTTTCATGCAAATATTTTAATCTTTCTTGTGGTTTGATTCTACATATCATTTCTACTTCTATGTTTTTATCTCTTTAAAAGTAAAAAAATTTCATTTGGTTTAGTTGTTGAAATCATTTCACCGATAGATCATTCTATTGTTTTTAATTTTAATTTAACAAGAAAAGAATTTACTTTGGGCTCACTTTTAGATTTATTTTAATATTGTTTAGTTGGGTTATGAGTGTAAAATATTTTAAAATTGAGAGTTTGATTTTTTGCATATTTTCTTTTCTTTTCTCTTGTAATTTTTTTGGGTTGTACGTGCCCATGTAGGAAAGTACGGTGTTGGGTTGTACTTGTCTGTATAGGAAAGTATGGGGTTGTATTTTCCGTGAAGGAGAATACAAGAGAGATTTGTAATAATCTTAACTTTGATTTAGTGAATTCCTAGCCGTTGTTAGGCGTGGACATAAGCCAATTTTTAGGATTGACCAAACCACATAAAATCCTTGTGTTCTTCACTTTACTTTTTCTTGCACCTTCATTTTTTTATTTCTTTTTTATTTACATCTATTGTTCTTTGCCTTGCTCTCTTAAATATAATCTTTTGAAGTTAACATTTATGTAAGTAATAAAATTAATTTTTAATCTAAAAATATTTTGAAAATCTAATTCACCCCCGCTCTTGGGTGCCATAGCTTCATAACATCTTTCACTTAGCTTAACACAATATGGATATATACTAATGCATTCAAAGCTCAAAATGTGTTTGCTGACTATGTAGATGGAAATGATAGTAGTCAATGTAAGGATAACATATTGTATGCAAACTTTGGACGCATAGCTACTTCTAAACTCCAATTAAAATGAGCCATATGTCTTGAAACATATTTATTTTTAACACTTGGAAAGTGATGAAACTTGACCTAGATGAATTCAAGATAAGAAATAAATGTGGGGAAAATTTGAAATTAATATAATATTTTTTAGGGTTAAAATTTGTAAAATCCCCCCATCGAGTTTTGTGGCAAGCATTGATGGAAAAGTTGAGAAAAAAAGAATTTATTGTTAGAACTGAATATGAAGAAGAAGCAATGGAGGATGGAGGGGAGTAGCAATTATGAAGATGAAAAATGAGTAGGCTGCTAACTTGCACTAGACAAAGATCAATTTATAAGAAGATGCTATAGATTTGAACTCATCTATAATTTTCTAATTTAGTTGTACATGAATGGTTGTTTATATAACTATTCAATGTTCTCCTTGAAATTATAGGTTTAAGTTATTTTTTTATACATGTACACTATTTGTGTGGACCATTATGATTTGCAAATGGATAAATGTTGTTATTTAAATTATATAGCTATGTATGCACATGTACAAAATATGAGTATTGATAGTACCATGCACAACATGTTACACATTTTTAAATCAACATTGATATTTTAAAACATCATTGATATAATATATATATATGATATATATATATATATATATATATATATATATATATATATATATGCAACCCTTATGCCTCTTCATACCAATGTTAATAGACTCATTGACACGATTATTCACAATGAAAAGAATGCATATGATTTGTGCTACAATTATGCCCATCACATTGGATATAGTGTTTAGAATGATCATGCTAGTTACTGACCAAACTTAAAATATATAAAATTAAAAGAATTTTTTTGTGTAAAGGTTGGTTCCATGAAAGGTCCTAATCTAAATTGCATAGTAAAGTTGCAAAAGTCAGACACTAGGACTATCTATTTTATTATAGTTAAATTTTCCACTAACTAAGTGGTAATTGGAACTAAAAAAATTATAGAAAATCATAACCATTTATTAGCAAAGATAAGGGACTAGTATCTATTGAGATTCTATAGGAGCATCAATAAAGTGAAGGTAGCTATGTGAAAGTCAATGACATAGGTATGAATCAGTGATGATGCATTAAGCTATCTTCCCAAGGAAGTAAGCATAGTAGAGAATATGATATTTTTTTAAAAAGATTCATTCAATTATATTAAAATAGAAAAGAGATATGGAATAAAAAATGTAGACACTAATGTATTAATTTAAATGTTTAAGAAAAGGTAGCTTGAAGATAATATGTTTGCATAGTCCAAATTGATGAGTCAGATAGGCTGGATAATTTTTTTGGAGTGATGGTATGGTAATAATTGATGATGATTATTTTGGAGATGTAATAAATTTTTATTTAAATTATCAATATAATAAGTAAAATTTAGTTTGTGCACCTTTCGCCAGAGTTAATCATCATTATCAAAATATTGTATTCAATAAAATATCTATGATAGAAGAGATAATTGAGTCATTTATATGGATTTTTAAATCCTTATGTGACCTCACTTTTGGAGTGAGGATTAATCCTTCCCATCTTAGATCTAAGAACCTTCTAAACACTTAGAGTTTTTTAATGATAGGACACTTCTAGTGATTAAGGAACACTAAACCTAAGCTAAAGACTTATAGGATATAACTTTAAGCCTAGAGTTTACCTTAAGACAAATAGGTTTCACCTATCCTAAGCTGAACCAAAACTTATGCCCATTTACTCATCTAAATTTAAGCTCATGTAGATGGAGTTAAACCAACCCCAACCAATTAATCAGTCTTAATTGAATTTGGTTTAATAATCCAAGATCTAAGCCAAATTAACTTGGATCTTAACCCAAGTTAACTCCACTATGATCTTATAACTCAATAAAACCCATTTAAACAAACTAAATCCAATTTAATTTTTACAATCGCTCTAACTATTCAATGGATCATTTCAAATCACTCCAACACTTGCAATCAAGCCAATTGAATCAAATGAATGTAATCAACCCAAGTTAGCCCATTTGACCTAAAGGGTTCAAATGAGCCAAAACCTAATTAAGCCTAAATCATTGCAATCAAAACCACCAATCAACCTCAAATTTATCATTAAGCACATCCTAACCATCCATAATTCCAAGTGGTCCAAGTTGGCTTGATCAAGTCACTTAACACAAAGTGACCTAAAAGGGGAAATTGAACAAAAATTCTAATTAAACTCCAATTGGATTAAATCAGGCAATCTAATCCCTTCATTGATGATTATTTACCATTATTAACACTCCACTACAATCAATTGAACCTAATCAAGTCAGTTTGACCCTTTGACCCAAATTGATCCAATTTGACCTAAAGGGTCAAATTGAACCAAATTAAATCTTATACCAAATTGGTCGAAACCAATGCTTACAATTAATCACCAATTGAATGTTGAACATGGTTCAACCCTCAATTGAACCCAAATTAGTTAACCTAACCTAATTAGCCTACTTAGCCCAATTTGACCTAAAGGGTCAAATTAAACCAAATCACTCTATAATCCAAATCAATTCAAATCAACTTTTCTAATCAATCACCTATGATCAATTGAACTCCCCCAAGTCATCACTTTGACCCACTTTGGTCAAAATAGCCAACCTTGCCCAACCTGACCCATATGGATCAAATTGAGCCAAACCCAACCAAGCCAATCCCAAACCCAACCATACTTGGCATGACTAATCCTTGGGTCACCATGGATCTACGCAAGTGGGCTCAACCCATGGTGAACCCAGTTGAGGTCAAACTCATTGAACCAAGCCACCCAAATGAGATAAAACCTCCATTTGGGTGGGTTCTCCACCTTCTTACCCTATGACAGCCACCTTTAGCTCTTCTTGAATAGAGGACCACTGACCCAACCTAACCCAAAGTTGTTGGGCTCAACCTTGGCTAAGAGAGGGTGAGTTCACATGGACAACTATTAGTCCACTTAAGAGAGTGTGTACACCTCATGCCAGCCCACAACACTCCCTCAGCCTCTTATCTTTAGACACCTCAGCAGTCCCCTGCCATCTCCGACCACCTTCCCTGAATGGATGGTTGCCAAAGACTGAACCAATCCCATCCTGTTGGTTCAGCTAGGGAGGAGAGTATACTCCTCCCCATACATTCAAATTCAACATAAAGCTTCCCTAGAGCATTTTGCATAGTCCCATACCTTCTCTCGAGCTTCTCGTACACTCCATCGCCAGTGAGACCAGCTCCCAATAAGACTAGAGAGCTCCATCCGTCCAAACTTCCCAAGCCCCACCAAATTCAAGTTAACTCTTCATACACCTTCACCTCACTGTGAGCCAAAACAAATCATTTCCTGGGCGATTTGACCAATTGAAAGACATCCCTAGACCAACTTTGATGAGCTTTGTGGTGGTGTTTGGTCCACAGACCAATCGACAGGGAGGTAGCTCAAGATCTTCGTAGCAGGGATTCATCTCTTCAAGATGAAGCTACCTCTATCAATAACCACCGATCTATAGCTCTGATGAGGTAAAAATCTAGCAATTGTAGTCTTGGCTTCTTGGTGTTGGTCTTTTTTGATGTGAATCATATTTTTGTGTGATCTCCATTGTAGGACCTCCCTATATTCATCCCCTGATCATTTTGGAGTTGATTTCACCACTGAATGAGCTTTGACAAGTTTGGATTGAGTGGTAAAAGGAAAATGATGTACATCTTCCATTGCTCAAGGGATGATAGATCACCGGCTATTTGATCCACATTATTAGAATGGATGGCCGTGATTAATCATGTTAGAAATTTCAATTTAATCTATTTGAAATCACGGAATTAATCTTGATCATCCGATCTCAAATTAGATGGCCAAGATAAAATCACATCCACCGCCAATTGAGTTAGTTGCCACATCGGATGATTTAAGTGGCCAATACTGCGACACCACATGGAAAGCGCTGTCACGTCAGCATCCCATAGCACCAGTTTAAAGGGTTAATTAAGGTTCAAAAATCTAATTAAATGGCTAGAAATTTAAAAAAGCATAACTAATTATAGAAAAATCTAAACAATGCAAATAAACTCATTTTGGAAAGGTTAGACACAGGATAATTTAAGAAAAATGAAATCTCTAATCAATACCTAATAAAAGTGCATAATTATGGCTTGATGCTCAGACTAATTACCTTAATTAACACTCAATTACTTGAATAATTAATTTTAAATTTGGTGGGATGATTCCTTGGGATGTTCTATGCCTCTCATAATTTTCTTGGGATTATTTTCCATGTAATTTAAAGAATTTAGAATTTCAACCCTAATTATCCTCTTTAATTAATTAAATAATTATTAAATTGGTGAACAGTAAAAAAAGTAAATAATTACTATTAATTAATCAAAGTAAATAATAGAGATAATGAGGAGAAATAATTAGGCCCCCTTTCCTAATTATTTTCCCAAGTATATTTCTTTAAGAGGGCTAATAAACATGTTTAATAATTAGGGAATAATTTGAAAAATTAATGATAAAATAAAAATCAAGATTAACAATTGGTTTAGGTAAGTCAAACATAATCCATTAATCCCTTATGTGTTTAATAGCATAAAATCATTAAATAAATTCTGATTATCCCATTGGTGTGGGAAAATTATAAGAGTATTTAATTTAGATTCTTTTCTTCTTTAATTTAATTAACTCTTAAGCATAAGCCTAATTGTATTAGGTTTCTTTAAATGCATTGTTAATTTTATTTTCCTAAAAGCATATCATTGGAGGCTCATGATCAAATAGTTAATTAAATTAAAGAAGTTTAAGGAAGGTCAATTAAGTTGATATGCTTAATGGCTTGAACCTAATCAACTTGTAAAATCCATTTAATTTTTTTTTTCTTTAAATATATTAAATCACCAACATGGGATGGGGTAAATATTAAATATCATTTCTCCTCTTTAGGTTTTAATAACTTAAAAATCAAAATCAAACCTCATAAGAGCTTCGATTAGTATTAAGGAGTGTTTATTTGGCTTGATTGTCCTTACGATTCAATGTAATTGAGTATGTTATGTGGCAACATTTAATTACTTCTTTTCAATTATCATAAATGTCCATGCCATTTATTTCATATGCCCATGTTTAAAAAAAAGAGAAATAGAAGAATATGATTGCATTTAAGTTGCATATGTTGAATAAATGTTATTATATAGTGTGGCTATTATCACTAATAAATCTCAAATTAATTTTGAAATTATAAACTAATAATGAAAAAAAATATGGGATGTTTAAGTTAATGTTGGCCATAAATGCTTAATAAAATTTTCACTTAGTTATAATTTAAAGATAGTAAAAGATTATTTTATCTTTATGTTTCATGTGCATGTTTACATATATTTGAGTTGGCAAGTATGTAATTTGGACATCCCAGGAACACAAGGCTTTAAGTAGCCCCAAAGAGGTTATAGATAATCTCACTTTCCTAGTTTAACAATAGCACGTGCTTGCTTAATTTCATCTATGTGTATACATGTGCTAGTATCCAGAATAAATTTTATTTTTCATGTCATTAAACTTTATATGAATGGAGAATTTATTTTTACATAACCCTTTGTTGACCTCATTTTCAGAATGAGCTCTCAACCTCTCCATCTTAGACATAGGACTCCTCTTAGACTTTAAGGGATCCTTAGTCCTAAGACACATTTAGTGATTAGGTGGACACTCAACCTAGCCCTAGAGACTTAGAAGAGTTAGCCATAGGAATAGGTCATGCCTTTGGGGTGTCAGAAAAATTTGCATACCCTTAGCTTGAACCACTCCTCACCTTCCTTCCTTCATGTCAAACTCCAAATCAATCTTATTTGTTTTTCTCAAAACTCAAATCAATGCGACATGATTAAAATCCATGATTGAAACCCATGAATGAAATTTCAAACTCCAAATTTTCTCAAGTCCTTTAAATTTCCTCTTAAAGACTTAGCCTAGATAATGATTGAATCACTTCAAATCCTTGAAATTCTCTCATAATCCATTTATATTCTCATTTATATTCACATATATAAATGAAATATAAATTCAAACAATCAAAACCACTTCCAAAAATCAAACTCAAATCCATTCAAAATCCAACCTAAGCCTTTCAAGTCAAAATCTTGAACTTAGCCAAATCAAGCCAAACTCTTGATTTTCCTTCATGATTCAATCAACCCTACAATCATGAATCCAAATATAAATACAAACTTCAATCACTTAATCAAAACTCAATTAAAAAATCAAGCCAAAATCCATTTCATGTTCACCCTTTGAACTTGAAATTATCAAATAAATCAAAACCCATTTGACTTCAAACCACTTGCAAATAGATTTATATTTCAATCATAAGTCCATATACAAGTTCAATCAAACTCAAATCAAGCTTTAACCAAGCCATTTGACCCACTTAGCCTCACTTGACTCAAAGTGACCTAAAGTACCCTCATGAGCCAAATTCTAATCCTAACCAAATTGGATTGAATCAAACTGACCTATGCCTCTCATCATGATCAACAATCATCATGAGATGATCAATCAATCAAATTGGTCAAACCAAGTCAAACTAAGTTGACTCAATACTTAGCTAAAATGAAACCTAACATAGCCAAAATCCACCATAGGTCAAATTAATTGAAATCATTGATCTAAGTTCATTCATGACCAATGTTTGAACTTGACCAAGTCAACAATTGTGCCTAACCTAGCCCAATTGGCCACTTGACCCAAGTTGACCCAACTTGACCTGAAAAGTCAAGATGTGTCAAAACTTGATCTAAGCCACATTGATTGAAACTAATGGGTCAAGTTTATTCCAAATCACTTGTTGTACTTGACCAAAGCCTCAATTGGCCAACTAGTCCTAACCTAGCCCTATTGACCATGAACCCAACTTGACCTAAAGGGACATTTTGAGCCAAACTTAAACTTAACAAAAATTGATTGAAAATAAAGATACCAATCCACTTCATATGACTAACCAAACCTAAACCTACCCATGATCTAGCTCAACTAGGTCAATTGGGTCAAATTGGCCAACTTGACCCATTTGACCTAAATGAAATCATATGAACCAAATTTAAACCTAAACCAAATTGAATCAAACCAAAGCCACCAAAACATTTAAAATGGTCATATGAACTTGACCAAACCTTTGGTTTGACCCAATTTGACCAATTGGTCAACTTGAACCAAATTGACTAATTTTGACCTAAATGGGTCAACATGAGCCAAACCATACCAAATGAACTCCAAATCCATTGAAACTTGGCCAAACCTATTTTCTCAACATACCCAACATATCCAAATTCAAAAATCAGCCAAATGACCATTTTACCCCTAGGACATAGAATAAATTTTGGTCAAATCCATGGGGAATTTGGTCAATTCCTCTTTAGACCTCCTTGATACTCTCCTAATAGGTCAAGTTAACCCTATGGAGGGTGCTGCACCCAACCCAATGGGTTTGGGTCTGTCCAACTTGACCTGAGGGTCAAACTGAGCAGAAGGCTTGAAATGGCCACATGACATTCCTCCTCTACTTGATTTAAGCACATGGGGAGTTCATATTCTCATTCCTTTGGCCAAACCAACCATGTGCAAGCCTCTAATAGATTAAACAACCCATTCCATGAGGGAAATTAGATCAAAATGGCAAGCCTATGCTCTGCCATCAAATTGCCAAAGGGGGTGATATAGTCCCCCTAATTCATTTCAATTCACAGACACACTCTGTCGATTGAAGCATAGGAAGCTAGAGGAGCCATTTAAGAGCCTTCCCAAGCTTCTTAAAGAGAGTTAGAAATTCCCATTTTCAATTTTTACACATTAAAAATAGGGGAGCTCCATAGGATTTCCAATTGAGCCAACACTTGAAACTAATCAAATTCCTTCCCAAGCTCCATCAGAGGACTAAGTCGAGTGTACCCATACTTTGTCCCAAGCTCTAAAGGTAAGAGGAGTGCTAGTTCGATCAAAAGCATAAGGAATCAAAGGAGAAGTTGGTCAATAGAGAGATCTACACAACCCCAAGGCTTAAAACTTTTGCCAAAGATTTTTCTCAACCAGACTAAGCTTCTCTAAGGGAATCGAGTGTCGGTGATCACCTCTAGTGAGGTATGCCATTTTTCGACCATTAAACTCAATGTGGCGTGGAGCTTTATGAAAGAAATTTTGATCCCATGGAATTTTGACTGTCAAATGTGCTTGCCATTAGGTTTAGATGGTGTGGGTTGAGTTTCAATCCAATCTGAGCTCGATCGAGCTTGGATCTTCCCTTTGATAATGGACAGTCTCCATTTCTCCATAAGGAAGAATAGGGGTGATCTCTGGCCATCAATCCATGCATTTTGGATGGACCGCTGAGATTAAATCATATTTTAGAATTAATTTAATCCCCTCTGAATGGCAGCTTTAATCTTAGTCATTCGATCCTTGATCAGATGGCCGAGGCAAAAGAGCATAGCGCTGCCACCATGCGGTGCTACGATGTGATGTTTAAGTGGCTGCTCTTGGAGTGACGCGTGTAAAGTGCAGTCGCGTCAGCCGCATGCGTGTCACATTGTAGGATTAGGGAATTAATTAAGGTTTAAATAATTCTAATTAATTACCTAAACTTCTAAAATTTATATCTCTCTGAAGAAAAATAACAAAAATATGAGGTAAATTTTTGCTGAAAGATAATTCAACCTAAAAAATTCTAAAATTGGTTTTAATGTTTTTTTTGATATTGACTTTCTCTAATTTTGGGTTTTATTAAAAATATTGATTTGTTAATTACCCTTTAATTAATACACTAATTATTCCCAAACTTCTTGAGTATGTTTTAGTGGATGACTTCTACCTCCCCTTATTTTCTAGGGATTTATTGGTTTGCTAATTGGGTTGAATAAAATTATTATAGGAATATAAACCTCCTCTTAATTAAAATTAATTTATTAGTACTTAAAATCTCTTTAGAACCAATTAATCTACTTGGGGTAGATGCTTAGGTGTTTTGAGCCTAAGTTCAATTAAAGAAATCAAAATTCAACTCATGTGTTGGGGTGTTTTAAAATTACTTAAGTTAAACCCTTAGCTTAATTAATCATTAATCATGAGCCAAATTGCATTAGGACCATTTATTCCTAGGTGCATTGTAAATTTAAATTCCTTGTGAGGTTTTATGTCATCTCATTGGCTTGTAATTATTTTATTAACTATGCTAAGGTGGTGCAGGTAAGGTGTAATTAACATGCTTAATTCATACCTTAACCTAATCAAAAATATAAAATGAAACTAATCATCTAAAAATTAAACAAAAATATTAAACACATGTTAGAATGGGTTAGAAATAGCAAACTCACTTCATATTTTCAAAATTAAATCAAATTCAAAATCAAATAAAAGTCATATTAAATAAACTTTGATTTACTTTAAGCTTTCTTATTTCATAAGATTGTCTTTAGGATTTAATTAAAGTGAATGTGTTTACATGCTTTCATTGCTTTAGTTCTTCCCTAAAATGCTAAATATGTGTGTCATATGGTTTCATGCATCCTTGCTTTCAAAAGTCAAATTTAAAATAGGCTATTATCACTATTAAATTCAAATTATTTTCAAAATATATGAATCAATTATCAAAACTAAAAGTGTGTTACTTATCTTATTTATAAGTTTGCATGTGAGTAAAATATAAGGATGTGCTTAGTGTAGGTTTTCCTTCTCTTCCAATTTAGTATAATTTTGAATAGATTTTTGGATATGGTTCATTTGAAAAGAACCTAACACTTGCTTAATTCCATATCCTATTCATTCCTATGCTATCACTTAAGAAGGATACCTATGCTTGCATATAAATTGCATAAACAAAAAAATAATCAACCAACACCAACTTTTGCATTCTTTCTTTTCCATTCATTTCTTTTTGTACACATGCTTGTATTTAAGGAAAGTGGTATATTAGTCTGGATAACCCCATGATTATGAGGTTATAAGTAGCCATAAGTAGGTCTTGTACCTTACCCCTGGTTAACAATGGCATTGTACTCACTTATGCCTTTCACACATTCATATGTGCATGTGAAAGTTGGATAAGAAACCCATTTGCTACTTAATGAAAATCATGCATCATAAACTTTCAAATTTTATTAAATGAATTACTTAGAATACATCATAAAGTGTGTTAAACATTCCGATTTGTATGTATAGATATGCTTAGGACTCATTCATATGCATGTTATACATGTTGGGAAAGAAGTAAAGTGATGTACATTTTGTGAATTTAGTTTATTTTACTTAATCTTAAAATGTCTTTCTTTCTGAATAGGTTTGTTTAGAGTTCATCTAAACTTAGGATTAATTAAAATATAATTAAAACATTCACTAAATAAAACTAAAAATATGAATCCACTTTTGAAATTACTTAGGTTAGGGAAGGAAAAGAGTTATCTTCTCTTTCCCTTCTATAACTTAGTAATTAATTGGATTCACTTGAACCTATCAAAACAGATAAAATCAACCAAATAATTAAATCATTTAAATAAAACCTCCTCTAAGTTGAACATCTTCACACTTAGAAAATTGTAACTTAAAGCCATAGCATAACACACAAACCTCTAAGCACATTAGGCTAAGTCACCACTTCTAGCTTTTGTTAGAGGTGCATGGTTTGATGTTTTTTTATTTTGTAATATATATTTTAGTTTGGATGTTAGGATGTATGTGTGTAGAATGAATGGTAGATCTTTACCTATTTCTGATTATTGTGCTTAAGGGGTGTTAAAGATATAAATGCTTTTGCTGTGTAGGTGCTTATACCCCTAAGCATGATCTAATAGGTTAGATGGACTTAGTCACCCATATGTGGGGGTGATAATTCCAATATACATGCTTGAGATTTGGTGGTTTGTTTAGCTAATTTTTGTTTTGTAGGAGTTAGCCAGATCTACTTTTCCTTTTCATGTAATTTTTGTAATTCAGATTTTGAAATAGGATGGGCATTGGTCATAAGATCTCATCTTATGTACCATGTGAAGCCTTTGGAGCATTCACCTTCGAACCATCCAAAAGAAGAAACCAAAGAAGAAAGAAGAAAAGAAGAAGAAAGAAGAAAAGAAGAATGAAGAAATGAAGCTTGAAGACCCCCATATCAATGAGTTCCTTGCTTAATTGTATGTAATTCATTTGTAATTTGGATTGTATATGGGTAGAGCTCGGCTATCCAATTTATTTTTGGGTTTGTGCGGTGGTACCCGACTACAATGGGCTTTTATTCTTTTGTGATTAGCTTTATAAATTGATTGATGATTTGTTTAGCTTGTGCATTAAGTGGCATCCATTTCCTAGTTTCTTCCTTACTTTATGTATGGCCTGGATATGGATTAGGCTCTTAGAGAAAAATAAATCTTTTACCAAATTTAACAATTCAAAACTAAAATAAAAACTCATAACTCACCTAAAAACTTAGGCTAAAATCAAGATAAAAGAATTTGTAACCCCAAGTTGGATGAGTACTTCTATAACATCATGCACAAATGCATATATTTTACTCTTGATTGGGGCTTCCACTTTCTGAGAAACTTGGCTTGACCTTTTGAGAGCCATGGTGGAAACACACCTCCTCTTCGCTAATTTTGGTAATCTCATTTCTCATTAGGCATATGAATATTACCAAGTCAAAATGATTGTCCAAAAATAAAAAAAAATGAAATCTAAATTTGCATTAGATTTAGTCATTTGAAGCATACCCTTACTGATTTAGTCTCTTTAGAGTGAGTTTAAGGACTTAGTCTCTTTCTAAATAAATAATTATCTTGCATAAAGCATATGACTACGAATTTAAAATAGTAGGAGAGTTAGTTGGCGGCCAGTGGTTGTAAGTCCAAGCAATCAGGTGGTTTGTCCTCTCTTGTGGAGGCAAACAAATTATCCATTTTTTTCTTAGATTTAGGTTGTGCTTTCGGCTCTGGCCAAAGCTCTCTTGATTTAGGTTCTGAGATTACTTTTCCAATTTATGGGCCATAAGCATAAATCCTCACCTCTTAGGCTTTATGGAATCATAAGTCATAAATCTCTAATGAAAAATTCAACTCAAATAAATTAAATCAATTTCAAAAATGTAAAGCCCAACCATAGGTTAGTTTGAGATGCTCACTAGGTTTCCTAGCATCATGGGCATCTCCTACTTATCTTCCTTTGACTTTGATAATAACTCCCTCTCCTTGACCAATCCCATTTGATCTTCCAAAATAAACTAATCGATTGATAGCCCAACCTATTAAAATCTTTGGAGACAAGGAACATTTACCTTAATCTAGAGTATTCTTAAAGGATCCCACCCCTTAGGATGTAATTAACTATGGGGGCTTGACCTTGTAGGGAACTTAACACACCCGATTTAAAAAAAAACCCTACTTTACTTTTCCATGTAAAGTAGGGGAAGAATCTAGTACATGCACCATTATCCTTGAGTTCTTATTGAGGTGATTTGGTCTAGGGTGGTGACTTCTATCTTTTGAGATAGTACCTCTCCTCAATTTCATGCATCACTCAATAAGAACATCTTTATCTATGTGATGTCAAATGCATAAAGAGAAGTAAATGTATATTTCTATCCTCATTTTATCCCACATAGAGTGAAGATGGAAGTATATATCTTATTCTCTAAAAGAAAATTGATAAAATTTTCATAACTTTTCTGATGGTTCCTCTCTCCATCTTTGGTAAATGATCATTATCTTCAAGTATCGATAGTGGGTTTGTACTTTTAGAATCAAGACTATCTTTCTTTCTTGGCACTTAGCTTATTTCATTCTTAAGTTGATTTAGCCAACATCTTTAGGTTTAGGATCTCACCCCATGTTGGTCTTAAAACCCCTTTCTCCAAATAAAACAAAATATCTAAATAAAAGAAAACATTTAAAGACTTCCTTATTATCATTTTTTTATGACAAGAAAGTTTCATTCTAAAATAAAAAGACAAAATAAATTTCATAAAATCTTGCTTTTCAAAAGCACTTTTAAAATGCACATAATAAAATATTTTCCACAAAATTTCTTAAAGACACCCTCATCTAAAAATTCTCATAATTGTTATATTTAGAAATCTTCAAAAATAAAACTAACAATCTTTTCCAAAAACAAATGAACATCTTCCTTCAATCATTTTGATGAAGATTTCATTTCAAAATAAAATGAACAATCATCTTTCCAAAGTCAAAATTAAAATCAAAATAAGATTTTAAAGCACATATGAACCTTTCCATTCAATACACTCACATCTATTGAGTGGAAGTTTAATTTTTAAACAAAACTAAAATTTTCAAAAGCACATATGAACATCTCTTTTTAATATACCCAAATTTATTAAATGAAGATTTCATTCCCAAATAAAAATAATAGCATTTGAAAATCCCATTAAACATATCCCATATATGATTAAGTTGAATTCTCTTTCAAAAGTAATAATCACAAAATAAAATTTTTTACATTTCAAATAAAATTGACTTCCATTTACATACCCAAATTTGTTGAATAGTCTTCTTTCAAAATCAAAATTAACAATCATATTTTCAAAATTTAAACATATTTGGAACTTTATTTAGCATACTAAATTTGCTAAGTGAAGTCTCCAAATTCAAAACCAAAATTTTCAAACACATTTGAACTTCATTTAGCATACTCAATTTGCTAAGTGAAGTCTCCAAATTCAAAACCAAAATTTTCAAACACATTTGGAACTTCATTTAGCATACTCAAATTTGATAAGTAAAATTATCCAAATTCAAAACCAAAATTATCACACTTTGGAACTTCATTTAGCATGCCAAATTTGCCAAGAGAAGTTTCCATTTTCAAAATAAAACCAAAAAACATAAAATTTTTTTTAACACATCTTTTGGAATTTCATTTAGCATACTCAAATTTGCTAAGTGAAACTTTCATTAAGCAGAACATCATCTTTAGCATACCATATTTGCTAAAGTAAAGTCTCCACTTTCAATCAAAAATAAATCAAAAAGGAAACATTTGATTTCCTTAGCATACCCAAATTTGCTAAGGATCCAACTTTTGCAAAAATTCAAAATATCCAAAAGAAATGAAACACTATAGGATCTTCTTAGCATACTAAAATTTGTTAAGAATCCTATTGTCAAAAATCTTTCAAAAATAAAACACATTTGGATTCTTCACTTTACATATCTAAATTTGCTAAGTGGGAATTCCAATTTTCAAAATCAATAATAATTCACAAAAAGAAACTATTATTTTCAAACACTTCACATAGCAAACTCAAATTTGCTAAGTGAGTAAAATTATAAAATACCAAATCAAAAACAAAACAAATTGATCCTTACTTTAACATACTAAAATTTGTTAAAGGAAAGGGTCTTCAAATCAAAATCTAAATTCAAACAGACATGAACCTATGGAAGCATCCTTCTAAAAAATATTTGAATCCATTTTTCAACATACCCAAATTTGTTGAAGTTGGATTCATATTCAAAAATTCCTATTTTCAATCAAATTTTTAAATCTTCTACTTAACACTTCCAAAATGTTGGATGTGGGTTCAAATTTTCAATTCAAATTCAGAAATCAACAAAAATAGAAATCTGATCTAAGCTCATTTCCTATATTACAGATTCTTAGCATATCATTCTTCGATTTTGAGTTTTGTAGTTGATTTGAAATGATAGGTTCATAGATGTTTATGTTCACTTTCCCTCATGGCATGGACTTGGCCTTAGATCAAGCCAATTTCCCCCAAGTGGATCATACCCTCCTTATCCATTTGGTGGGGATTTGAGGAGTGAGATCACATGTGAGGGACTCCCCTCTGTCATAGGACTACGGTGGTGGTAAAAGCCCATCATCCATCGATCTAACTTTAGATTGACATCTCCTCATTAAAGCGAGCGGTCCACTAGCTTCATTAATGGTGGCTCTGCACCATGGTTTCGTGTTCCCCAGGGGCTAGCCCTCTTTGAAACCCTCTAAGGGTAAGGCTCCTCTGATTCCAGAGATTGCCTCCTCAGCCTTTGAGGTTGGGTCTAGTTCTTACTCTGCTCATCCTACCCAGACACAGAGGAGAAATAAAAATCGCATGATCAAGCGGTATCATACTAGGATTGCTAAGGAGATGGAGGTGGCTACATGGTCAGCAGTAAAGGAGGTACCTACTTTGATCACCCCGCTGATTACAACAAACCACATTCATCCTCACTCTAGGTCAGACAGAGAGGATGCTAGGAGAATTTGTACATCACCTCCACTAGTGGTTCAACATCAGCCCTCAGTTACTCAGAGTAGAAGGTCATATGCTAGCCTCCGATCAGTCTTGCACTAGGTTGGTAGAGCTTACATGTTAAGTCCGAGCTCAATTTGAGATCATCATCACCCATAATGTGGGGAAACATTTGTGATAAGAGGGCTAGAGGCCCATACATCATTCATATTACTAGGGAGAGAGGTTGATCACCCGGTCGGCTTCTACACTCATCAATTTTTCCTTCGGACCTACCGTCAATACAAATTCATTCACTTTTGGGACTCATAGAGGACAAGTATTGTTCATAGAGAGTGTGGTGTCTCCACCACCTCTACCCTGTTATCCATCACCGGTTCATGTCACGCGATCTCTTCCATCAAAGGCCATGAAGGCCATGTGAGAAGCGTGCACTCGTTGGTGATCAGACTTTAAGATCCTACTCCATCTACACCACCTTATGGTGAGATCTCTCAACCTTCTGCCCTAGTGGTTGTGTGGAGGGAGTGGCGACCCTGAAGCATAGTGGTCGTCCCTTCACCAACTCCACCAGTTCAACAGGATATGGAGATGGTGGCAGTTATTATAGATGAAGCGGATGATAGTCCAGCTATACCGATGATAGTAGAACCTCCTAGGAATGTCACCCCTTTCATAGTGACAGTCAGGAGTGTGTCTCTTCTAGTGAGTACATTCCTCATAGAATTGACTCTCCAGGTGAGGTCGGTGCCTCTCATACATGACTGATCACACCCAAATCATTTGTTCCCATTCGATTGACCATTCTCTGAGGAGATAGTAAGCATTGTCTTGTAGAAGAAGGAGGGTATGATCGATGAGGAGAAGATCATCTTTGATCCCAATGAAGATGATTTATTGGGAGACTGAGTGGTATGGTTACTGGGGATCCTCCTCGGAGTAGTAGCCATGAAGGTGATGAGGTTGATCAAGAAACGAATTAGCTTAACACCTTGATATCTTAAAGTGAAAGATATATATAAGATGGCGAGGAAGCTTGAAGACTTGTTGGCAACAATCTCAGTACTTCAGAAACAAGCTCTAGCAGTTCATCTTACTACAATCGATATTTTTTCAGCCATAGTTAGTGCATGTCTTTGACCCAGCCAAGACCTTACCTCTTGTTGAGCAAGGTAGCATTAGCATGTATAGGAAGGTAGTGGAAAGTACCTCCATATAGGAGAAAGACATTAGATCCATGGTTGAGCAGGAAGTGAAGGAAGTGTTGGATCAAGCCTGGGGAGGATCATCAGTTCTAATGGGTAGACCCTACCTGAAGAAATTTGATACAATCCAATATCCCAAGGGTTTCGTGCCACCTTCCTTCAAGAGCTATGATGGCAGTGGAAACTCGAGGCAGCATACTACACACTTCAGGGCTAGTTATTGCAACACCAGTGGAAATGATGCTTTACTATTCCACCTCTTCATTAGTGGCCTAGCAGGGATAGTTTTCGATTGGTATGTTGAACTTCCCAATAATTCAGTAAAGATAATTGCTGAGTTGAGCAACTCTTTATCAAGAGGTTTGCTGGAGCTCAACAAAGGGTTACTTTGTAGTGAGTCCTTTGTTGATTATATTCTCGATGGCATAACATGGTATAAAATGTGAGCTGTTGTGCACATGCCATTGAGATTCTTCTAAAGAATATCCATGGCTGCCTTCATGCATAAGGGCTTCACTATCAAAACATTTGAAGCTAATCATAGGCTAGTCTAAAGAGGCCAACATTGCCTTTTTTAAGACCAGTTACCCAAAGCAAAGCCAGTCTATGAGAGAAGAAGCCATGAGATAGATAAGGGGAAGCAACCTAGAGATCACCGAGAGACCACAACCTTAGCGACCTTCTTCCACCTCCTTTACCACCAGGGTAGCCCTATCGGCCTCCACAAGACTTATGACCACCCGCTCCTCAACCATACCACCACCATCACACACTACGCCATGTATATGGTCCACTTACTCTTTTAGATAAGCTTAACAAACCTTATTCATTTAAGAGGGAGATAATCAAGAAGATCTTTAAGAATCTCTTAAAGAAGCTTGATTTTCAGCTACACAATCCTAGGAGACCGGAGAAAGTAGGAAAAATTCATGATCTTAACTTTTTCCCTTGCCATCCTATGCTAGGCAATGTTTTGGAGGATTACTTCACATTTAAGGATTGGCTTGAACATAGCTTCAAGATTGGTGTTGTAGTTATCCCAAAGGACTACCTTGTGGAACAACCATCTAGTTCCATTAGGATAATCCTTGGGGATACATGTGATCCTTCCAAAACTAAAGAAGGTTGGGATATTTCTTTATCCAAAACCTTTAAAAAGATCATCTAGAAGATCAAGAAACTTTCCTTTTAGGTGCCTGAGTCAGCTCAAACATCTAACATCAAGGAAGGTTTGTAAGTTGCCAACTGAAAGGAGGAGCTCAAGAAGACATGTATCGCCCAAGATAGCCCTAGCCAATCTCAGACCATCCAAAATTGCGCTTCACATCGATCCTCCACTTGACTAGTTCTTATTATTCTACTAGTAGAACTCTTGTTTCAGCGGATAAGGACATCAAATCCCTACCCCACTCACTTTACTTGATTTCTACTTTGTACCTCCAATCAAATCCAATAAATTGAAGAATAAAGCTAGCTTGAATTACATTTATGTCACTTCTGATGGGTTGTCTACTTATATTCTTAATGATAACTCTTCAAATCAAAATAATTATAACAATTTCAATCTTCTTCTTTCTGATTTAAAGTTGGACTTCCTACTCTAAATACTATGGGTTCGTCTCTTGAGATAGACTTGGAATCATCTAATTTTGAGGGTCTCAAAGGAAAAGCTGTAGGAGAGAGTTGACCTCACTTTTGGAGTGAGCTCTTAACCTCCTCTTCTTAGGCTTAGGACTCTTCTAGACACTAAGAACTCCTTAGTCATAAGACACTTCTAGTGATTAGGTGAACACTTAACCTAAGTCTAGAGACTTAAAAGTGTTAATCATAAGATTAGGCTATGCCTTACGGCTTAAGAAAATTACTTATCTCATAGCCTAAACCCAATCTAGATACACTTTCTAAAATCAAACCCTTATTCAATTCTCAAACCAAATCTCAAATTCAAATTCAAATTCTAAATCTAATTTCAAATTTGACTCCAAATGATTGAAAACTAAAATCAAATTCAAATTCTTAAACCCTTCCTAAGCCATATGAACCACATTCATAAGCAGCTAAAACTCCCTTTAGATCAAATCAAACTCAATTGATCTCTTTATAAATCAATTATTCCTTCATTTATATTCACAAATATAAATAAAATCCAAATTCAAATGACCAAAACTTTATCAAAAATTAAATCCAAACTCAATCTAAACCCTTTAAGCCAATTATTTGGACTTAGCCAAATTCTATCATGATCAAGTCAAAACCAATGAATTTTCTCTTGAATCAATCATTCATTCAATTATCTATCCAAATATAAATGATACACAATCATCAAATCAAATCAAATCAACCAATAGCCCTTTTGACTTGAAAATTTCAAAAGCTAAAATCCGACTCCAAATTGATTCGTTGAATTTATATTTTCAAGGCTCATATATAAGTTCAACTAAACTCAAATCAAACCAAAACCAAACTAATTGACCCACTTAGGTCCACTTGACCCAAAGTGACCTAAAGGACCCATTTGAGCCAACATCCAATCTAACCCAAATTAGATTGAACCAACCTCACCAAAATCTTCACCATGATTGTTGATCACCCTAGATTGATCAATGGCAATCAATTGGGTCAAACCAAGTCAAGTTAGTCATTTGACCAAGTCAACCCTTAGGCCAAATGAACCAAACTAGCCAAAACTCATCATACATCAAAAGGATTGAAATTAATGATTTGAATCAATCAAAAATCAATATTTAAATATGACTTGACCACCAATTGAGCCAAACCAAGCCCAATTAGTCATTTGATCCAAGTTGACCCAAATTGACTTGAAGGTCCAAATCAGGTCAAATAATGATCTAACCCAAATTGATTGCAACCAATGGCTCAAGTTTATTCTAAATCAATTATTGAACTTGACCAAAGCTATAATTGAGCCTATTTTGAAAAATTGATCAACTTGACCAAATTAGCCTAAAGGGTCAATTTGGCTAAATTAAATCAAATTAATTCAAACCAAAGACAACATTCATCTTTAATTAGCCAATTGAACATGAATCAACCCATGAACCAAGCTAATTTGACTAATTTTGGTCAAATTGATCAATTTGGCCCAATATGACCCATATGACCTAAACTGAGCTAAATCCCTTGAAACTAAGCCATGACCCATCAGCCTAAAATCAACCCAACCCAATTAAACCCCTCATGGATCCTTCCCCACATAGGATTCCACCCAATCTCATTTAATTCTCCCCCATCACATGCACTTAACTCCTCCTCAACATTTGCATTGAATTGAGTTGATCATATGGCAGCAAGAGAGGACTTTGGAGTAAAAATCCAAAGTCCTCAATCAATCCATCATCCATCCCGACCACCCTAAGCAAGATGGCAATCAATTTGGAGCCACAAAATTTAAAAAAGAATGGATTTTTGGCCATTATAAAAGGAGGGGGAAATGAGGCTTCACACCTCTTGCTCCCACCATAATTCAGCCCTGAAAAGCTTGCCAAAGTAAAAAAGAACCCATCCCCCACCTCTTTGAGCTCAAAATACAAATAGTTACTTTTTTAAATGAGACTAAACATCGGAGAAGGCATTCAAGGAGGCAAGGTTAAAGATCATTCCAAAGCTTCCTCATAGAGTTGCTCGGATCTTCATCGCAAAACCATCCTGAGATAAACTTTCTTTTAGGATTTCTCATTTTGTATTAATTTTCACAATTTTAATAATTTTCCTTAGATAATCCCGTATTTTTACTTTAAATCATCCCAATTAGGAAATAGAATTTTTCGATGCGAATCGACGTGAAAATGGGTCCATTTGGACAAGTTTTTACTTAGAAATCTCATTTTTCCTTTAAAAAAGCTTGAAAACACTATTCATCACCGGCGGGGCTACAACTATCGTCTAATCTCGTGGTTGGATCGATAATGTCGGCCTTTCATCCTGATCGATATATGACAACCGTCCGATCCGGTTGCATGATCGGATAGATTAAAGCCTGAATCTTCGATCATGTTGATATTCGGATTGGTCGATGAGCCTCTCTAGATGGATTGTTCTTTCCGATGGTCGACGCCTCTTTTTTCTTGATTTAAAAAATTAATTTAAATCACCTGAAACTTCAAAAATTTATATAAAATAAAATATTTAACCAAAAATTACAAATAAGGAATCGTTGGATTCATCTTTCTGAGAGGAATCCAACAAACCAAATTCCCAAATTTCACTAAGTATTTTGACCTTAATTTGAGTTTTATTGAAAATCAAATTTTATTAATTAAACTAAAAATATATGCTAGATTAAGTTGAAATTTTTAGGGATTGAAACTAAATTTAAAACACACCTACCATAAAAATTTAAAGTGGAAAAAACTTCTAGATTGGGAGAAATTAAATTTTGAAGTTCAAATTGTCCATTTTAATAAAATAAATCAAATAAAAATTCAGAAATTTACAAAATCTTCATAATTGCTTAAATCACTACAATTGACATCTAGGACTCTTAAGAAAATAATGTAATTTTCTAAATCCTAATGAACCTCAAACAAACACTTAAGATTAAAGTTTAATCAAGAGTTAAAACATAATTTAAAATAATTTAAATATCAAATCAAAATCAATGAAATATCACTTAAGCAATCATTAATCAAACCTCAAATTAGAAAATATCATCCTTAGAGGAAATTAAATTAAATATGATTAAACCTATTTAATGTTAATAAAACTTAATTGATTAAATCTTAAATCAAACTTAAAATTAAACAAATTTAAAACTTTAACATGGGTCAAACCGATAATTAAACCCACACTAAGCATAAAATCTTAATCATATGAAACCCTTAATGAGTATAAATAAATTGAAACTAATTAATCATTAAATAAACTAAAAATAATAAAATTGATTAATAAACCAATTCAACATAATCATTTAATATTAATTTAATTAAACCAAATAAAGTTAAAGTAAACTTAATTAACATATGATTAAATCACATCCATTTGGAATAAGATAATTAATTAACCATTAAATATTTCAACCTAAATCAAACATGTTAATGAAATTAAACAAACATAATAAATGAATAAAATCAAATAAAACTCTAATCATAAATAATCAAACTTAATTGAAATGAAATAAACAATTAATTCATTTAATAACAATGACGATAATAACAATAATCCTTTAATAAAATTAAACTTAAGTAAAATACTTAACTAACTGAAATCACTCACATGTGAGAAATTAAGTCATTAATCTCTAATTAAATAAACTCTTAATTAATCCAATGGCTTAAAAATTTAATTACCCTTAATCAAACTTAATTAATCAAACATCTAATTAATGCAAACTTAATGAATTAATCTATAATCTTAATTAATCAAATTAATTTAAATAAGTTACATTAAAGCTAACTCTAAAATTAAGCTTAATTCTAACCCCTAATTAAATTTAATAATCACACCCCAAGTAGTAAGCTAATTAAGTTAATCAAATTAATCATATTAAACCTAAGCTTAATCAAACATAATCAAAATGCAATTAAATACTAATAAAAAATTAAACCTAAATATTAAGTCATTAATTACATCATTAAGAATTAAATAAATCTTTATTTAATTTAATAATAAACTTAAACACACTTTAAACTAATTACCCTTAAGTTAATCCAATTGAATAAACACTAATGCAAACTTAACAAATTAATCCATCTTAATAAATTAAATTAACTTTATAAATCAGATTAAAATTAATTCAAATCAAAAATTAATCTACTAATTAATTTGATCACATCTTAAATAAACTAATTAAAGTCAATCAAATTAATCATATCAAACTTAAACTTAATGAAATATACATGCAATTAAATACCAATCAATTCTTAATTTAAACTTAAATCATTAAGTCATTAATTACATAATTAACCTAAACAAATATGAAATCAAATTAAAATTAAACAAATTTTACTTAATTTAATTGATCACACCTCTTAAACAAGCTAATTAAGTTAATCAAATTAATCATAAACTTAAGCTTAATCAACATAAATTTGAACATAATCAAAATGCAATTAAATACTAATCAAAACCAATTAAACCTAAATTATTAAGTCATTAATACATCATTAACCTAAACAAATATGAAACAAATTGAAAATTAAACAAATCTTTATAATTAACATAAATACTTATTAAACTAATTAAATAATCATTGAATTTAAGAACCCAAACAATAAAGCTAATCAAATCAAATTAATCAAATTAAATTAAATTAAGAAAGACTCTCATCAATTTAATATATAATCAAATCAAATCTCATTCAACCTACTTAAATAAGATAAACTAATTAACTATCCAATGTATGAAATCAAAATACCAACCAAACTTTGATAAATATGATAAATGGATGAGATTAAAAATAAAATCATAATTATAAAGAATCAAACTCAATTAAAATCAAAATAAAATCTCAGTTAATCTAATTCGATCAAACTACAAATAAAGGAACCATAATCAAATTAAATAAACATAAAGTTAAGTCACATAACCCTAATCAAAGAAAATAATTAGATATTAATTTAAAAGGATATTGAATTATCAAGATTTAATTAAACCAAACATTTAATCTAATTAATCAATCAAAACACATGAATTTAAACAAACTTAAACTTCATTAGAGATTAAGGATATTGAATTATCAAGATTTAATTAAACTAAACATCTAATCTAAAATTAATCAATCAAAAATATATGAATTTAAACAAACTTAAACTTCATTAGATATTAAGGATATTGAATTATCAAGATGTAATTAAACCAAAACATCTAATCCAAAATCAATCAATCAAATACTTAAACAAACTCAAATTTAAATTCTAAATCAAATCAAATAAATAAAATTAAATGAATTATACAAATTCAAATGGCTAATTAAGATACTTAAGGACCTTAGTTAGACTCTTTAGAGTTAGGATGTAGAATAGGGTGAGTTCTATCTACAAATGGAATTTATTCTACTCTTCATTCTTGAAAACCTAAACATCATTTTAACCAAATAAAAGTGAAACAAAAATAAAAATAAATCATTAAATAATTTAAATTGAAATCACCCAAAGGTAAAATTTAAACAAATTCAAACTCCAAATTGAAACTTAAACTAAAGAAGCTCAATAAAGGCTTGCCACACAAGCCTTAAGCACACACATTAGAATACTAAGTCACTACTTCTAGTGCTAAGTTAGGGCGTTGTATGTATGATGTTATATTTTTTTGTGATGTAATATTTTAGACTGGATGTTAGGGTGTATGTTTTCTGGATGTTGTTAGCTAATCATATTTTAGGGTTGCTGTAACTTGTAATATATATATATATATATATATATATATATATATATATATATATATATATATATATATATATATATATATATATATATATATATATATATATATATATATATATATACTATGCATATATATATATATATATATATACACTTATGGTGCTTATAGCATAACCCATGTTAGGAACTTAGTTATGTTTTTCCAAATTATTCATATTTATATGGTGTGTTTAGCTAACATTTATTTTTTTAGATTTAATTTTCTTATTTTTAATATAATTTTGTATTAGGAATTAGGATTAGTGTTATGAGGGATTAAGAGGAGTAGTGGCTAGAAGGCTTAGTCCTTGGGGTGCCCTGTGATGCCTTTGGAGTGAATCAAAATTAAAAGGAAGAGAAGGAATAAATGAAGAAAAGAGACCCCATAATATATTACTTTTATAATCCATGTTATATAAAGGTAGAGCTCAGTTACCCATATTTTTCTTCTCTTTCTGGGGTGTACGGCATAACCCGACTGCAGTGGCCTTTTATTCTTTCATGGTAGTTTATAAAATTGTTTGATGTTGTGTTTAGATTGTGCACTAGAACAACATGCTTTTCATAATTTCTTTATGATTGATCCTTGAAGGTGTGGCTTGGATGCGGTAGGCTCTTAGGATAAAAATTAATTTTCTACCCCAATTAACAACTCATAACTAAAATTTAAAATAACTCATAACCTCACATAAAAGCCTAGAAATTAAATTAAGATAATAAAATTTTTAGCAACCCCTTAGCTGGATGAATGAATGTATAACATCATGCATGCCATATTCTTCCACTCTTGTTAAGAGGGGGCTTCCATCTTTTCCAGAGAATGAAGGCTTAACCTGTGAGAGCCTTTGATGGAAGAACACCCCTTTCTCTCTTGATTTGGCCCATAATCAGGTTCTCATGCATTTAGGCATACAAAATCCCATAGACTGTGTCAAAATAAAGTGTCCAAAAGAATCAAATAATTTTGATAAAATTTACATTAGATTAAGTCATGATTTCATACCACTATTGCTCTAGTCTCTTAGGGAATGAGTTTAAGGACTTAGTCATAAATAATAACAACAGCCATCTTGCAAAGCATAAGACTTGTCTACAGATTTAAAGCATAGAGGAGTTAGTTGCCACTCTAGTGGTAATAAGTCCAAGAATGGGTGGTTTATTCTCTTGTGGAGGTAAACCATATACCCATTTTCATTTAGATTTGCCTTGTACCAAAGCTCCCTATTTAGATCTGAGGTAGCTATTTCCTTGGGCTACAAGCATAAATCCTCACCTCTTAGGCATTTCACAATCTTATGGAATTATAAGCCTAGCAATCTAATAAAATTCAACTCAAATAATTAACTCTCTTCAATTTCAAAATATAAAGCCCAATTATAGGTAGATTGGAATGCTCACTAGGCTTCCTAGTATCATGAGCATTTCCTACTTTCTCCCTTTGGATTTCAAAAATAAGTCTTCTCCTTGATCTATCCCATTTGATTTTCTGAAATAGCCAATCCTTTGATAGTCTTATCCTTGAAATCTTAGAGACCCTAATTATCTACTTTAATCGAGAGTATTCTTAAGAAATTCCTTCCTAAGAAAACTATGGGGCTTGCCTCCAGAAAACTTAATGAACCACTTAAAATAAACCTATTTACTTTTCAAAAGTAAGGAAAGATCTCTCTATATTCAAAGACCCATCATGCCTTAGAGTCCTTATTAGTGATTAGGTCCATTATTGGTGATTTCTATCTTTAAGATAGTACATCATTCTTAATGTCATCATCACTTCAATAAGTACCCCTAAGATCTAATGGTGTCCCACATCCCAAAAATAAACACCATAGATTTTTCTCGCGACTCTGCTGGGGATGGTTCTTCTCTACATCTTTACTAGATAATTATTATCTTCAACCATCGATAGTGGACTTATATTTTATATAGACCTGAGGCTATCATTCTTTCTGTTGGCACTTAGCTTATTTCATCCTTAAGTAAAGCTCGATAATAACTTTTAGATTTTAGGACCTCACTCCATGTAGGTCTTAAAATCCCTATTGGGTTCCCCTAATAGGTGAAAATTAAAATTAATCAAATAAAGGAGATAAGCAAAATTAAGAACCTCTTCACTATCCTGATGGTGAGGCAAGGTTCATCCCATGAACAATGAGAAAATAAAACTCTTCTACAAAATAACATGTCTTTCCAAAAGCACTTTTTCAAAATCCACATAATAAAAGATCTTTGCATAAAAATTTATAAGAAATTTTCAAAAAAAGGCACAAACACATATAACCAACCTTAACAAATCTTATGATTATATAAGGAGGTTCTTTTAAAATCAAAATCAACCATTTTTAATGTTTTTTTTTTCAAAAGCACATTTTCTTTGAAATATTATCCCCCCCACACTCAAATTTGTTGGATGGAGATTCTATTTTGAATAAAATCATGATATAAAATTGAAACTCCACTTAGCATACTTCACATGTGCTAGAGTTGAAGTTTTCCTCCTTTCAAAAAAAGCAATAAATCATATACACAAAAAAGAAGTCAAGACATATTTGAACCCCCACTTGACATACCAAATTTGTTAAATGGGAGTTTCCCTTGGAGAAGGTAAAGCAAATTGAATTCTATTTTCATTTGCATTTGATGAGAACTCCTTGCCAAAGTCTTGAACTTCAAGACACATTTGACTCATTTGACATGTCCAAGTATGTCAAATGAGAACCCATTTTGAAAATCATAAGAACAAATTAAACTCCATTTAACATACCAAATTTGTTAAATAAGTTTTTTCTTCAAAATCATAAACACATTTGACTTTCACTTAACATACCAAATTTGTTAAGTGAGAGTTTCATTTTTCAAAATCACAATCACATTTGACTTTCACTTAACATACCAAATTTGTTAAGTGAGAGTTTCATTTTCAAAATCACAATCACATTTGACTTTTACTTAACATGCCAAATTTGTTAAGTGAGAGTTTCATTTCAAAATCATAAACACATTTGACTTTCACTTAACATACCAAATTTGTTAAGTGAGAGTTTCATTTTCAAAATCATAAACACATTTGACTTTCACTTAACATACCAAATTTGTTAAGTGAGGTTTCATTTTCAAAGTCAAAAACATATTTTAACTTTCACTTAACATACCAAATTTGTTATGAGAGTTTCATTTTCAAAATCATAAACACATTTGACTTTCACTTAACATACCAAATTTGTTAAGAGTCTCTCTTTTCAACAAATATCATTCTTAAGTATCAAATTTCTTAAAATAAATCAATTTTCATGTCAAAACACAATCACAGCTTTCACTTAACATACCAAATTTGTTAAGTGAGGTCTCATTCAAAAAAAACAAACAAACAAACATATATCTCAAACACATTTCAAATTTCATTTAACACATACCAAATTTGTTAAGTGGAAATCTTCAAAGAAAAAGAAAAATTTATCTCAAATCATATTTTAATTTCACTTAACATACCAAATTTGCTAAGTGAAATCATCAAACTTAAATCAAACACATGTGATCTACTTAACATACCAAATAAAGGTCAAATATCACACAATCAAATCTTTCACAAGCAAGAATATTTCATAAAACAATCACAACCTCTTCTTATCATACCAAATTTGCTAAGTATAGGTCTTTCTCCATCAATATTTTCAAACGCTCACAAATATCCTTGAGAAAATTTCTCTCAAATTTTAGAACCCCACACAACCTACCTAAATCAATTGAATATGGGTTCTAAATCATAAAATGGCAAAGACTCTCCTCAATATCCAAAAAATCTCTCCAATTTCACTAACCCCACTTAACACCTAGATTGTCTGTGGTTCAAATTTTGAATCAAATCTTAAGAGTCAATGATTGGGTGAATATCAACAAGTGTCCACCAACATATTTCAACAATGCAGTTTAGGGTGCAATCTTACACTTAGTTCCAACATAGCTCCCATAAGTTTGTGTTTTCCTTCCCCACTATTCTAAACTTAAGGATCGCTAGTCTCCATCACCGGCTCATCGAGGTCATCCACTTTGGCCATGGTTTTGAGGCGAGGATTTCATGAGGGAGAGAGCCCTCACCACGCAGAAAGGAGGAGGATGCATGACCCGCTTATCCGATTCCAACATGCCATCGATTCTAAGTTTCCACTCATAAAAGGAAGACCACTATTGTCTGCTATCCCCACAAGACGCCATACCAATTATTCCACCAGGTCACCATTACTCCACTAAGCTCAGTAAAGGCTACTCCCCTCCTGGACACCTAAAGGGGAAGACTACTCTGTTTGGTGAGTCTCCACCGGTGGTTACTCACTGGCCATACCACACGCATAGGCAGCAATAAGAAGCAAGGTGGATATAGATGTAGTGTCCATGGCCGGGATCCTCCACTGTTCACCGCATGATCAGCATATACCTATCAATGAGCACAGCCTCCTATATAGAGTACACTGTAGTAATGCCCATTATATTTATCAAGGAGCAAATAGCCCCACCCACCTGGCCATCAATGTATAGCACATAGTTAGATCATTCTTAAGAGATTTTGGCAAGACTTTTGAAAAAGAGAGCTTATTGATGACCTGAAGAAGGGAGAAAAGGTAGCTTTGATCTATATGAGGATGATCTCTTAGAGGACTCAGTAAAAGGTCCATATGGTCGACATTAGGGGCTCCCTCCTTAGAGATCAGCATAGCTAGGAGGTTGTTGTAGTTGATGAAGAAGACACAGCTCATTCAACCCAACACCTTCATCAAGAATAGGAGATGAGCAATAGAAGATGGAGAAAAGAGTTGAAGACTTGTTAGCGATAGCCCTAGCACTTCAAGGCCAGGCTCCATCAATACAGCCTACTCTTAGAGGCCCACCCCCGGGTTGTTGCATGTTCTCCAAGAGTACATCTCCCATGGACCGTGATAGTGTAGATAAGAAGGTCACATACAATACATCCCTGCTTGAAAGAGATATAAAACATATGGTGGAACCATAAGTGAAGGAAGTGTTGGCACAAGCCTGAGGTGGCTCATCTATTCCAAAGGGTAGACTCTACCTGGAAGAATTCGATTCTGTCCAATATCCCAAGGGTTTTGTGCCACCATCCTTCAAGATCTGATGGTGGGAACCCTGCATATAACATTTAGAGTCGAATGCTGCAACATCGATAGTTATGCACTTCTTTACTCTTCGCAGTAGTCCGTCGGATTGCATTTGATTGGTACGCTGAACCAATGGTTGAAGACTTTGTTGAGTTGGAGCACCTCTTCATCAAGAGGTTGGAGCTCAAAGGGTAAGGGTGACCTCATTGAGGTGTAACAAATCCCAATGAGTCCCTTATTGATTATATTCTCGTGGTGAAACTGAGTATGAAATGCAACCACATATCAATAACATGCTATAGAAATTCTTCTCAAGAATATTCATGGCACGATTGCTTTCATGCTCAAGGGATTTACAATCAAAACCTTTGAGAAGTTAATCAACAAGGTGGCTAGCCTACAAGGGGAAGCCAAACAGTTACCTTTTCAAGACCAATCGTTCAAGCCTGCCACAAAAAAAGCATTGAGAAGAAGCTGGGTAGTAGTGTCAAGAGACAAAGGGAAGACCAACCATTTTGATGAGAGACCTGCCACCTCCCATTGCCACCTCCTCTACCACCATATCGCCATAACGCTCTGGCCATAATATACTCAACAAATGACTCATATCCACCAGGTAGCTATTACCACCTACTCTTTATAGATTGAATAAGCCATATTCATTCAAGAGGGAGGTAGTTAGAAGATCTTTAAGAATCTCTTAAAGAAACGACTTTAGTTACACCAACCCAAGAGGTAAGATGTGGGCAAGAGTAATGATCCTAACTATTGCCCCTACCACCATGGTTAGTCATGTCTTGGAGGATTGTGTCACCTTAAGCTTGATAGCTACAAGTCGAGCTATTGTTATCCCAAGGAATACTAGAATACCCTCTAGTTCTATCGAGTAATTGGGGATACTTATGATCCTCTTAAGATAAAAGAAGGTTGGGATATTGCTTATCCCAACCTCTAAAAAAAGTGGTCTCTAAGATCAAGAAGCTTTTTATCAAGTAACTCAAACCTCCAACACCAAGGAAGGTTTGCAAGTTGCCAAAGACAACTTGAAGAAGGTGTCAGCCCAGCAGCAGCCTACCTTACTTGCCTGGGATAGCATAGCAGCACAACCACCATCCGAGTCTAGCACTCCATCCACCATTGTAGCTACTTCTTCCTCCACTAGCTCCTCTTCTGCCAGTAGGAGCATTGTATCAGACAAGGGCACTATACCCTTATCCCACTTACTTTATTAGATTTCTATCATGTACCTCCATCTAAGAAGAAATCAATGAAGAAAGCTTTCACTTACATCTTGTCCACTTCTGATACTCTAGATTTTATTCCTCTCAAAACTCCAAGTCTACAAAATAATAATGATAACTCTAGTTCGATCATTTTTCTTTGATTTAGAAATGGATTTTCCATTTCTAAATCATGGGTTCACCTCTTGAGATTGATTTGGAGTCATCCCACTGATGATCCCATAGGAGAAGTGGTAGGTACACTGAAGGTAGAACTTCCTACAAATTCATCATTCCAAGAGGTCACAAGTTAACCTTCACAGTGGCAAAGTTCTACCTCCTAGGGTGGCACCTCAAGATAAGGGTAAGCAAATCATTGGTTCTAAAGAGCAGATAGCCCCTCCACAAGATGCTCCACCCATGGATATGCTTGTGGAGGATCAAGCCAAGGTTGACTACAATGTCCTAGCACATCTTAGAAAGTTGCCCAAAGTTAAGTATATGACTCCCTTATCTTATCCAAAGAGATGAGGGAATCTCTAATCAAGGCTCTTCTTGATCCGAGATATGCTTAGCCCATTACTTCAAGAGGAGGCTCGAGTTTGGAGGACACTCTAGAGTTACATTCATGAAGACTTGCTTCTAGGAACGACCAAGCATAACCACCCTCTTTACATTACATGGATACATAGGATATCCGAGTTCTTGTTGACCGTGGTGCATCAAGAATATTATGAGTCAAAAACCCTCGCTTACTTGAGGATTGACATCTCCAAACTTTTAAAAGAGAGGATGATGTTGAGAGGATTCAATGAACAAGATGAGAGGGCTTTAGGCTCTATAGTGTGCAAAGTAGATGATTGGAAGACTACCGCCAAGTTTCATATTATGTAATATATCTTTCAATGCTTTTACTTGGGAGACCATGGATACATGAGAACAATGTGGTTCCATCCTCTCTACATCAGTGCATGAAGTTCATGAGGGGTGGGATTGAATATGTCAAAGGAGATCTTAAGCCATTCACAGTTCATGAGGTCGAATATATGAGGATGCAACCTACTATCTCCTCAAAATCAACAAGTCTATTCTCATGAACTTGGTGAAAGTTCAAAAATAAAAGAAAAGAAAAAGAAAAATAAAAAAAGAAAAGAAAAAGAAAAGAAAAGAAAAAAGGAAATGAGAAAGAAAATAAAAAGGAGCGAGAAATAGACTTGGAGGAGAAAGTAGAGCCTGACATTAGATTCCACCACAGCATTACTCCATTCAACATATGGGTAGATGACTCGACCTCCACGTGTAGAGGAAGAGGCGATCCGTGAGACATGCCTAGGGGATGGAAGACCTCCTTATTGGCCACCAAGAGTTATGTCCCTACTACCGTGACTACACCTACTATCTATATAGACTTAGAATCTAGTTCAGGATGAGTCATATATGATTAGTACACTAGCCACTTCAGATAGATCCCCATGCAAGTGATAGTTGAGCTAGACATCGATGAAGACTGGGCTCCTAAGCAAAGCATAAGTGTATCCAAGTCTATATGTGAAACAATGAGGCATCAGTTGGGTACTTTAGCTTTAACCCCACTTTTCTCACAAGAAGTTGAGGGTTTAGTAGTTAAGGAAGCCCCTAAGTCTTCCACAAATGTAAAGGTGTAAGTTCTTTCTTGGAGCATCATCCTCAAGTCAAGAAGCGATGTAGAACTTGAGGATGATTCATACAAAGATTTAATAGAATTACCTTTTGATTATTCTCTTGTGTTCTTAATTTAGCAAAGAAAGGATTAATTCCACATACTTGGTCTAAACACAGGTCGGATTACTTTGAAAGGTTATGGGACAAAAAGTGCAAATATTTACAATCAAGATTGGGACTAGGATTCAAGATGGTCCAAATGATGATGACACGCTTAGTCATCACCAATCATTTGAAATCTGATAGGTTCTTTTCAAATCATGCTAACTCATATGAGGAGGTGTGCTTAGAAACTTCAGATGATCCAAATGACTTTGAAGTCAAGGATGCACCGCCAGAGTTTGAAGAGGAGATCAGATCAACTATCGATGAGCTCAAAGAAATCAACCTATGAATTGAAGAAGCATACATCAGTTCTCTATTGAATGAAAAAGATACCAATGATTTAGTGAAGCTATTGACTGAGTTTATGGATTTCTTTGCATGGAGTTATGAAGAGATACCTGGTCTATCGCTTAACATAGCAGTCCATAAATTAGTAATACAACCTAATGCTAACCCTATCAAGCAAGCTCTTAGACACATGCGATTAGACATTGAGCAACATGTCACTTTTGAAATCAAGAAAGATCGATGTCGGCTTTATTAGGGAAGAAAAATATCCTACGGTTGGCCGCTGTCATCCCAATTAAGAAAAGAATGGCCAAATTCACATATGCATTGATTTTAGGGATCTAAATAAGTCCTAAGGATGAATTCCACTTCCTATACCTAATTAATGGTGGACATCACCCTCATCTCATGTAGTATTCCTTTATGGATGGGTCATCCGCTACAACCAAATTAAGATGGCTGAGGATGAAAGAAACACTACCTTTCAAACCCCGAATAATCTATTATTATAAGGTCATGCCTTTGGCCTTAAAATGTCGGTGCCACATACCGTGGCCATGACTCGAATCTTCGATGAACTCATTCATCATCAAGTTGAATGCTATGTCGATGATCTCATTATCAAAAGTAAAGAAAAGGAAGACCATCTCTTTGACTTGAGAGTAGTTTTTGAATGGTTAAGATAATACAACCTCAAAATGAACCCCTTGAAGTGTGCATTTGGAGTAGCTTTGGAAAATTCCTTGGGTTTGTTGTCCGACACCAGGGAATTGAAATCGATCCAGAAAAGATCAAAGTGATATTAGAAATGCCACCCCTAAAAGCCTAACACAACTCAGGTCATTCCAAGGGTGGTAATATCTAAGACACTTCATTTCCAACTTATCAGGAAGATGCCAACCATTCTCAGCACTTATCAAAAAGGATGCCAAGTTCAAATGGGATGACAAGTGTCCAAGATGCTTTCAAGACATCAAGCAATATCGATGATGCCTCTAGCCTAGCTCTATCCTGCAAGCGCTCCATATTATATACTATTGCATTAGACGACTCCCTTGGAATTTTGTTGGCTCAAACCAATGATGAAGGGAAGGAGAACACTTTCTATTATCTCAGTCATCATCTAATCCCTACTGAGGAAAACTATCCACCTATTGAAAAGCAGCCTTTTAATCTTTGCATCCCAAAAGCTATGACATTACATGCTTTCATAAGGTGAACTTGATCTCTGAGTCAATCCACTGTAATATCTCATGACACTACCGAATCCGATGGTTGGTGGTTGGTCCATGATTTTGTCTCGTTTGATATAACATATCCCCTCCATGCGTGGGACAAACACTTAAATTTCTTAGCAAACATCCACTCCTGCCGATTCTCTCGCTTAATGATGATCTCCCCGATGAACAAATCATGAACTTTACTAGTGCTCACGGGAGATGTACTTTGATGGTGCTTCCTCTCAAAGAGGAGAAGAACCATAATTATCTGTGGAAGGTAGGAATAGTTCTCCTAACTCTGATCGATGTGATGAGATTCTCATATCATCCGTCCAATCCATGCACCAACAACGGTCAATATGAAATTTGATTGACCGGAGTTAGTCATTACATATGCATCCGTGAGTATCAACATCTTTGGGATTCTCGAGTCATCAACCAAATCAGGGTCTTACAAGTTCTAAAGCCTAAGCTCCATTACCATAAGTATACCATGGAATTATTGGCCCAAATCTGAGGTTACCATCTACAAGATTCCTCGAGGAGAGAATGCAAGTAGTGCATTAGCCAAGCTTGCCAAAGAGTCCATTCCAATAAGGGTCCAAAATAGACAAGTCTTATCCCTTATTGATGCTGAACTCATCGAGAGATTCTCTCTTGAAGGGGAGGTTGCCATTGCCAAAAGGATGAGGAGTCAGATTGGAGGCAACCATTCATAGATTATTTAAATATAGGCAAACTACCTCAAGAGAAATCACCGCACACACCGTGAAGTAGAGCCCTTTCCTATACTCTTGTGACACCTTATGAAATTCTTCGATCATATGTGGTTACGTTGTCCGACAAACATGAAGCCCATAAATTGTGATCAAGGTACACTCGTTTATGTGAGCACACCAATCGTCAAGATGAAAGCCAAGATCAAGAGACTAGATACTACCCTCGATGATCACAGCATGGACGTAGTTAGAGATGCCACCAATGTCGTACACGGTGTGTCCTACATCAACCACCCAACATTCTACATCCTACATTGGCCTCATGGCCATTTGAGTGTATCGACATTAGGTTCGATCGATCCTCCTTCTTCCAAAGGTCATCGATTCATTCTACCGCATCGACTACTTTTCCAAGCGGAGGCAATCCCACTTAGAGATCACAACATGTGCCGCTTTTTAGAACCATATCATATATAGGTTTGGGGTGCCTCGATGAATTATATCCCATAATGGTACCGCATTCAAGAGCACTAAAATCAATAAATCTTTGCTCATAGACATAGATTGGAGATATTCTACCATCTACTACCAAGGGAAAATGGGTTAGCGTAAGCCTTCAACAAAACTCATTCAAATCAAGAAGACACTAGATGACAATAACGATGAATGAACAGGGTTGAAGCCTATGGGCTTACACATATAACTCCAACTCAATCTACCCCTTTCTCCTTAGTGTAAATCAAGCTTCTACCATTAGAAGTCCAACTCCCATCACTAAGGATAAGGAAGTAAAATCACAAATGAATAGAATGCCAAGTTATTGGAAGAGCTCAAAGGTTTGAGGAGAGATGCCTACGGCATGCCAACCTCGAAGTTATAAAAGCTAAGATGATTCAAGCTCATAACAAGTTGGTCCGACCTAGAGCTTTTCAAGTAGGAGAGCTTGTTTTAGTTCTAAGGAGGCTAATTTTTGCCCATCAAAATATAGGAGAAAAGTTTGAACTCACTTGGGAAGGCCCTTATGCCATAGAGAAGGCCTACCAAGGAGGGTCATATCAACTCATAAATTGTAAAGGAGAGCCAATGCTTCCAATCAATGGGCTACTTAAAGAAATACTATCCATAAATCTTGTTTAAAAAAATAATTATCAATAAAACTTCTTTTCATCTCAAATTCATTTCTATGTTAGAAATATCTTTGCTTTTGCCACATGATATTTAGGGTAGGTAAGAGAACCCAAGAGGCATCCTATCCCTCCACAACACAAACACAAACTATAAAATGATCCTCCATGCTAGATAGGTGTAAGAGAACCCAAGAGGCATCCTTTTAATTAGACAAGAGTGTAAGAGAACAGTAACATCCTTTTTTGGTGGAGTCATAACCCCTACAACACATTTCATCCATTCTTTGACGTGTTTAGATAGGTAAGAGAACCCAAGTGCATCCTATTCCCTCTTCATAACACAAACATATATCTTTGTCTCGCTACTTTGATGGGAGCAAGCCCCTCACTCACTCATTAGTTGCTCTAGACATGCTACCTGCCTAGTATGTCACCCCAATGGTCACTTGTTGGGATGTGAGCTTTTTTCCTAACTTGACCCAAAACCAATGAGCACCTTGTTAGGTTTCACCGCCTGCTGAAGCTACCATGTTGACTTTGCTTAAGAGATGTGAGTCCCCATGCTTTCTTCTTGAACTAGCCATCATGCACCAACTAGGTTGAAGTATATTTGAGGTTTAGGTAAGTCCCCAGGCTCTTTCCTCTTGACTATATTTGAGTGATGTAAGTCCTGGCATACTTAGTCACCCTAGGTCTCATGGGTCATGTCGGAGAATTATCCCAAAATCGCTCGCTTTAGAGGATGTAGTCCCAGCTTTCTCCTTAATTGTTGCAAATCAAAACCCAGTTGGTTGATGTTCGCTATGTACATGACTCACCCTGGACACCACTCTTGGCATGTGAGTCCCCGTGCTTTCTCCTGAGTTGGCCACCAAATACCTATTTGATATATGACTAGCCATGTCATCTTCTGGTGTTGGATTAAGCCTTTAGCCCCATCCCAGGCATTCTATTTGGATCACGCCCTTTGACCCATTTAGACACTTGGATCGATACTTTCCTAGTAGCCACCCTATGGTTGGAGAATTTGTTCAAATGCATTCTCCCTTGGTTCAAGAAATCAGATAGTCAAGCATATAAGCTCCTTCTCGCTTGATCCCTCACAAACCAACAGGTCCATTAAATAAACTAAATAAATAAAACAAAATTAATTCCTTGTGGATTAGAATTCAAGCCCCAGTCCCTTTCAAGCATATCCTATCTTTAGGGCTGTCAAAACTCCCATAGAATTGCCCACTACTTTGAGTGAAACTTGTTGTTACCAACGAGTTGCTCAATGGTCATCGCTTTGAAAGATATAAGTCTATTACATTCTTTCCAATGATCATTGTAAAACCCATGAAGCCTAGTCGCCCATTATGCGTGACACAATCACCTGGTTCCTTATTTAGAAGATGTGAGTCCCCACTTTCTTCCTAACCATTATTGCAAACCACACCCCTTAGGTTCTAGTTCTAATCTAGACTATCCCTTTGGATTTGTAAACTAAGATGTCTGATATTAGCTCCTTCTTAGTAGATCCATCACACACCGATGGTCCATCTAAAATTAAATTAATTTTGACTATTCTTGAGTCAATATGAGTCCACACGCATTCAAATAGTCCCTAGGTCGATTGATCTATTGTGCCATCAGATCACCCCAACTTGATCCCTACTTTGAAGATGTAAGTCTGCATATTCTTTCTAATACGCTATCACACAAAGGCAACCGGTGATAGTCCTACCTTGTGGTCGTAGACTACCCCTTTGATTTGTAACTGAGATAGGTCAAGGTCGAGCCCCTTCTCTGGGTCCATCGCACACAAGGGTCCACAATATAACACACCAAATTAAATTAAATCAAATTAAATCAATCAATATAAATCAAATTAATCATCGTGACTACTCTTGAGTTGAGGTAAGACCCCAATGCTCACTTAGTCCTTAGTAGGGTTGGGATGTTGCTATCCAGATCACCCCAATTTGATCCTACTTTGGAAGATGTAAGTCTGCTTCCTTATTAGCATATTGCACACCAAAAAAAGGCAACCCATTGGATAGTCCTACCTTATGTAGACTACCCTTTGGACTTATAAATCTAAGATGTGCCAAGCCTGTGGTTCTTCTGTAGTCCATCACCATGGTCCATAACAAAATAAATTCAAAGCCAACCTCCCTAGTGGAGTCAAATTAAACATATCAAACAAACCAATTTTTTCCCTAGTGAGGCGCAAATTAAATTAGCCTCGCTTAGATCTAAATCAAACAAATTCAATCGAGTGTACATCCCCTGATATGCCCTCAGAACCCCTTCTCCTAGGAGCCATAACAAATTAAACCAACCTCCTAGTGGAGTCTAATCAAACAAATCAAAGAAATCCAATCAAATTCTTATCCAGTGGATACACACAAGTATATGTACTCAATCATGATACACACCCAAACAAATCATACTCATAATCAAACTCATCCATATCCCCAAATCTTGAACTGTTTCCTAAGGTTCATGTACTCAATCCCTAGATTCTTTCTGCTCTCTATGCCCTTGGCATAAAGAGAGTCATTGCACTAAGATCATGATTCTATCTACCTTCGGTAGTATAGATCACTTCCATTTTGTTGCAATCTTCTGATGTTGTTGATCATTTCGAACGCCAATATGTGTGCCTTGTTAGTTACACCACACCTATTGGGGTCCTTTGTTGATCTCACTTTTGGAGTGAGCTCTTAACCTCCTCTTCTTAGACTTGGACTCTTCTAGACACTAAGAACTCCTTAGTCATAAGACACTTCTAGTGATTAGGTGAACACCTAACCTAAGAAGACTTAGAAGTGTTAATCATAAGATTAGCTATGCCTTAGGTTTAAGGAAATTACATCCCATAGCCTAAACCCAATCTAGATACACTTTCAAATCAAACCTATTCAATTCTCAAACCAAATCTCAAATTCAAATTCAAATTCAAATCTAATTTCAAATTTGACTCAAATGATTGAAACCCAAAATCAAATTCAAATCCTAAACTTCCTTCATATGAACCACATTCATAAGCTTAGCCAAAACTCTTTATCAAATCAAACTCAATTGATCTCATAAATCATTATTCTTCATTTATATTCACAAATATAAATGAAATCCAAATTCAAATGACCAAAACTATATCAAAATCAAATCCAAACTCAATCAAACCCTTTAAGCCAATTCTTTGACTTAGCCAAATTCTATCGATCAAGTCAAAACCAATGAATTTTCTCAATCAATCATTCATTCAATTATCTACCCAAATATAAATGAAACCTACAATCATCAAATCAAATCAAACCAACCCAAGTCAAACCCAACTAGCCCTTTTGACTTGAAAATTTCAAATGAGCCAAAATCCTTGACTCCAAATTGATTATCTGAATTTATATTTCACCTAGTGCTCATATATAAGTTCAACTAAACTCAAATCAAACCAAAACCAAACCAATTTACCCACTTAGGTCCACTTGACCCAAAGTGACCTAAAGGATTTGAGCCAACTTCCAATCCAACCCCAAATTGGATTGAACCAAGCTCACCAAAATCTTATAAATTTGATCACCCTAATGATCAATTGTAATCAATTGGGTCAACTGTCTAGTCATTTGACCAAGTCAATTTACCCAAATGAACCAACTAGCAAAACTCATCCTACATTAAATTGATTGAAAAATGATTTGAACCAAAGTCAATATTTAAATATGACTTGACCAAATTGAGCCAAACCAAGCCCAAAATTTGATCCAAGTTGACCCAAATTGGCCAAACCTCTCAAATCATGATCTAACCCAAATTGATTGTAAACCAATGGCTCAAGTTCATTCCAAATTGATTATTGAACTTGACCAAATCTATAATTGATCAATCTCAATTGGTCAACTTGACCCAACCTAGCCCAAATTCCTAAAGGGTCACTCAAATCCAAATTAAATCCAAATTAATTCAAACTAAAGATCACATTCATCTTCAATAGCCAATTGAACATGAATCAACCCATACCAAGCTAATCCAATTTTGGTCAAATTGGTCAATTTGACCTATGACCATATGACCCAAATTGGGCCAAATCCCTTGAAACCAAACCATCCCCATTAGGCGATCAAACTTGACCCAAACTCATTTGGGATCAACCCAAAATCAACTCAACCCATTTAAACCCTCATGGATCCTCTCCCGCATAAGATTTCACCAAACCTCTTTTAATTCTCCCCCATCACATGTACTTAACTCCTCCCCAACATTTGCATTGAATATCATCATGAGAAAAGAGAGACTTTGGAGCAAAAATCCAAAGTCCTCAATCAATCCATCATCCATCAACCACCCCAAGCAAGATGACAATCAATTTGGAGCCAAAAAATTAAAAAAAATGGATTTTGGCCATTATAAAGGAGGGAAATGAGGCTTGATTTCTCCCACTACCACAAACCCCCAAAAGCTCCCAAAGCAAAAGGAACCCATCCCTTCTTTGAGCCATTTTTTTGAGCTCAAAAATACAAATACCTTGAGGCGACGAAACATCATCAAAGAAGATGATGTTCCAAAGGGAGGCAAGGTTAAAGATCATTCCAAAGCTTCCTCACATACCTGAGTTCTCTATCACGCCAAACCATCCCCGAGGTAAAACAAACTGTCATAGGATTTCACATTTTGTGTTAATTTTCTTGTAATTTTAGAATTTCTTAGATAATCTATATTTTTACTTTAAATCATCCAATTAAAAATAAATTTTTCAAAAAAAAAATGTCTGGAATAAGTTTTCACTTAATTTATTTTTTCCAAAAAAATAAAATCACCATCATAAACCATCGGATCTTCATTGATTTGATGGCCTTATCATGATCCGCCTCGATAATGATGCGTAAACCGTCCGATCGCACGGTTATGAATAATTAATCCGGATTGACCATTTTAATCCATCTATCAACCATCATGATCGCTCGCTTTCTTTGAATTTCATCTTAATGAAAAAATAATTTTTTTTATTAAAAAATTAATTTAAATCAAAACTTCAAAAAAAATTCATAAAAATAAAATACTTAACCAAAAAATTACAAACAAGTCATTGATTCATCTTTCAGAAATCAACAAAAAAAATCTTTAAAATTCATTAAGTATTTTGTTTAATTTATTTTTAATAAAAATAAATTTTAATTAAAACCAAAAAATAATTAAGATTAATTAAATTTTTTAAATTAAACTAAATTAAAAAAATATCCATTAAAATTCAAAAATGACTTCAATTAGAAATTAAATTTTAAGTTCAATTAATCCATTTTAAAAAAAAAATCAAATAAAAATTCAACAAAATCTTCAAAATTAAATCATAATTAACATCTATCTTAAAAATAAATTGATTTTTTTTAATCCTAATGAATTAAACAAACATTAAAATTAAAGTTAATTAAATTAAATATCAACTAAAATTAAATATAATCTAAAAAAAATTTAAATATCAAATCAAAATAAAATGAAATAAAACTAATTAATCATTAATCAAACCTCAAATCTAAAATATCATCTTAAAATTAAATTAAATATGATTAAACCTATTTCTAATTAAAACTCAATTAAATGATTAAATCTAAATCAAACTTAAAATTAAATAAATCAATTAACATCATCAAACCAAATTAATAAATAATTACATTAAAGTTAACTCTAAAATTAAGCTTAAATCAAACAATTAAATTTAATAATTAATCACACCTCAAGTAAACTAATTAAGTAATCAAATTAATCATATTAAAAAATCAAACATAATCAAAAAATAAATTAAATACTAATCAAAACCTAAATTAAACTAAACTAATTCATTAATTACATCATTAAGAATTAAATAAATCTTTATTTAATTTAATAATTAATCAAACACATTACTAATAATACTAATCTTAATCCAATTAATAAACAATTAATTAATGCAAACTTAATAAATTAATCCATCATCTTAATAAACCAAATTAACTTTATAAATTATAAATTAAAATTAATTCAAATCAAACTTAATAATTTACTAATTAATTTAATCACACATCTTAAATAAACTAATTAAAGTCAATTAAATTAATCATATTAAACTTAAACTTAATCAAACATAAATGCAATTAAATACCAATTAATCTAATTTAAACTTAAATCATTAACTCATTAATTACATCATTAACCTAAATAAATATGAAATCAAATTAAAAAAATTAAACAAATCTTATTTAATTTAATAATTGATCACACTCTTAAACAACTAAGTTAATCAAATTAATCATTAAACTTAAGCTTAATCAAACATAAATGCATAATCAAATATAAATAATCAAAACCTAAATTAAACCTAAATTATTAAGTCATTAATTACATCATTAACCTAAACAAATATGAAATCAAATTAAAAAAATTAAACAAACCTTTATAATTAACATAAATACACTTTAATTAAACTAATCACATAATCACATTGAACCTAAGCAAACCCATAGACCAATAAAGCTAATAAATCAAATTAAATCAAATTAAATTAAATTAAGAAAGACTCTCATCAATTTAATATGTAATCAAATCAAATCTCATTCAACCTACTTAAATAAGATAAACTAATTAACTATCCAATGTATGAAATCAAAATACAAACCAAACTTTGATAAACATGACAAATGGATGATTAAAAAAAAAAATCCTAATTATAAAGAATCAAACTCACTAAAATCAAAATAAAATCTCAATTAATCTAATCCATCAAACTACAAATAAAATGAACCATAATCAAATCTAAATAAACATAAAGTTAAGTCACAAACCATAATCAAAGAAAAGAATTAAATATTAACTTAAAAGGATATTGAATTATCAAGATTTAATTAAACCAAAACATCTAATCTAAAATTAATCAATTAAAAACACATGAATTTAAACAAACTTAAACTTCATTATAGAAAAAGGATATTGAATTATCAAGATTTAATTAAACCAAAACATCTAATCTAAAATTAATCAATCAAAAAACACATGAATTTAAACAAACTAAAACTTCATTAGATGTTAAGGATATTGAATTATCAAGATTCAATTAAACTAAAACAACTTATCCAAAATCAATCAGTCAAATACTTAAACAAACTAAATTCTAAATTCTAAATCAAATCAAATGAATTACACAATTCAAATGGGCTAATTAAGATACTTAAGGACCTTAGTTAGATTCTTTAGAATTAGATGTAGAATAGGGTGAGTTATCTACAAATGGAATTCATTCTACTCTTCATTCTTGAAAACCTAAACATCATTTTAACCAAATAAAAGTGAAAAAAAATGAAAAATAAATCATTAAATCATTTAAATTGAAATCACCCAAAGGTAAAATTTAAACAAATTCAAACCCAAATTGAAACTTAAACTAAAGAAGCCAAGAAAGTCTACACAAGCCTTAAGCAATACACATTAGAATACTAAGTCACCACTCTAGTGCTAAGTTAGGCATTGTATGTATGATGTTGTGTTTTGTTTTGTGATGTAATATTTTAGACTGATGTTAGGGTGTATGTTTCATAGACGATGTTAGTCATTATTAGCCTAATCATATTTTCTAGTTGTGCTTGTCATAAAAAAAAAAAAAATTTTAAGTTGTTAGCTTCAAGTAACCCATGTTAGATGTGGGCTGGTTACCCATGTGTGGGTGCTAAGTCCAAATTATTCATATAACCGCTGTTGTATGGTGTTTTAGCTAACATTTGTTTGTGTGTAGCTAGATTTATTTTTCCTATTTTTGATGTAATTTTGCATTAGGAATTAGATTAGTGTTATGGGGATTATGAGCAAATGTAAGGCTTACCCTGGGTGCCCTGTGATGCCTTTGGAGCAAATCAAATCAAAAGAAAGAGAAGGAAGAAATGAAGAAAAGAAGACCCCATAACATGTATTATTTTGTAATCCGGTATAAGGTAGAGCTCCATCTTTTTTTTTCTCTTTGAGGTGTATGCGAACCCGATGGCCTTTTATTCTTTTTAGTCTATAAAATTATTTGATGTTGTGTTTAGATTGCATTAGAACAACATGCTTTTCATAGTTTCTTTATGATTGATGGAATGTGTGTTTGGATAGGCTCTTAGATAAAATTAATTTTTCTACCCCAATTAACAACTCATAACTAAAATTTTAAAATAACTCATAACCTCACATAAAAGCCTAGGAATTAAATCAAGATAATAAAATTTTTAGCAACCCCTTACTGGATGAATGAATGTATAATATCATGCATGTCATATTCTTTCACTCTTGTTAAGAGGGGCTTCCATCTGCCGAGAATGAAGGCTTAATATGAGAGCCTTTGATGGAAGAACACCCCTTTCTCTTGATTTGGCCCATAATCAAATTCTCATGCATTTAGGCATACAAAATCCCATAGCGTGTCAAAAAAAAGTAAAAAGAATCAAATAAATTTGATAAAATTTGCATTAGATTAAGTCATGGATTCATACCACTCATGCTCTAGTCTCTTAAGGAGTGAGTTTAAGGACTTAGTCTTCTTTCTAAATAAACAATAGCCTAGCCATCTTGCAAAGCATAAGACTTGCCTACATGGATTTAAAGTAGAGGAGTTAGTCCACTCCAAGTAATAAGTCCAATGTGGTTTATTCTCTTATGGAGGTAAACCATATACCCATTTTGCCTTAGATTTAGGTTTTCCCTAAAAGCTCCTAGTTTAGATCTGAGGTAGCTTTCCTTACAAGCATAAATCCTCACCTCTAGGCATTTCCACAATCTTATGTTGTGGAAATTATAAGCCCCAAGAATCTAATAAAATGTCAACTCAAATAATTAACTCTTCAATTTCAAAAAATAATAAAGCCCAATTATAGGGTAGATTGGAATGCTCACTTGGCTTCCTAGTATCATGAGCATTTTCTACTTTCTCCCTTGATTCCAAAAATAAGTCTTCTCCTTGATCTATCATTTGATTTTCTAGCCAATCAGAGTATCTTTGAGACCCTAATTCTCATATTCTTAAGAAAGATTTAATTAACTATGGGGACTTGCCTCCATAGGAAACTTAATGAACCCAAAGTAAACCCTACTTTACTTTTCCATGTAAAGTAGGGGAAAGATCTGTATATTCAAGACCCATCATGCCTTAGAGCTTATTAGGTGATTAGGTCCATTATAGGGTGGTGATTTCTATCTTCGAGATAGTACATCATTTCTTAATGTTTGATCACTTCAATAAGTACCCTCTAAGATCGGTGTCTCACATCTCAAAAAATAAACACCACATAAGTAAGCGATGTACTTTAACCTTCCATTTTGTGACAAGAGATCAAAAGTCAACCTCCATAAAGGTTCTACCTCATGGCAAATAAGATGGAGGGAAATTAGTCATGTACAAGAGAAGCCCTCCACATGATGCTCCACATATGCTTGTGGAGGACATAAGGTGGACTACAATGTCCTCACTCAAGAAAGTTGTCATCTAAGATAAACATATATGCCCTTGTCTTATCCAAAGAGATGGGAATCAAAGGCTCTCCTTGATCTTGAGATATGCTTACCAATGACCACTAAGGTGAGGAGGCACATTACAAAAAGAAGCAGATCACCTTCATAGATGAAGACCTTTAAGGACTTGGAGCACAACATCCCCTACATCACTATGGGTGATTGACTTGCCATAGTTCTCGTGGAAGATAAAACATTATGAGTCTAAAGACCTTTGTCTATTTGAGTATCAACATCTCCACACTTTGAAGAGATGGATGATGTTGAGAGAGGATTCAAGAACAAGGTGATGCATTATTCCATAATGTTACCTTAGATAGGTGATCAAGCCAAGTTTTACATCATTGATCTTTCATTCATTTGCTCGATAGGCCTTGGATACATCAAATAAGATAATTCCATCCTCCCTCCATGCTGCATTAAGTTCGAGTCCAAGATTGAATTGGTGTCCATGGAAATGAAAAGTCATTTTCAAGGTTGAGATTTAAGACAAATTATCTTCCAAAATATTTCTAGTGAACTTGGACAAAAATTCAAATTCAAACACAAAGAAAAAAGAAAATGAAGAAAAAGAAAGGAAAAAGAAAAGAAAAGAAAAATAAAAATCCAAGTGAACAAGAAAAAATGAGAAGAAATAGAATATTACATTCCACCACCATTCCATCATATGGACATATGGGTGATGAATCAACCTTCACCAAAGTGTAGAGGTAGAAATAAAGTTGAGGTGAAGATCCTGGTCATCAACAAAAGTCATGTTCACATAGTCTACTATTCACATAGACTTGGAATCCAGTTCAAAGGATAAGTCTAATGTGATTAGTATACCAGCCAACCCTTCTTAGTAGGTTCCATTGGAGGTGACTTTCGATCCAAATAGAGACAAAACCCCTATAAAACAAAGTATTCAAATCTTTATGTGAAACTTATCAAATGAGAACTTTAGCTCTAACCTCATTTACATCTCAGAAAGTTAAAGGTTTAGTAGTTAAGGAAGTCCTTAAATCTTTCAATAATATGAAGCTGAAGATATTCATTTTGGAATCTTCATCCTCAAGTCCTGAAGTTGATGTAGAACTTGAAGAGGATACATTTAAAGAATTAATGGAATTATCATGACTTTACTTGCCTTGTGTTCATAATCTTATACAAAAGATTTCCATACATGATCTAGGCATAAGTAAAATTTAAAAGCCATGGAATAATATAAAGGAAGCACAATCAAGAGTATGACTAGATTTGGTAAGTGGGACCATGATGACATACCAAGTTAGTTGTTCATTTGGAGTCTAATAGGTTCTTTTCACAACACCAACTCTATAAGAATGTGTGTTTAGAAATCTCGATGATCATGATCTCCAAATCAAAGATATCATGAATTTGAAGATGAGATTCATTCAATAACAAGCTTAAAGAAATTAACCTCAATAAAAGAAAATCAATGTACATCATAAATAATGAAGAAGAAACCACAACTCTAGTTATTTAGTTTAAAGATCACATGAAGTTATGAAGATGTCTATTATCTCACCCACAAGCTAGCAATAGATCCTAATGCTACCCCTATTAAGCAAGCTCCTAGATGTATGAGATTAAAAATTAAACAACTGGTCATTTCTAAAGTCAAGAAATGGATTGATGCTGGTTCAATCAGGAAAGAGAAATATCCTACCTAGTTAGCTAGTGTGGTCTCAGTTAAGAAGAAGAATGGCCAAATTTATATATGCGTCAATTTTAAGGACTTAAATAAGGCATGTCAAGGATGAGTTTCCTTCCCATAATTAATGGTGGAGATCACCTCATCTCATGCGCTTTCATGGATGGGTCATTTGGCTACAACCAAATCAAGATGTCTCAAGATGAAAGAAAAATTACTTTTGAACCATTGAATCTTCTATTATAGGTCATGCCTTTCTTAAAATGTGGATACTAATAATATGACTGTGATCTTCAATGAACTCATCTACCATTAGATTGAGTGCTACATTGATAATCTAGTAGTCAAGAGCAAAAAAAGGAAGACCATCTCTTTGACTTGAGAGTAGTCTTTGAACGATTAAGACAATATAACCTTAAAATGAATCAAGTGTGCATACAGAGTAGATTTAGGGAAATTCCTTGGGTTTGTTGTTCAACACCAGGGAGTAGAAATAGATCCATAAAAGATCAAAGCTATCTTAAAAATGCCACCTCCTAAGAGTTTAACTCAACTTAGATATTTCCAAGAACGACTGGAGTATCTAAGATGCTTTATCTCCAACCTATCGGGGAGATGCAAGCCATTGTCAACACTTATCAAAAAAGATGTTAAGTTCAAGTGGGATGAAAAGTGACAGCATGCCTTTGAAGACATCAAGCAGTATTTGGTGAAGCCGCTAGTTCTAGCAGCCCCTATTTTGAGCAGGCCACTCATCCTCTACACTATGATTGGATGACTCTCTGCTCTAAGAAGCCAATGATGAAGGAAAGAATTTTACTACCTCATCATCTTATTCTCAAAAGAAACCCACCTATGAAGAAATATTACCTAACTTTAATTATTGCTTCTTAAAAGCTATGAAATTATATGCTTTCTCATAAGGTAAACTTGATCTCCCAAACAAATCCAATGCATCATGACAGAGATTAGTTGGCATGATGGTCCATGATCCTCTCAGTTTGATATCACACATTCATACCCTCTGCGGTAAAGGACAAGCATGATTTCTATCACACACTTCTTTGTTTTCTCGCTAGTAACGATCTGATGAACAAATTATTAAATTGGGAGGACAACCATCAATAGAGATGTTTGATGGTGCTTTCTTCTTAAAGGGAAGCACCACATCTACATTCTGAAAGGGGGTAGAATAGTTCTCTTAACTCAATACTACCATATAATGAGATTCTCATACTATTTTCAACCCCCACACCAAAAATAAAGCCGAGTATGAGGCTTTGATTGTCGGTCTAGAGTTAGCCATCACTATCAGTGTCAAGAGCATCAACATCTTTGGGGATTCTCAGTTGGTCACTAATCAGATTACTAGGTCCTACAAGGTTATCAAGCCCAAGCTTCATCATTATCATGAGTGTACCATGAAGCTGTTGGCCCAAATTCTTGAAGTCACCATCTACAAGGTTCTCCAGAGAATGCAAGATAGATGCTGGCCAAACTTGCCAAAGAATTGACATGTGAAAGATGAGTCCATTTCAATAAGGGTCCAAAATAGACAAGTCCTATCCTTTATTGATGTTGAACTCATGAGATAGAAGGGGAGGTTTCCATTGCTAAAATGGACAAGGAACTGGTTTGGAGGCAACCATTCATAGACTATTTGAACATCGGCAAACTACCTCAAGAAAAGTAACAAGCTCATCAAGTGAAATAGAGCTCTCCTATGCTCTCGTGATGGCACCATACCATAGTTATATGGTTACAATCAATTAAAATATGAAGTGCATTATATCCGAGGTACATTCGTCTATCTAGAGTGCATCAATCAAGATGAAGAAAGATCAAGAGACTAGATACTATTAGCCTTGAATCTGCATCATGTAGCTAGAGATGCCATCAGTGTACAGGTGTGGTCCTCCACCAACCACCCAACATTCTACACCCTACATTGGCCTCATGACCATTCTGTGTAACATTGTGGGTCCATCAATCCTTCTTCCAAGGGTCATTGGTTCATCTTATCGCCATACTACTTTCTAAGTGAAGCCACCCCACTCAGAGGTCATAGCTCACAATGTGCTTCAATTTTAGAACCATATCATATAGGTTGAGGTGCCTCAACAAATTATAAATAGGTACTATTCAAAAGCACCAAGATCACCACAAGACACGGTATAGATTGGAGATACTCCACCATCTACTATCCCAGAGAAAATAGCTTTGCGAAAGCATTCAACAAAATTCTCATCCATATACTGAAGAAGACTCTTGAAGATAACAAATGATAGTGGAATGAGCAGTTGGTTGAAGCCTTGTGGGTCTACCGCACCACATACCAACTCCAACTCAATCTATCTCATTTTTAGTGTATGGTCAAGCCATTCTACCTTTAGAAGTTCAACTCGTCACTAAGGATAGCATTGGTAGAAGATCACTATAGCGAATGCAAAGTTATGGCTAGAAGAGCTCAAAGGTTTGGAGGAGAGTCTCCTACGGGCTTGTTAGAACCTCGAGTTGTACAAAACTAAAATGATTCAAGCTCACAACATGCTAGTCGAAAGTCTTTAGTGGGGAGAACTTGTGTTAGTCAAGGGAGACCAAATTGTTGCCCTCAAAGATGGGAGGCAAGTTTGAACCCAAAGGCCCCTATGTCATAAGGCCTACCAAGGAAGTTCTTATCGCCTTATTGATTGTAAAGGGGAACACCAAATACTTCCAATTAATGGGATCTACCTAAAGAAATATATTACACATGAAATAAATCATGTTTAAAATAATGTTAATAAAAATAACAAAATTAGATTCCATTCATCAAATCTTCTCTTGAAGTGTTGTTTTATCTGTAACCACGACGTGTAGGTGTAAGAGTCCCCAAGTGACATCCTATCCCTCCTTCACAACACAAACACAATCTCCTGATACTATTAGAATAGACATAAGAGAACTTCAGAGGCATCTTATTAAACAACTAAGTTAGGTGTAAGAGAATCAACATCCTTTCTTAGTGGAATCTGTTGCCATTCATGGCACCATCATCAAATGTGTGTTTAAGGTAGGTATAAGAGAACAGTGGTGTCCTATTTCTTGACACATGCAAAAAAATAAACATAAATCTTTTATCTCAAGCTATTTTGATGTGGAGCAAGCTCCTTGTGGCCCACTCATTAGTAGTCTGCACCTGCTCTAATATGTTACCTTAGTCCATTTTTGAAAGATGTGAGTCCCCAGCTTTCTTCCTAATCAACCATTACAAACCAACAAGCACCTATTAGTATGGTAGTCAGCCCCAATAAGCTACCATGTTGATTTTGTTTAAGAAGATGTGAGTCCCCAGCTTTCTTCTTGAACTAATCATGATCTAACTTGAATAAAGTTTAGATGTCCCTGAGGCTCTTTCTCCTTGACAACATTTGAGTCAATGTAAGTCCCCAAGTGGCATTCACTACATCTCAGTCAATGGCATCAAGAGAAGATAAAACTATCCCGAATCAATTTTACTATGGAGGTTTTCTTCCCTCATTGTTAAAGACAAGCACCTTAGTTGTTTGATGTTCATGCTAACAATGACTCTATGGATACATAACTGAGATGTGAGTCACTTTTTCTACCAGTTGGCCAATAATACCTATTTGATATATTAGCCATATGTCATCTTCTTGGATTAAGCCCTTAGTTTCCCTCAATCTATTTAGATTAACCCCCATTTAGACTCATGAGTACTTTTGGATTGGACACCCTTTCTTAGTAGCCCCCTATTGGAGAATTTATTCAACGGATGTGATTCTCCCTTAGTTTAGTAAATGAGATTCTGGGCGATATGTCCTTAATTTAATCCTTACAAACTAATAGTCCACATTAAAATAAACCAAAATAAATAAAATATTCACTTGTGGATTAGAATTCAAGCCCAAAGGGCCCCTTTTTGGATCTTATCTTTAGGACAATGTGAGAACTTATAGAATTTCGACTACTTGAGAGAGATAAATCGAAGCACTCACTCAATGAGGTTCAATCTAATTTGATTAAAAGTTTAGGTCAATTGCTTTGAAAGATGTAAGACTAACACATTCTTTCTAGCATAATTATCATAAATTGTCAGTAGCCTTTGATTTATTGATAAAGAAAATCACCTAATGGTCTATGGAAGATATGAGTCCCGAGCTTTCTTGCATTTAATTGATCATTGTAAAAGGAAGGCACTTTTGGTCGATAGTTCTCCTTTTAGAAATTTTGGTTCAAGACTAGATGGTCTAAGGATATGAGCTCCTTCTCAATCCATGAAACCAACATAATCCATCTAAATAAATCTAAAATGAAATTAATGACTATCTGAGTTGATCTAAATCTTGGATTCACTCATAGTTGGGTTTTGATGTGCTTTTGCCAATAGATTACCCCAGAATATCTACTTTGGAGGATGTAAGCCTACACTTTCTTTCAAGATAGCTACACCAAAGGCATTCCTTTGGTTGGCTAGTCCTATATGTTTAGTAGACTCCCTTTGGATTGAAATTTGCTGGTTCCATGGCTACTGAATCCATCAAACCAACAATACCCATCTCAAAATAAAAATAAAATTGAAACAAATTCAACCCCATTCTGAAATTTCTCCGAGACTTAAATCAAATCAAACCTCTCATCCCATGGATGATTTTAATCTAGCAGTGGAAGGTTCACATACCTATCAAGTGGATTTCCTCTCTCTTATGTCCTTACATAGTGAGCCATAATGCATTAAGTTGGATTCCTTCTACACCATGGGTTAAGAGTAGATCGTCTCTATTAGTGCTTGTGATCACTCAATGTTGTTGATCATTCCTTGTCACTCACACCACACCTATTGGGTGCCTTTTGTTGACCTCAATTTTAGAATGAGTTCTCAACCCTCCATCTTAGACATGACTCCTCTTAGACTTTAAGGGATCCTTAGTCTAAGACACATCTGATTAGGATTCCAACAACCTAAAGACTTAGAAGAGTTAGCCATAAGAATAGGTCATGCCTTAGGGGTGTTAAGGAAATTTGCCTACCCTTAGCTTGAACCACTCCTCACCTTCCTTCTTTCAAGTCAAACTCCAAATCAATCTTATTTGATTTTCTCCAAACTCAAATCAATGCCACATGATTGAAATTCATGATTGAAACCCATGAATGAAATTTCAAACTCTAAATTTTCCTATGTCCTTTAAATTTTCTCTTAAAGACTTAGCCTAGATCATGATCGAATCACTTCAAATCCTTGAAATTCTTTCATAATCCATTTATATTCTCATTTATATTCACATATATAAATGAAATATAAATTTAAACAATCAAAACCACTTCCAAAAATCAAACTCAAATCCATTCAAAATCCAACCTAAGCCTTTCAAGTCAAAATCTTGAACTTAACAAAATCAACTTCAAATCAAGCCAAACTCTGGATTTTCCTTCATGATTCAATCAACCCTAAAATCATGAATCCAAATCTAAATACAAACTTCAATCACTTAATCAAAACAATTAAAAATCAAGCCAAAATCCATTTCATGTTCACCCTTTGAACTTGAAATTGTCAAGTAAATCAAAACAAATTTTTGACTTCAAACCACTTACAAATTTATTCATATTTCAATCATAAGTTCATATACAAGTTCAATCAAACTTAAATCAAGCTTTGACCAAGCCATTTGACCCACTTAGGCTCACTTGACCCAAAGTGACCTAAAGTACTCTTATGAGCTAAATTTTAATCCTAATCAAATTAGATTGAATCAAACTGACATATGCCTCTCATCATGATCAACAATCATCATGAGATGATCAATCAATCAAATTAGGTCAAACCAAGTCAAACCTAAGGGTTGACCAAGTCAACATTTAGCCAAAATGAAACATAACATAGCCAAAATCCACCATAGGCCAAATTAATTGAAACCATTGATCTAAGTTCATTCATGACCAATGTTTGAACTTGACCAAGTCAACATTTGAGCCTAACCTAGCCCAATTGGCCACTTGACCCAAGTTGACCCAACTTGACTTGAAATGTCAAAATGTGTCAAAACTTGATCTAAGCTAAATTGATTGAAACCAATGGGTTAAGTTTATTCCAAATCACTTGTTGAACTTGACCAAAGCCTCAATTAGCCAACTAGACCTAACCTAGCCCAATTGACCATGAATCCAACCTGACCTAAAAGGTCATTTTGAGACAAACTCAAACTTAACCAAAATTGATTGGAAAGAAAGATACCAATCCACTTCATATGAATAACCAAACCTAAACTTATCATGACCTAGCTCAAATCAAATGGGTCAAATTGGTCAACTTGACCCATTTGACCTAAATGAAGTCATATGAACCAAATTCAAACCTAAACCAAATTGAATCAAACCAAAGCCACCAAAATATTTCAAATGGTCATATGAACTTGACCCAACCCTTGGTTTGACCCAATTTGACCAATTGGTCAACTTGACCCAAGTTGACCCATTTTGACCTAAATGGGTCAACATGAGCCAAACCATACCAAATGAACTCCAAATCTAATGAAACTTGGCCAAACCTATTTTCTCAACATACCCAACATATTAAAATTCAAAAAATTATCCAAATGACCAATCTACCCCTAGGCCATAGAATAAATTTTGGTCAAATCCATGGGAATTTGGTCAATTCCTCTTCATACCTACTTGATACCTCCTAATAGGTCAAGTAAACCCTATGGAGGGTGGTACCCAACCCAATGGGTCAGCCAACTTGACCCAAGGCCAACCAAAGCACAGAAATGGCCACATGGCATCCTCCTCAATTTGAAAGCACATGGGAGTTCATAATCCACTCCTCTAGTCAAACCGACCATGTGAAAGCCTCTAGATCAAACAACCCATTGCATGGTCAATTGGATCAAAATGGCAAGCATGCTCAATCATCTAATTTCCAATGGGGAGATATACTCCCCTAATTTTCAATTCCTCACACACTCTATCGATTGAAGCAGAGAGAGGAGCCATTTGAGTGATTCCCAAGCTTCTTAGAGGATTAGAATCATTCTCAATTTTCATGAAAATAGGAGCTCCAAGATTTCTATTTCCAACACTAAAATTAATCAAATTCCTTCCTCACACTCCATCGAGGACTAAGTCAAGTGCACCCAATCTCCCAAGCTCCAAAGGCAAGAGAGTCTTCGATCAAAGCAAGGAATCCAAGGAGGAGTTGGTCCATAGAGATCCCTCAACCTCAAGAGCTAAAACTTTCACCAAAGCTTCATCTCTCAACTAGACGAAGCTTCTCCAAGGGAATCGAAGCATGATCACCTCGAGGTATGCCATTTTTTACCATTAAACTCAATGTGGTGTGGAGCTTTGTGAAAGAAATTTTGATCCCATGGAATTTTGACCATTAGATGTGCTTGCCATTAGGTTTAGATGGTGTGTGAGTTCAATCCAATCGAGCTCAATCGAAGCAGTGGACGGTCTCCATTTCTCATGGAAGAACATGGGTGCCATCCATCCTCACATTTTGGATGGACGATGAGATTAAATCACATTTTAATTATTTATCCCCTTTAATGAAGGCTTTAATCCGATCAATGGTTTGATCGTGGCATAGCAACGCACCACGCATTACCACATGACATTTAAGTGGCGCTCAGGATGTGATGTAAAGTGCATCCGCACCGCGTGTCACATGTAGGATTAGGGAATTGATAAGGTTTAAATAATTTAATTAATTACCTAAACTTCAAAATTCATATCTCTAAAAAAAAAATTAAAAATATGAGGTCCAAAGATAATTCAACCTAGAATATTCTAAAATTAATTTTAATGGATTTTGAAGTTTAGTCTTTCTTAATTTTGAGTTTTATTGGAAATCTTAATTTGTTAAGTACCCTTTAATAATCATTTCCAAACTTCTTGAGTATGTTTTGGGGATGATTTCTACCTCCCCTTGGCATTTATTGGTGGCTTAATTAGGGAAATTGCTAATTCATTTCCTAATTACACCCTTAATGTAATTAAGGTTAATTGAGGGTTTGATTAGAGGTTTAACCCTTTGTTGAAGTTGATTAAGGTCTACTTCAATGAATATAATATTTAGGGAGTAATTTTGGGGCATTTCCCCTAAGCAATTTCTTAAACCCGCTTTTCTTTATTAATCCTCTTTTAATTAAGGACTAATTCACTAATTACCCTCTTAATTAATTTCTTTAAGTTCTAAAACTTTTCATAACTTAATTAATCTACTTGGGGTAGATGATTAGGTGTTCAAGACTCTAAGTTCAATTAAGGAAATCAAAATTCAACTCATATGTGTGAGGGGTGTTTTGATATTACTTGAGTTGAACCCCTTAGCATAATTAATCATTAATCATGAGCCAAATTGCATTAGGCCCCTTTCTTCCTAGTGCAAATTTAAAAATTTAAATTGTGAGGTTTTTTGTCATCTCATTAGCTCATAATTATTTGATTAACTATGCTAAGGTATGTGGGGGGTAATTAACATGCTTAATTCATACCTTAATCAATCAAAATATAAAATGAATCTAATCATCTAAAAATTGAACAAAAATATTAAACACATGTGGTAATGGGTTAGGAACAACAAACTCACTTTATATTTTCAAAATTGAATCAAATTCAGAATCAAACAAAATTCATATTAAATAAACTGATTTACTTTGAGCTTTCTTATTTAATAAGATTGTCTTTAGGATTTAATTAAAGTGAATGTGTTTACATGCTTTCATTGCTTCAGTTCTTTCCCAACATGCTAAATATGTATGTCATATGGTTTCATGCATCCATGCTTTTCAAAAATCAAATTTAAAAAAAAATGTTTCTTTTATTTCAAATTGCATGTGTTGGCTAAAGTAAGAATATGAGTGGTTATTATCACTATTAAATTCAAATTATTTTTAAAATATATGAATCAATTATCAAAATTGAAAGTGTGTTACTTATATCATATTTATAAGTTTCCATGTGAGTAAAATATAAGGATGTGTTTAGTGTAGGTTTTTCTTCTCTTCTAATTTAGTATAGTTTTGAATAGGATTTGACAAGGAGTAAGGTTCATTTGAAAAGAACCTAACACTTGCTTAATTCCATATCATATTCATTCCAATACTATCACATAAGAAGGATACCTATGCTTGCACATATAAATTGCATAAACAAAAATAAACCAACCAACACCAACTTTTGCATTCTTTCTTTTCCATTCATTTCTTTTTGTACACATGCTTATATTTAAGGAAAGTGTTATATTAGTCTAGACAACCCTGGGATTGCGAAACTTTAAAAGTGGACCTAAATAGGTCTTGTACCTTATACCCATGGTTGATAATGGCGTCGTACTCACTTATGATTTTCATACATTCATATGTGCATGTGAAAGTTGAATAAGAAACCCCTTTGCTACTTAATGAAAATCATGAATCATAAACTTTCAAATTTTCTTAAATGAATTACTTAGCATGCATCATAAAGTGTGTTAAACATTCCCATTTTTATGTATAGATATGTTTAGGACTCATTTATATGCATGTTATACATGTTGGGAAAGAAGTGAAGTGATGTATGTTTTATGAATTTAGTTCATCTTACTTAATCTTAAAATTACTTTCTTTTTTAATATGTTTATTTAGAGTTCATCTAAACTTAGGATTAATTAAAAATACTTAATTAAAACATTCACTAAATAAAACTAAAACATGAATTCACTTTAGAAATTACTTAGGTTAGGGAAGGAAAGAGGAGTTCTCTTCTCTTTCCCTTTATTTATAACTCAGTAATTAATTGTAGGATTCACTTGAACCTAATAAAAATATAAAATAAAATCAACCTAAAATAATTAAATCACTTAAATGAAACCCTTCTCTAAGTTGAACATCCTTCACACTTAGAAAATTCTAACTTAAAGCCATAACTAAGCATACCACATAATCCTCTAATGCACACACATTAGGCTAAGTCACCACTTCTAGCTTTAGGTTAGGGCTATGCATGGTTTGATGCTTGCTTTTATTTTATGATATATGTTTTCATCTGGATGTTAGGGTGTATGTGCGTAGAATGAATGGTAGGGTGATCTTAGTTAAACCATTATCAGAGGGATTATGCTAATAATTAAATATAAATGGTTTATGCGGGTGCTTATACCCCTAAGCATGATCCAATAGGCCAGGTGGACTTAGTCACCAATGTGTAGGGTGATAAATCCAATATAAATTCTTGGGATTTGATGGTTTATTTAGCTAATCTTTATTTTGCAGGTGTTAGCTAGATCTACTTTTCCTTTTCATGTAAATTTTTGCAATTAGGATTTTAAAATGATTATTATGGGGATTAGGATGAGCATTGGTCATAATATCTCATCTTATGCACCATATGAAGCCATTGGAGCATCCACCTTCCAACCATCCAAGAGATGGAACCAAAGAAGAAAGAAGAAAAGAAGAATGAAGAAATGAAGCTTGAAGACCCCCATAATAATGAGTTCCTTGCTTAATTGTATGTAATTCATTTGTAATCCGGGTTATATAAGGGTAGAGCTTGGCCACCCAATTTATTTTAGGGTTTGTGCGGTGGTACCCAACCATAATGGCCTCTTATTCTTTTGTGATTAGCTTTATAAATTTATTGATGATTTGTTTAGCTTGTGCATTTAGTGGCATCCTTTTTCTAGTTTCTTTCTTGCTTTATGTATGTCCTGGATGTGGATCAGGCTCTTAGGGAAAAATAAATCATTTACCAAATTTAACAATTCAAAATTAAACATAAAGAACTCATAACCTCACCTAAAGCTTAGGATAAAATCAAGATAAAAGAATTAGCAACCCCTTAGCTGGATGAGTACTTTTTTTATAACATCATGCATAAATGTTATTATTTTCACTCTTGATTGGAGGGCTTCCACCTTGCCGAGAAACTTGGTTTGACCTTTGAGAGCCATGGTGGAAACACACCTCCCTTTCACCGATTTTGGCCAATAATGTCATTTCTCATGCGTTAGGCATATGAATCCTATTAGCCTGAGTCAAAATGATTGTCCAAAAATAAAAATAAAAAAAATCTGAATTGCATTAGATTTAGCTCATTTGAAGCATACCCTTACCTGATCTAGTCTCTTTTGGGAGTGAGTTTAAGGACTTAGTCTCTTTCTAAATAAATAACAACTTAACTATCTTGCATAAAGCATATGACTTGCCTAAATGAATTTAAAACTATACGAGTTAATTCGTGACCACCCCTAGATTATTGTAAGTCCAAGCAGTCAAGTGATTTGTCCTCTCTAGTGGAGGCAAATAAAATACCCATTTTTGCCTTAGATTTAGGTTGTGCTTTCGGCCATCACCAAAGCTCCCTAGATTTAGGTTTTGAGGTTACTTCTCCCCTTTGTGGGCCATAAGCATAAATTCTCACCTTTTACGTATTTTCTTAATCTTGTGTTATGGAATTATAAGTCCTAAATTTCTAATGAAAAATTCAGCTTAAACAAATTAAATAAATTTCAAAAATGCAAAGCCCAACCATAGGATAGTTTGAGATGCTCGCTAGGTTTCCTAGCATCATGGGAATCCCCTACTTATCTTCATTTGGCTTTGATAATAACTCCCTCTCCTTGACCAATCCCATTTGATCTTTCAAAATAAACCAATCGATTGATAGTCCTACCTATTGAAATCTATGGAGACAATAATCATTTACCTTGGAGTATTCCTAAGGGATCACCTTATGTAATTAACTATGGGGTTTGCCTCAGAGGAAACTTAACAAACTTGATTTAAAATAAACCCTACTTTACTTTTCTATGTAAAGTAGAGAAAGAATATCTGGTAAACATGTAGACCCATTGTCCTTAGGAGTCCTTATTGAGGTGATTAGGTCCATTATAGGGTGGTGACTTCTATCTTTCGAGATAATACACCTCTCCGCAATGTCATACCTGATCACCTTGAATAAGAACATCTGCAAATCTATGTGGTGTAAAAATGCATAAAGAGAAGTAGATGTATATTTACATCCTCATTTTATCCCACATAGAGTGAAGATGGAAGTATATATCTTATTCTCTAAAAAATAAAATAAAATTTTCACCACACCCTTGGATGATTTCCATTTCTATGCTTATGGATATTTTTAAATGTATTTGAATAGGAAAGTATATAGTTTGAACATTTTGGGAACATGAGGCTTTAAGTATCCCCAATGAGGTCTTGGATAATCTCACTTCTCTGGCTTAACAATGACACATACTTGCTTAAATTTCTAATTCATGTTTATATATGCTTAGCTATGAAATGAAATATTTCATTTCTACTAAATTTATGCATTAATGATCATCAAGTGTGCAAAATATGTGTATATATTACATGCACAAATATGTATATTAAATCAGATATTAAGAACAAACGAGAAAATTGAAAGAAAAATAATGAAAGAGTGTGTATGCTATTGATAATGGAAAAAAGTAGTGGAATGTTACTCATGTGATAGTGACTCAAATTCATTAATCCTAAGATGCCTTTCATGTTTGAACGAGATTCCTTCAAATTAATCTAAACTTAAGCTTAATAAAATATTAATAAATGGTTCACTAATGAAACTAAAGCCATGATAATATACCTTTAAAAAATAACTTAGGATAAGGATAAAGAGGTCAAACCTCTTTCTTCTCTTTATAATAATTAGGTGTTAAGTAGATATTAAATAAAATAAAATAAAATATGAATTAAAATCAATCAATTTATTAAAAGATTTGAAGTAAAACCACCCTTAATGATTAATTTAAATAATTCTAAAACCTTAGACAATCATACTTCTAAAGGCTAATTAAGACACACCACACTAAGCCCTAGCACACACATTAGAATGCTACGTAACATATTCTAGTGTTAAGTTAGGCTTGTGTATGTTATGATGATGTGTTTTATTTTTATGATGTAATATTTTAGACTAGATTCTAGGATTGTTTATGTGAAGACTGGATGTTAGGAAATTAGTTACCTAATGATATTTTATGCAGGGGATTATGCTAAAGGGGCACTGCGATAATAAATAAATATAAATGTTCTTGCTTGTATGTGCTTCTTATTCTCCTAAGCATAATCCAATTAGGGAAAGTGGGCTTGGCTACCCAAGTACAGTGTGCTAAGTCCAAATAGATGAAATATAATTGCTTGGCTTGCATGTTTGATTAACTAATGTCTATTTTGTAAGTGTAGTTAGATTTCATTTTTTCATAAATATATAATTTTTATAATAGGATTAGATTAGTGCTATGGAGTTTAGGATGAGCAGTGACTAGAAAGAAAAGATCTGAGAGACTCTGTGAAGCTCGAAAAAAATGGATCCAAAAAAAGAAAAGAAGAATAAGAGATTTAAGACCATAACATTTATTTTACTTGTAACATTCAATTATAATTCAGGTTGTATAAGGATAGAGCTTAGCTACCCAACTTTTTCTCTTTTTTGGGGTATACGATGGTACCAGGATGCACCGACCTTTTATTCTTTTATAAAAATATAAATGATTTGATTGTTATGTTTAGATTGCATAATAGAAATGGCATGATTTTCATAGGTTTCTTAAAATGTGATGATCTGATGTGTGGTCTGGATGTCGTAGGCTCTTTAAGATAAAATTAAATCTTTTGTCTTCACCAAATATAACACATAAATTTAATACAACTCATAACATCATCATTTAAAGCATAGGCTCTTAACCAAGATAATAAAATATTTATCAACCCTTTAGCTGAATGTTGTATGTTAACACACCATGCATATCATTGCCATTCTTGAGTAGGGAGGGTCTCCACCCTTGAACGATAGGGGATATGATTCACCTTTGAGAGCAATCCCTTATAGTGGAGATCACCTCTTCTAATTGATTTATCCCATAATTGAATTTCATCATGCACATAAGCATAATTGTCCTAAGCCTGGGTCCAAAATGAGTGTGTCAAAATAATCCAAAATTTGTAAATTTTTTAACTTTAGTCTATGGCATGCTTGCATACCAAACATTATCTGGTTCTTAGGGAGTGAGTTAAGAACTTTAGCTTCCATCCTAATTAAATAATAGCCTAGCTATCTTGCATCTACATAACACTGGCCTACATGGTCTTAAAGTGTAAGAGGTGTTAGTTGGCTGCCACTTCAGGTGGTTGTAAGTCTAGAATAGTTGAGATGCATCTATGTCTCTCTTGTGGAGGTAAACCATTATATCCCATTTTTCTGATTAGACTTAGGTCATGCTTCTAGCTTGTGCTAAAGCATTTCAGATTTAAGTTTTGAGGCTACTTATTTCCTTCAGGCTACGAGTATAAGTTCTCACCTCTTAGGAATTTTCACAATATAGTGTTGTTGGACTATAAGCTCTAGCATTCTAATGAGATTTCAACAAAAAAAGTAAATTTTCTCTTTCAAAACTATAAAGCCTCATTTTAGGGTAGATCAGAGCACCCACTAGGCTTCCTAATATCTTGGGCGCTCCCTACTTATCTTTCTATGGAATTTAAAAATAAGTATTTCCATTTGAACTTTTTCGCTTGATTTATGAAAAGTACCTAATCCTTTGATAGTCTAGCTTTGAAATTTTTGGAGATACTTATTGACTACTTTAATCAAGGATGTTCTTAGGAAGCTCCCATTTTCTAAGATATAATTAACTATGAGAGCTTACTTCCATAGGGAACTAAAGAACCTGGCCTAGAATAAACCCTACTTTACTTATCCATGTGAAGTAAGGGAAAGATCTCTAGTATATATGTAGACCCATCTACCTTAAGAATCCTTATTAGATGATTAGGTCCATTGTAAGGTGATATTTCTATCTTTTAAGATAGTACATCATACCTTAATATCACACTTAGTCACTTCAATAAGTTCCTCTAAGATTTGTGTGGTGTCCCTATGGCTCCATTTTTAAAAAACCACACCTCCCTTCAGATAATGAATAAAAAACATCCTTAATGATATTCACTAACAAAGATCAAGCGATGATGAAAGCTTCCAAAATTACACTACCCATACTCATCATAGATTGTGCTAATGACATATTTCAAAGAAAGTTCCTAAAAGAGTGCATTACTTTGTGGAGTTTTTAATTAGGACAACACGTAAATCTTAGGGGTTTTTTATTTAGGTTATTAAATATAAATATTTGAGAGTAATAAATCATCTTAAGAAATATAAATATCACTTTATAATAGATTCAATCACTTAATAAAGACTTTTGAGGCTGATGAGTCTATATATAAAAGATATTTTTTCTGTAAACTACATGGATAAGGACATCTTAAGCCCATGTAGCTAATTACATCTTAAGAGAGAAAATTTTTCCTAAAAAAACTCTTGATTAAAGAAATCAACTCTTATCTCTACAGATTTTAAAGTTTGATTTCAAGATTGCTAAATATATAAGTTAAATGGGATAGACCAATTGGAATAGTTCTTTCAAATTCTAAGTGGGAAGAAGTAGGAAGTGCTTTAATATTAGGTAGCTCAATAAGCACTTCAATCTATTCTTTGGTTTGGCTATATAGTTTTGAAAGTGAGACTTGTTTTATTATGAATTAACATTTTATTGGACTTATTTTCTAACAATAGAAGACAGTCAAAAATATTAAGAGCTAAGGATTTCTCTTATAGAAAAAGAGAAACAAGATGCCTCAGATCCTATAATTAAATCTGCCTCTAGCATAATCCAGAAGCTCTACCTAGTCTACTAAAGAAAAAATGGGATGTAGTAGTTCCCTCCCATCAGAGAGTAGGAACCTATCTTTATCCTTCTATACTTATAGCCCACTTAGTAGGGTTGCTAGCCAACACCTCTGATGCTTTAAAATTATGAGTTCAACATTAAGAAATGCAAGATGGTTTAAACTTTGCTAATTAGGAAAGGGTCTAAGAACTTATACTCACTCCTTAAACTTAAGATCATGAATAATATGATTTACTTCAAACTAATTCAACAATTTATTATCTTATACATTTTGACACTAGATTTTATTTTCAAAGCTTTAGGTGTGCAATCATATCTATTATGAGATGCAATTAAAAGTAGTCAAATTAAATTAAAGGCATACTTCTCTAAGAATGGTAATCATTCTCAAAAGTTGAATGTCTCCTTATATGTAATGAGAGAAGGGCCTAATTAATTCAAGAAGTGATGAAAAAATATACAATCATTATTCTTAATTCTAGAGATTTTATTATTTTATAATTAAATCTAGGTTTTAATGATTAAATGTTATGAGTTTATTATCTTTAAGTTTGAGTAATTTAATTTAGTTGAGTAGAAAAATAATTATATCATATATAGCATAAATTAGGTTTTCATAATATCAACATAATATACAAACTAAAGTATGACCAAGTTTGGCTATACACCTTGAAATAAAAAGAAAATTGTGCTGTTGAGCACTACCCTTATACAAGCTAGCTTTAAATTAAAATTTTGATTTATGGGGTCTTTATTTGATTTTTTTAAATCGTTTATACCTTTAGGGACCTCTTTAGGCTTCAAAAGAGACCATTAGCCTATACAATCCACTTTTGGTAATCCTAAACCTTATAGATTTTATCATAATTCTAGTATTAAATTACAACTAAAATTTTAAATAAAATTTAAGTAAGAACTTGCAAAATAGAGATTAGTAGAATGTACACACATATACTCAAAATATATTTCAAACATAAAGGTTTAACACTAATGGGTACTAAGCTCACCTATCTTAATGGACTATGCTTAGGAATTTAAGCTAACAACACTTGCAACCAAATGATGTTAATTTTTATTTTTATTATAGTATTCCTTTTTATTAAGCATATCCTCACGTAGAAAATAATTTTTGTTTAATAAATAATGTCTTAACATCTAGTTTTAAGCAAGTAATCTTAACATCTAATCTAAAATAATATATCACAAAATAAGAAAAATATTTCATCACAAATAAAGAACTTTCCTAACTTAAGTCTAGAAGGGGTGACCTAATAGTCTAGTGTGTAAGAAGGCTAGTATAGTGGTTATACTAGGCTTTTAATGCATAAACTTTCATCTAGGTTTAGAGTTCAATTTAATTTATAAGTAGTTATTTTTAATTTGATTGTTTAAATGAGTTTTAAGTGTTTTAATTTAATTTAGGTTAAGATTGGATTTAAAGTTTTAAAGAATGAGGAAGATAGTGGGCCTCTTTTAAGGTAGGACTCCCCAACACTTTAATCTTAATAAGATAAGTATTTCACTAAAGAGTGAAGAAGCTTCCCTATATTCTAAAATTGATGATTTTTATAAATTGAAATGATTAATTTAATTAAGGATTAAATAAGTTTTATAATGTAATTAATAATTTTTAATTGAGTTCAAATAATTTAATGGTTATGATATAAAGTTACTTTGCTCATTAGATAATTTTAAATTTGCTTTATTCATTTCTACAATTAGTTTGTAATTTAAAAGGCTGATTAATAAAATTTTAATCTTTATGTAAGTTTAATCCTTAATTACCAATCTCAATTTTATTTAGATTCTTCAAAACTATTATTAGAAGTAGAAGATACTCCAATCATAAAAATATTTTTTTGAAGGTTTCATCATGATTAGGCTTAAATTATATGATTAATTTCATTAATTAATTTCTCATTCATCTCTATATTATTCCTTAATTATTTAAAAAGTTTGCAATTTTCATTTTCATAAGATTCTCCACTGAATAGATGATTTTTTTAGTTAAGTATTGAATTTAGTATGATTTATTGAGATTTCTTTGAATTTTCTTTAATGAAATTAATTAATTTAAATTAATTTAATTTTAGATTTGAGAATTTTGTGCTTTAATTATAATCAAAGAGTCTAATTATTTTATTTAATTGATTCTCTATTGAAAAAGATATTTTAAATTTGTTAATGTGATTTTTGTAATTTTTATGATTTTTAAAATTAATCATTTGATTAAATTATTTGAAGAGAGTTAAAAATTAATGACTTTAAATATAGTGATCAAAATATCTTGAAAATTTTATGAGAATAAATAATGATATGATGAACATATTACAAAATTTTCAAATCAATTAAGCATGTATTTTAGAAGTATATAAACATAATTTAATTTTTAATCATAGTCAAATTACTTTATAAATTTTACGGCTTTCAAATTTATTAGATTCTCCTCTCTATGTTGAATCAAGAGAGGGGTAATTCATAATTTTTAGCATAGCGCTTAATTTTTTATAAATTTTTATATTATATATATAATTAATCATTTTAATAAAATTTAATCTCTTATTAAAGCTTATTTGAGTTGATTTTTTTATTTAATCAAATATAGATAACATAATTAATTTCTTTAGATTTTCTATTAGTATTGAATGTATTTTGTTTGAATTAATGATTTTTTCATTATTTTTATAATTTAAATTAAATATTTTTTAAAAATTTTTAAGATTATTTGAAGATCATCAACTTTCAATCCATACATCAAATTAACTTGAATTTATTTTTGGGACTAGAGAATGATGTTGCAATCATACCCTAAAAATTTCAAGTTGATTAGCTATGAATTTTAAGAATAATTAAAAATTTTAATTTTTAATTAAAATTAAATTATTCTTTAAGTATTCAAAGAAGTTTAGGAAGTATATATTCATTAAAATCCTCTCTATATGCTATTTCTAGAGAGGGATTATTTGTTAATTTTAAATGGATGGTTAATTTTTTTATGAATTTTATTTAAAGTTCAAGTCTATTTAAGCTAACTAATCCTAAGTCATTGATTTTGAGATTTAATCAAATCTACATAGCTTAATTATTTTTTTAGGGTCTTTGATATTAATGAAGATGTTTTGAATTATTTTGGTGTATTTTTCTAATTTTTAAAATTTAATATTAACTATTTATTTAAGGTACACCAAGATATTTCAAAAATTATAGTAGTTAATATAATGCCCTAATTAGCTTGAAACTTTCATAGTAAGTAGATATTTACATTAGGTTTTTACCCTAAAAATTTTAACCTAATTAGATTGATATTTGAAGAATAATAAATAAATGTTAATTTTAGTAAAAAAATTTAATCCCAAAAATAATTGGTAAAATTAGTGCTTTTGGAACCATTAGATCACTCTTTAAATTCTTAATCTAGAGAGAGATTATTTCTAGTTTTTGGCTTAATAATTAACTTTTTTTATAAATTTTTAAATTTTAGTTTAATTAGGTTAATTAATTAGAATTTTAATGTACCCTAAGTTTATAATTTTTGTGATTTTGTATGATTTAGAGGATGTAATTAATTTTCATGGTCCTTTAGTAATTAAGAAAGTGTTCCAAATCATCTAATATATATTTAAAGTTTATATAAATTTTAATAATTTTTTTACCTAAAATTCCTCAAGATAATTCAAATATTAATAACTTTTAATCCAATTGTTATTATGACTTGAAATTTATATGGTAAATAGAGAATAACACTAGGTTTATTTTCTAAAAATTATAGCTTGGTTTGATTAATATTTTAAGAATAATTAAGATTTTTTATTTTAATTAAACATAAATTAATACTCATCAAAGTTGAGATTACAACAAATCTCCTACTTTGCTTCATCAGCAAGTACAACCCAATATGTACTCTCCTTAATAAGCAAGTACAACTAAATAAGAGAACAAGAAAGAGGAATGTGAAAGTATTTAACTCTCAATTTAAAATAATTTTGCTCTCAAAATCCAACTACATAGTAATATTATGAAAATAAATTTCAAAAAACTTAATTTTTAACTTTTAATTTTTATAGTAAACTTAAATACTTAGTAATAATGCTTTAGTGAAATGAACCAATAGAAAGGAAATAGCAGAAAAGTAAAGTGCAGGAAAATAAAGAAAGAGAACATAGAGATTTTTGCATGGTTCGGCCAAGCCCCAAAACTGACCTACATCCACAACCTAGCCACCCAAACTAGGAATTCACTAAAATAAAATTGAGATTACAACAAATCTCTATACTTTGCTTCATGCGACAACCCAACACTGCACTCTAAGTACAATGAAACTAGATAATAAGAAAGCGGAATATGAAAGTGTTTAACTCTCAATTTAAAATAATTTTGCTCTCAAAACCCAACGTAATAATATTAAGGCAAGTGAAAATAAAAGTAAGAAAGATAACTTCGCTTAATTGATGTTTAAATTTGAATGAAATGATTAGACTTGAAAGAGGTATAAGATGTAAATTAAACATTAAAATGATTTGAAAAGAAAGTAATAACCTGAAATGAAAGTGATTTAGTTAATGATTTAAAATGTAGCACAATGATGATTTGAAAAACTATACCAATCAAATGATTACAAAGAGACTCGAGTTTAGGGAAAATCACATGTATATGCAAAATGAAAGCACATAAACTCAAATTAATTCTCTTTTAAAGAAATTATTATTTAAGTGAAAGATGAGATGATTTAGTAATAAAAAATTATTACTTACAATTGTTTTATATGGAATAATCAAAAAGAAAATAATCTCTCTTTAGAATATGTAGGAGTAATGAAGAGAAAACATATTGCAATAACAAACTTTAATCAATCAACCACAAAGCTTTTAACCAACTTGAGAAAATATATAAATAGGTAAGTTAAGCACAAAACAAATTGAAAAAATGATAACAGCCTCAAGCAAGAAGGAGAACTAGGTCAGTTATCATGTAAAATCATAAAGTATAATGAATGCATCTTGTTAAGCTGTTGGCCATAAGGAATTCCACCAATCCTCGAAGTTCTTTTGTGCAAACTTGAAAGAAATCACTTGAAGGAAGGAGGAGGAAGAGTGTTGAAGAGGTTAACACTTGATTCACCAAGAGAAATCTCCAAAGAAAATCTTTTTGCAAGGGTTTGGCCAAGAGGAGAAAATTCAAGAAGAGCTTAACCCTAGTCTAAAAGGATACATATATAGGTTAAGCGATTAATGGGGGTCGGCCAAGTTGAAGGAGGGAAAACAAATTTGGAATTGATTAAACAAAAATCAAATAAAAATAAAGTAATTTGAAAGATGAAGGGGTAGCTAAAGCAAAAAGAGGAGGGAAACTTATTTGGTAAGAAAAATTGATTTGAATTTATCAAATTGAAATTCAATTTTCATGAGAGGGATTTTTGCCAAGGCAAGGAGGAGGGACATCCAAATGGTAAGTAATTCAATTTAATCAATTGAATTTAATAAAGAGAGGTATTTTGGCCAAGAGTGATTTTGTAAAAAATCAAAAAAATTATTTAAATGGATTAGCATTATAGGGTCAACCAAGGAGTTTCCAAGATGGGATTCAATTTAAATTCAATGCAATATAAGATCAGTTGAAATTTATTGAATGAAAGAAAAAAAAGATATTATTCTAGAGCATTTTATATTAAATCTAATGGAATTTTAAAAATTTCAGCTAAGCTACATTCCTAAAATAGATTAAATTTGTTTTAAAGTACTTAATTCAATTTAAATGATGATATATAAAATCTTAGGAGAATTTAAATCAATATTTATTAATAGATTAATTTGAATTTAAATAAAGATATGGTTTCATGGGAGGTTTCCAAAATAGAATTTATATAAAAGGAAAAAAGATAATTCCTTGACTTATTTTAGCGAATTTGAATTAACTCAAATAACTTAAAAATAAATTCAAATTAATTCAAATTAAATCAACTAGAGTAGCATATGATCCACATAACATTCCATAAAGTGGAAGTTCAAATTTGCATATGTAATCAAAGTAATATTCAATTTGAATTCAAAAATAATTCAAATTAAAGATTCAAATAAATAATTTTTTAAATTTAGAAAAATATGGGCTAATTATGAAAATAATTTGGATAACTCTCACACAATTTATTTAAAAATAATCATGAAACAATTTGGCCAAAAAGGTTTAGGATGAAAAATATGATAGGAGAGAGAAAATTAGGAATAGAGAGAGAAAATTAATACAATAAATAATTTAAGGATTATTAGATTTTATGCAAGTAAAAAATGGATAATGGATATATTTTAGCATGAAAATAGTTTAATAAGATGTGAACTTAATTTAACTTGCATAGAAGCACAATAAATGTAACATGGTTTATACATTTAGTTCACATTATCCATAAAATGGATAATTTTAAAGAATAATTGTAAATGTGAAATATGGTGTTTATGAATAATTTAAAATAGATTTTTTTAAAATGAATGAATGATTTATTTTATTTTAGCGAGCATTTCATTTTTATTAATATAGTTATTCCTAGAAAAATTCTCACCTAGTCCATGTCCAATAGATTTAGCATTCGTATAATTTAAGAACTAGGAGATGAAGAATTTCTCATGCACACTTGAATTTAACTAGTAGCATTTGAGCATATGTTTATTATCATCAAAATCAATCTCATATGAGATGGGGCTCTTGAAGTCAACAATCTCCCCCTTTTTGATGATGACAAATTTATGTTGGTGTTAAATGTTGATGAATGTGCAAAGTGATTTACAATAACCTTTGGACATAAAATTTGCATTAGACAACATATATAGTAAGTAAATAAACAAAATTTTAAACAATTAAATATTTTTAAGCATAATAAAATATGAATATAACTTGAGTATATAACATGAAAAGCTCCCCCTAAAACTATGCATCATAAAGAGAAAGAAAACCAGCATATTATTTTCTCCCCCTTTTGACAACATCAAAAAGATTTTAAAAAAATGAACAACAATAAAATTACATGTTTGGATCTAACATGCCTAACATGCATCTTAGGGTACAAAATAATTCTTTAGGTAATGGTTTAGTTAAAGTGTCCGTAATTTGTAAATTTGTGCTAATAAAATCAATATTCACATCTCTTTTACTCACATGATCCTAAATAAAGTGATGTCTAACTTCTATGTGTTTAGTTATAGAGTGTTGGATAAGATTTTTTGTCAAACAAATTGCACTAGTATTGTCACACTTATTAAATGTGATCTAATTCAAAATTTTCTAATTGTTGCTTCAACGAAAGAACCTGAGAAACACAACTTCCAACAACTATATATTCAACTTCAATTGAAAGAGCAATGAAGTTCTATTTTCTAGATGACCAAGATATTAAAGATGATCTTAAAAATTGATATATTCCTGAGGTACTTTTCCTATCTACTTTACATCTTGCAAAGTCAACATCAGAATAGCAATCAAGTCACATGAAAGTTAATTTTTAAGATAATACAAACTTAACCTAGAAGTTCCAATTAAATAATAAAAGATATGCTTAAAAGTAGTTAAATAAAATTATTTTGGAGTAGCTTGAAAATGAGCACAAAAATATACATAAAATATAATATCAGCCTACTAGAGAAGATACAAAGAGAACCAATCATACTTTTATAAAGTTTTGATTAACTTTTCGACTCATCTAAATGAAGTTTAGTAGAGGGGCTCATGGAGTCTTATTAGATTTAAATTTTTTCATATCAAATCTATCTATCAAGTCATTGGTACATTTGGTTTGATAAATGTGCCTTTTCTTGTTGCTTTACTTGAAGCCCTAAGAAAAAATTGAGTTCAACCATCATGCTCATCTCAAATTCTTTAGACATTAAAGATGAAAAATCAATGCAAAAGATTCATTTGAACTACCAAATAAAATGTCATCCACATAAATCTGAATAATAATCAAATCATCACCTAATTTTTAAGGAGTAGGGTGGTATCTACTCTACTTTTCCTAAAGGTATGATCTATAATAAAGCTACTCAAAATATCATACCAAGCTCTAAGAGCTTGTTTCAATCAATATAATGCTTTCTTTAAATTTAAAAACATGATCTAAAAAATCCACATTTTCAAAACCAGGAGGTTGTTCTACAAAGACATCTTGATCTATAAAGCCATTTAAAAATGCACTTTTACATCCATTTAAAATAATTTAAAGTCTTTGTAACATACAAAGGTAAGGAGAAATTTAATAGCTTCTAATCTAGATACAAAGGAAAAATTTTCTTCAAAATCTATCCCTTCAATCTAAGTATATCCTAGTGCAACCAATCTAGCTTTATTTCTAACAATATATCGTGAGTCATCTAAATTATTCCTAAAGAGCCATTTGGTTCCTATAATATTTTGATCTTGAGGTCTAGGAACTAATTCTCACACATTATTTCTAACAAGCTAATTTAATTCTTCTTCCATAGCTACAATCCAATATTGATCCTCCAAAGCTTCATTTATTGATTTTGGTTCAATCTAAGATAAAACACAAAATGATTTATCATTTTCTTAGATCTTCTATATTTAACTTCTTGAGAGGGGTCTCCAATAATCATGTATTTTGGATGATTCTAATGAATTTCAATCTTTAGGTAAATAATCATCTAAATTTTCTTTAAAGTCATCTACATCTTCAATCACATAATCTTTAATAGGATCTATAAGATTTTCATTAAATATGACACTTAATTCAGTCATTTTTCTTTTATTAAAAATTCTATAAGATCTACCATTAAACGAATATCCTAAAAAGATACCATCATCATATTTACTATCAAAATTTCCTATAAAATCTTTACCAATATTCAAAATGAAGCATTTACAGCCAAAGATATGAAAATAACTAATCATAGGTTTCTTACCAAAGAAAAACTTATAAGGGATTTTATTTAAAAGAGGTCTAAAGGTAACACAATTCATAACATATCATGGAATTTTAATGGCTTCTGTCCAAAAATACTTATGCAATTTATAATCATCAAGCATATCTCTACTCAATTCAATTACATTACTTTCAATAACACCATTTTGTTGAGATGCTCTAGGAGCAAAAATTGTGTTTAATACCAAAGTCATCATAATTTTTAAAATCACCACCATAATCAAATTGAATTTTACTAACAAAAAGACTTATATCACGCTGAATATGTTTAACAAATTTTATAAAATGTTCAAAAGCATCATTTTTATGATTTAAAAATATAACCCAAGTAAATCTTAAAAAATTCAAATAATAAAATCAAAGAATTTTTCACCTAAGCTAGTAGCTAACATGACCAAATAAATCCATATGCAATAATTCCAAAGGTCTAGTTGTAGAAATAATATTTTTATTTTTGAAAGAATGTTTAGAATATTTCTCATGAATACATGTCTCACAAACATAATCAAAATGAAATTTTATTTTAGGTAAACCATCAATAAGATCAAGTTTTACAATTTTGTATAAATAATACATGTTAATGTGACATAACTTTTATGCTATAACCAAACATCATCAAGTGAACTTTTAAAACAAAGTAAATTTAAATTTGTATTACTTGCATTTTCAAATCAATAAGGTAAATGTTTTTGTATTTATGAACAACAAACAAAACATTTTCTTATTTCTAATAGTATAGAATGATGTATGAAATTCAACATTAAATTCTTTATCACATAATTGACTAATGGAAATAAGATTATGTCTTAAACCTTCAACAAAATAAACTTTATCTAAAGTAATTGAATCCTTAGATATAGACCAAATCCAATTATCTTTCCTTTTGCATTATCACCATAAACTACAAATCCTTCTTCGCAAGGTTCAAAAGTGAAAATTTAGATTTATCACTAGTCATATCTCTTGAACATCCATTGTCTAAGTACCACATGCCTTCTTTAATTTTGCTTTAAAGGCACTACTATAAAATAAAATTAGGGGTCAACTTTTGGAACCCAAACATGTTTGGGTCCACATCCAAATGAAAAGATATGCAATGAATGCTATGTAGTATGTGTAACTATTTTATTTTTAGACATCCAAACAAAGTTTAAAATAGGAAATGATTGAGATTTTTTTTCATGACAATTAGAATATACATGACCTTTTTTATTACAAAACTTACATTTAATATTTGTATTTGCATAAGATCTATTAAATGATCTTAATATATTTGATGACTTGTTTCTAACGAATGGAACATGTGAATGTAATCTACTACAAAAATCTAATTTTGCATGAAGTAATATAATTTTCTATTTCAACTTCTCCACAAGTGTTGACTGATCTAATAAAGCATCATTCTTAGCCTTTAATTTAACACATTATTTTTCTAAAGGTGAAGCATGCATTTTTAAATTCTTCTTTCTTTTTCTAGAATATTAAATTTTCTTTTTCAGCTTTTTATATTCATATGTTAATTCATTGAAACCGATCTAATTCTTCATATGAAATATCTTCACATACCTCACTTGTAGAATCCACATCAGCCGTAAGACATATTTTTTCTTCTTCCTCTATAGTGTCATTACTTGATTCTTTTGAATTGGAGTTTGTCCAAAGTGCTTTTTTCTTTATCAACAAAGGTTTTTTATTCTTCGAAGACTTCTTTCTTTTATCTTTCTCTTTTTTGGCTAAGTCTAGACACTCACCTCTTATATGTATGAGATTTTTACAATTGAAGCATACTATTTCTTCTCTTGCATTCAATCTTTTAGTAGGAAGTTTATGTATTTCAAATTTTCCAAACCTATGTTTTTTTCTTTCCGGTCATATTTCCTAACCTTTTGAAAGCAAGAAATCTCATCAGATCAACATGAAGAATTTTCTTCACAATTGTCTTCCACCTTCAAAGCAATTAATTTTCCATTCTCTTTCTTTTCAAAAGAGTCATTTTGATCCTTTTGTGCAATAACTTGTTCATAAGCTATTAAAGAATCAAGAAGCATATCAAGTATATAAATAGTTAAATCCTTAGCATCACTAATAGCTAACTTTTGCATCCCAATCTTTTGGAAGGCATCTCAACATTTTATAAACCAAATCTTAATTTTTATACTTTCTTTCAAGTGAATGCAAGGTATTTATAATTTTCTTGATGTGAGTATACATTTCGAAAATATTTTCATTTGGTAACATGCTGAATAATTCATATTCATATGTTAACCTATTTATGTGAGTATCTTTAACTTTGTTAATACCTTTATAAGTAAGAATCAACTTATCCCATAATTTTTTTTGTAGTAGTAAGCGTGGAAATTCTCATGTATTCATTGGAAAGTAAAGCATAATAAAGAATGTTACAAGCCTTTGCATTTAATTCATTCAATTTTCTTTTAAAAGCTGGTCATTCATCAAAAGGTTTATCAACTTTTAAACCATTTGTATCAATAGTGGGTGTGTGATACAGATGTGTCAACATATGCCACATTCTATAATTTTTTTCTGCAAATAAAAGTACTAATGCGATTTTTCTAATAATAAAAAAGAAGATTATCAAGTAAATGTGGTCTAGATTATTCCTTCAGAAAACCATGCACCACAATAATCAAACTTCGGGATGTTAAATCACAAATTGAGTAGAGGGCCTTGGTGATGCATTAATTGAGATAATAATGCATGAAACAAAAGGTAAAAGTAAAGAAATAGAACACAAAATTTTATGTGGTTCTACCAAACCCCAAAATAACCTCCCACCACCCAAAGGTAGGAATTCATTACAAATAAAGTTGAGATTATAACAAATCTCCCGTACTCTTTTTCATGGGTAAGTACAACCCAACATGTACTCTCCTTAACGAGCAAGTACAACCCAACATGTACATTCCTTAATGGGCAAGTACAACCCAATAAGAGAACAAAAAAAGGAAAATGAAAGTATCTAACTCTCAATTTTGAAATAATTTTTTCCTACAACAAGAGTAAGGCAAGTGAAAATAAAAGTAAGAAAGATAACACACTTTAATTGATGTTTAAATTTAAATGCAATGATTAAGCTTGAAAGATTTATATGGTGTGAAATAAACTTTAAAAAGATTTGAAAAGAAAATAATAACCTAAAATGAAAGTGATTTAGTTAATGATTTAAAATGTAGCACAATGATGATTTGAAAAATTATACCAATCAAATGATTATAAAGAGACTTGAGTTTAGAAAAAATCACATGCATATGCAAAATGAAAATACATTAACTCATTGAATTATCTTTTAAAGAAATTATTTTATGCAAAAGATGAGATGATTTAGAAGTAGTAAAAGTTCTTACTCAAAGTGTTTTATATGAAATAATCAAAAGAAAATAATCTCTCTTAGAATAGGGGAGTAATGAAGAGAAGACACCTTACAATAACAAACATTAATGAATCAACCACAAATCTTTCAACAAAATCTTCTTTTGCTCCTAACCCACTAAAATAAAAGATCCGATAGAATCTCCTCTTGGTATGGTAATTAAACGATGCAAATGGATGTTTGGGGTACTATAAGTTATCAAGAGTAGTCACTCATATCACAGAGGGAACTTTGCACAGTTCCATTACTATTAATGGATGGCTCAGGAAAAAAAAATTCTTGAATGAGGTATTCAACTGATGAATAAAAGAAATGGAAAACTGGACTCATACAAAAGACGAACTAACTACTCTAAACGATGTTTCGCCCGTCTCTTGATTCTGAGGTCTCTATGAAATCCTAACAACGTCATGGCATGCTCAATTATCTCTGACCGCCAGCTACATTGTTCAAAACATTGCCAAATGAGATGTTCCAGTATTGAGCAAAGTCGGTAATTTTGAGAGGGTTGCCCAAAAGCGGTATATAAGGCCTCATGAATCGAGCAATACTATGTTATTTCCTCTTTGTATTAGTACTATTCACTTTAAAAAAAAAAGAAGGGAATACAAATAAATATTACTCCTTTCCTATAAAAAATCTACCAAACAGGTGAAATACACGGTCTAGTCTTTTCCACCATTTTATGAATTATCTGATAGATCAAAAAAATGCAAAAATTCGGATAGAGAAGCAAAAGTTTTAGCATTTTGAATAAGAACATTCTATTTTTTTTCAAGATTCGAACTAAAAAAGGATAGAAAATAATAAAAGAGCAAGAATGAAACGAAACTGGTTTTTTTTTTGAATACCAGCTTCCTATTCGTATTCACTACGTGCCTTGTGGGTTTCTCTTCTCTACGGTCTGGTAGTTGGTACCTTTCAACTCTATTCTTTGTCATTGTTGTCTCTTATCTCGCATCTATAAGGATCAGTCTCATACTAAAGTCGATCTCGTTTCTCGACGGTGAAGTAAGACAAAGCCCAGTTCGTTCTATTTCTTATTCATTTGTTATTGCTTCACATACTTCTTTCCTAGTTGGTTTAGTGTTGTTTTCTTGTCCTTTCTGAAAACCTGCAAAGAACCAACCAGATTGATGGTCAAAACTAATGCTTTTCAATGCCATTCTCACTTGAAAAAATAGGGAAATAGGTAAGTTAAACGCAAAGCAAATTGACCAAATGCATAATAACCTCAAGCTAAGAAGGAGAACAAGGTCACTTAGCATGTAAAATTACAAAATAAAATGAATGTACCTTGTTATTTTACCACAAGGAATCCCACCAATCCTCCAAGTTCTTTTGTGTAAACTTGAAAGAAATCATTTGAAGGAGGGAAGAGGATGAGTGTTGAAAGGTTAGCACTTGATTCACCAAAAGAAATCTCCAAGAAAAATCTTTTTGTAAGGGTTCAGCCAAGAGGAGAAAATTCAAGAAGAACTTAACCCTAGTTTAAAAGGATACATATAAAGGTTAAGAGATTAATGGGGTTAGCCAAGCTAAAGGAAATAAGAGGGAAAACAAATTTGGAATTGATTAAACAAAAATCAAATAAAAATATAGTAATTTGAAAGATGAAGGGGTCAACCAAGGTAAAAGAAGAAGAAAACATATGAAAAATTGATTTGAATTAATCAATTTGAAATTTGATTTGCATGAGAGGGGTTTCGGCTAAGGTAAGGATGGTGAAATCCAAATGGTAAGTAATTCAATTTAATCAATTGAATTTAATTAAGAGAGGTATTTTGGCCAAGAGTGGTTTTGTAAAAAATCTAAAATTTTATTTAAATGGATTAGCATGATAGGGTCGACCAAGGAGTTTCCAAGGTGGGATACAATTTGAATTCAATGCAATGTCATGGGATATTCAGTCAATTGAAATTGATTGAATGAAATAAAGAAATATATTATTCTAGAGCATTTTAAGTTAAATCTAATAGAATTTTGAAAATTTCAGCCAAGCTACATTCCAAAAATAGATTAGATTTATTTTAATGTACTTAATTTAATTTAAATAATGATGGATCAGATCTTAGGAGAATTTAAATCAATATTCATTAAGAGATTAATTAAAATTTGAAAAAAAGATATGGTTGGCCATGGGATGTTTCCAAAAGTATAATTTATATAAGAGGAAAGAAGATAAGTCTGAGGCTTATTTTAATTGAATTTGAATTAACTCAAATTAATTCAAATTAAATCAACTAGAGTATCATATGATCAGCCACATAACATTCCATAAAGAGGGAAGTTCAACTTAGCATATGTAATCAAAGGAATATTCAATTTGAATTCAAAAATAATTCAAAGTAAAGATTCAAATAAATAAATTTTGTTAATTTATAAAAATATGAGATAATATGAAAAATAATTCGAATAACTCTCACACAATTTATTTAAAAGTTAATCATAAAAAAATTCACCCAAAAGGTTTAGGATGAAAAATAGGATATGAGAGAGAAAACTAGGATAATAGGAGAGAGAAAAATATTATAAAGAATATTTTCAGGATAATTGGATTTTATACAATTAATAAAAGGATAATGAATGTATTTTAGTAGTAAAATAGTTTAATAAGATGAGAACTTAATTTAACTTTTATGGAAGCACAATAAATGCAACATGGTTTATGTAATTAGTTCACATTATCCAAAAAATGAATAATTGTAAATGTGAAATATAGTGTTTATTAATAATTTAAAATAGATTGTTTTAACATGATAAATGATGTATTTTGTTCTGGTGAGCATTTCATTTGACTTAATATAGTTATTCCTAGAAAAATTCTCACCCAGTCCATATCCAATAGCTTTAGCATTCTGATATAACTGAATAACCAGGGGCTAAAGAATTTTTCCTGCACAGTCAAATTTAACTTGATTAGTAGCATTGGAACATGTATTTTTTATCATCAAAATTAATCTTATATGAGATGGGGCTCATGAAGTCAACAATCCATATAATCATTCTTATGGGTGGTAGCAAAAATGTGGAATTTCCTAGGATCATTTAATCAAAGATCAAGCTGTCTATATGTGATCTGTGATTTCAAAGGGGTTTGAATATAATCTTATATGATCTAATTTGAGTCATCCATCCTAATAAAAAATTGGATGGTTGGGGCATCATCCCCTTGAGGTGAGAGGAGGAATGCCCCATTTTAACAAATTATGGCAAATCTCATTGAATTTTTAAGCACTTTTATCAAAAAAATAAAATGAAATTGTAGTAAAATTCTATAAAATTTTCCAAGATTCATGTAATCATAAAACACCAAAGCCTATAGTTAAGCTATGATTTGAGTTGATTACAATTCAAGCCAACATTGAGTGGATTTTCTTATTCAAAAATCTTCCTTGGTGACATGAAGCTATGAAAATGAAAATCCCCACTTTCCTCCTTGTGGATTATAAACACTATGGATGTATCCTCATTTGATTTTGATCAAAGTCAATGGTGTTGTGGTCGAGAAAGGTGGAAAAATCTTGGTTCTTTTTCATAGATGTTGAGAAAGGTGTGTGAAGTGAAAAAAGTGGTTAAGTATGCTTGGGGTGTTGGTTTTGTATTTCATCGACCCATCCATTATTGGTGGAGCTTGGAGGTGGTCAACCATGGTAATTTGGTGTCTGATTTTGGATGGTGGTTAATTGTTTAAAGTCATCATAGTCAAGTAAGTGGAGAAATGGGAGAGAGATGTGAGAAGAGATTGAAATATTTAGATTTTTTCTCTTTAATTTCAATTAATTTACTCCATCTTTCTTGGACTTGGAATCCATCTCACTCTAAAGTATCAGCTTAATCATGATGGGACTTGTTGATGTTTGATTTAGGTTGAATTTGGGTTAATATGATAATGTCTAAATTGACTCAATTTGATCCAAATGAGTCCTACTGAATTAATCAATCTGGATTTTGATTGGGTTTTAATTATTTTTAGTGAATTATTTAGGATGATTGGGGTTGGGTTGTAGTTGGTTTTGGTTATTTCTAGATTTGGCCCAAGGTGATTGAATTAGATTAATTTGGGGTTACTTGAATCCATTGATGATAAATCAAATGGACCCAAGAAAAGTTTGAATTAAAATTATTTATTTATTTTAAGTGAATTTGAGTGCCCAATTTGATTTAATTTCAATTTGATTGGATTTTGGCTCAATAGAGTTCACTTGGGTCAATAGAATATCTAATTGGCCAAATTAGGCCTAAATTAGGCTTGAATTGACCTTGGTTGAGTTGGTATGATGATTTTAAGCATTTAAAAAAAGTTCAATTTGATTTGATTTTAGCTTAGTTGGCCCATGTGGGTTAAATGACATAATTGGTCAAATTGAACCTTATCGGATTTAGATTTAGGTTTGATTGCTTAATAAAATTTTAAGTATTTAAATAGGTTCAATTTAATTTAATTTGATCTGACTTAAATTTTGATTCAATAGCAACCAAATGGGAAAATTTAAGTTAATCCATCCAATTAACCTAGTTATGAGTCAATCAAACATTAATTTTAGCTCAAATTAGTTTTTTTTAACTTTATTGGTTTTAAGAGTGTTTAAATTTATCTAACCTATTTGAGCTAGGTGGTGGGGCCCATTAGCTAATCTTTTAGGGTTGTGATTTAGTTTTGGTTTAAGTTTAAACGTTGAATTTCATTTCATAATTATCATTCAATTTTGGTTGTTTTGATTTTAATCTTCGCTTAAGTGTTTACTTAATCACTAAAGAAGTGTCCTAAGGGTCTAAGTGAGAAAGTCCTTAGCCTAGATTACACCTAACACTAGAACAAGGATAGTCATTAACTTCATTAAAATGAAATCAACATACATACATCAATAGCCATAAGATAGTATAGGGACTATTTCATTCATGCATGAGTAAAGTTAATTTAGAAGAGGAGTTTGGACAATCGGTATGATGCTAGAAGAGGGATCTTCCACAATCATGTTTGGCTAGATGAACTATCAATTAGAAGAATGTGATCAATGACCTTCAATAAATATTCATTTGTATGGGGAATTTATGTATTAAACTTTAAGAATAATGTATGCCTCAAAATCTTTGAGTCTATAGGCTCTATCATCATTTATTTTTTGGGGATTGGAGAAGGCCATAGCTACATGGTAGTGGAATAAATAAGATGACAATTTTAAATATAGTCATAATTATTTTCATGATAAAAGTAGCTACATTGAAGCAAGTTGCAACATTTATTCAAGGAAGTTCTACTCATTTTATTGAAGAAAATTTTCAACATGGGGTTGGTGCTAGAGAAGTTTCTCATAATTATCATAGAAAATATTTCACTAGGAACTTGAAGAGTTGGAGCATCCATTTAGACACAATATTTGAATAAATAATGTACTTATAAGAAATTTGAATTGATGGTATTACTCATGGCCATTATAATAGGGTTTTCCACAAGATATTATGAGGATCATGAAAAGTACCTTCTCATAAGATAGTCTTCTAGAGCTAAAGAGATATCTATATTGATAAGGTTTATAAGAACATGAAATAGTTGCATGACAAGAATGGTTCTCCCTCTGGTGTCATATTTTAAAACCCCATTAGAAATATTTATATAAAATTAGTAGTAAAGCACAAGGCAATAAGGAAGTTGAACAATATATGTTGCACTCCTTGAAGAATTTATCAAATGATGTTGAATCAATACTGAAGTGGAACTCACCTCCATTCATACATATAAGCAAGAAAAATAATATTGATGGGTAAGATTCCATTTGCACTATTGTACTCAAGGACTCAACTAAGATGTGACTAAAGGTAGTTTCTAATACAAGATTAAAAGGACAATGGGTGAGGATATAGAGAGTTAACATATTAATGCAAACTTAAAAGGACAATTATTGAGAGTAGCTTCTTTCCCTCTATTGAACTGTAGTTGAAAAATGTACTCATCATTAGTTGTGTAGAATATATAAAAACCAAATTAAATATGTGGACTATGTGTAAACTACATTAATTATGATGTACTCACATTGTGTATTGATGTAAATTATTACATCAATCACATTATAATAAGTTCAAGTACCATACAACCTATATAATTCATTAACATAAGTACACAAGCAACCGCATGTCTAACTATATAGTACACACCATGTGTACTAGCAAAGACATTCCTTTGAAGCATTGAGAGAGTTCAATCTATTTATAATATTATAAACATGAATCACTACATCAAGTATGCAAACATAGGTCTTTAAAGGTAATACACAAGGTGTGCCCCACTTAAAGTATGCAAAACACACAATGTGTATTTACTCAAATATTTACTTTAAACTTTCAAAGAAAGTACACAGTATTTGTACCACCTTAAGGTAACCTACAATGTCTCCTTAGTCTTTAAAAGCAATACACAATGCGTGTACTATTTTAAATACAAGGTACACACACCTTATGTACTCAGCCAAATAATCTCAAGCAAGCATTCAAATATACTTCAAATAAGTAAAATGAAGTTGTAACATCCTAATTATGAAGTACATATGATCCTAGTAGTAATTACAAGCAATAAGAAGATAGTATACAATAAGCTATGAATGACTCAAAGACAACACATAGATCAAAGTGAAAAGAAATTTCTTACTATGTTACATTATATATATAAATAATAAAATGCATAAGCTAATCATAAATTACACTTGACTACATATAAAAAAATATAGGAATAACAAAGTGCATGATGAAAATGTTCAAAGGTTTGTTAGTTTCACTAGGTTGACAAATAAAATAATGCATAAGCAATGTATGTCCTAAAAAATTCATTTTTGAAGAACTATTTTGATACTCAATCTAATTCACTAGCTTGATGGAAACAATCATCTCTATATATTTACATACATACATACCATAATCAATGTTATTTCAGCATGGTATACTATCATTAGTTCAACCAACCTGATATTACTTCAAGACGTGAGCAATATCTTGATCTGGTTAAATCCTAAATAAAAAACATTTATTTAGTTCACTAGTGATGCAAAAATAAAACACTTAAATAGTAAAATGTCAAAGCTTTACCATGTTAATATTATGGTATGCATAGGGTTGGATAATGAACCATAAAATCTATGTTCTTTAAAGTGCCTATTAAAAGTGTCCAAGTTGAATATTTATAATTGGTATCACAACCAATTCAAACAATTAGCACACTTTATTCACATGGATAATAAACATCTTATTTTCTTTGTCATATTTAAACTTTGAAAATGATAGAAAATAAATGCATTTAGTAATGGTTTTCACTTTTAAATTTATACCCTTGAAGCCAAGCACTCAACTGTATGGATGCTAACCCAATGCAAGCATGAAATGTAAAGAAATGACACATATAGTCCATAAATGATACTCTTCTCTATAAATAAGCAAATGCATCCACATTTGTATCACTTAAATATTTGTTTGTGAGAAGATCATTGATTGCCCTGATAAAAACATATTGATAGATACATCACCTCGTAGTCCCAATAAAGGATAAAAGTTCAATAATTAAACAAGAAGAAGAAAATGATAGTGGACTACCATATCATTACTAATCAATGTAGCATATCTTCTATTAATAAACTAAAGCATATCCTTTGCTATCAAGTCTTGAGATGTGAAATGGATAACTGACTAGATTTTCGTTAGTTAGAGAAATAGTAGTAATTATTCAACTAAGCACTTTGGTTTTACATGTAAACTAAATAGTTTTATGAATAAAGTCTACCTTTTGTTCCACTTGATCAATTCCTATTTCATGATGCTCTTGCTCAAAAAATAATTATGCTTGCTTCACCTTTTGATTGACTTTTATTTATTTATTCTTTTGTGTTACCTTGTGTGAATATAAATTTGCTTCCTTTTTCTTGTTTGTCTCTTCTTTATGGCTCAATGCAACCTATTATAGTTTGAGCAGAAGGAACAAGGGATTCTTGTTGGGAATTCAACTGAACCCTTTGCTCTTCTTCAAATGGGATTAAGTTGGGGAGTTGTATATTTTTCCAACTATACTATTATTTGCACATCAACTAGTAGCTCATCCATTTTTGTATATTCACAAATTTTTTCTTCAATCGATTTCATTTTTACTTCAACATCATATATTTTATTAGCAAGAGCTATCTCAATATCCATAAGCTTGGTGAACACCAATGTCTTAAACTTTATTAATCTGCACTTTAAGGATTTATTAAATGAAAATTTTATACATGATTCAGGCTAATTGGGGGAGTATGTCTAGAAGGTAGACTTCATATAGAAATTCGGATAGAAATAGAAGGAAAATTGCCAAAAGAGGTTGAACTACAAGATTTAGATATGGAGAAGAAGGTGGGGAACATCATTGAAACATATGGGGAATTAAGAAGGTAGTGGTATAATTAGGTTGTGATTGCTCGATTTGGTTGAGAGGGTAGTTGCTATGGAGAAGAATGAATCTTTCATTCATTTATAGATAAAAGCTAACTCTTCCATTATGATTTTCTAAATGATTTAAACACCTATATAAAGAAAATGTCTATACTAGAAAATAAAGGTTCATTTTTCATAATTGAAATCATTTGATTAGTTCTACATTTTACTTATCCCTTGTAACTCTAAAAGTTCTCACATATTCCTTTCCCCACTACAATGACTTAGGTTACCACATGATGTTAGGTCAAATCTTGCATGGTAAGATTCACAATATTTGTATGCTCAAAAAACCAAATCTGCATTACATAGAAATTTAAAATTAAACAAATATTTGGGGCAACATAACATGATATGCAAAAAATATTCTCACCATCACAAGAGTGATATAGCCACTTATGTACCCAAGGGGTTTCTATATTTTTATCTTCTCTGTTAAACCATCAAATTGATTTACTAAAAACCTTTATATGGCCTATAGCTAGTTATAATGTGCAATCTTATGTATGCTTCTAGCAAAAAAAATAGTAGACCTTTAAGCACTTTGTAGATACGGTAAAAGAAAATTAGGTTTGTAAGAAAAACTTTTTTTGTAAGAACAAATAAAATTATTATTTTCCTTAGAATGTTTAACATTTTCATTTGATTTTTAAAATCAATGAAGCTATTTTTGATAAAGGCTCCTTTTGCTTTATTTGCAATCCATATTATTAGAAAAATTCCATTAGTAGTGAACGGTTTATGTCCACCAATATAAAAATTTGTTTGACAACATTCCAACATGGCTGAACTTCAAAAGAACATCTTGTTGGGGACATCATTATAAAGTGGTAAATGTTCAACCTTCTCAGATCACAACAACTCTTCTTTAGCGATATACTTGACCACCTCATCACATATTGATCTAAATGTTGAAGGTCAACATCTAAAAGTAATCCTTCAAATATGTTTTTTTCTCATATAATAATAAAATAGTTGAAAAAAACCAAAATAAATATTTCAAACACTAAATAACAATTATAAGCATTGAAGATAAATACACGAGGTGCATATAAGTAAAAATATATATAATACACAATATGTGTACAAAAGAAAAAAAAATGTTATTACAACTAATTAAAGTAAGCTTACACTATTTGTACAACATAAATTATGCATAACTTTTTCTATGTACAAGTCCAAAAAATAAACTTGCCCATGTAGCACAAGTAAATAGGGTGTATAACTTTCAAAATAGGTAGAATACAAGTTTTAAATAGCTAAAAATAACAAGCACAACTTTTCAAACACTATTTAGTAACTATAAGCGCTGAAAATAAGTACATCAAGTATGTACATGTCAAAAATACAATAGACACTATGTGTACAAGAGAAAAAAAGTAATCACAACCGGTTAAAACAAACATACAATTTTTGTACAATAAACATTATGCATAACACATTTTATGTATAAGTACAAATAGTATACTATCAGCATAACACACAAGTACATATGGTGATTATCACAAAATATACATAATACAAGCTTTAATAAGCTGACCTTAACTAAACACAAGTATTTTAAACACAAAGTAGCAATCCTAAGTATGTGTGTACATATGGAAAAAAATGCAATACACAATATTTATATTAGAGATAAGAGCAATTACAACTAGTTAAAATAAGCAAACACTATTTGAACAACACAAATTATGTATAACACTTTCTATGTACAAGTTCAAATAACAAATCTATCTATGTTGCACAAGTATGGAGTGTGTGTCTTACAAAATATGCTAAACACAATCTTTTGAACAAATATTTCAAACTTTAATCAATAATATTAAGCACTAAAATTAAGACATGAGATGTGTACATGTTCAAAAATATGATACACATAATATGCACAAGAGAAAAAAGCTATCACTACCAGTTAAGCGTGCATACAATTTTTGTAAAATGTAAATTATGTATAACACATTCTATGTATAGTTACAAACAACAAATCTATCCAAATAACACAAGTGCACAAACTATGTACTCTACGAAATATGTAGAACACTAGATTTGAACAGCTGACCTAAACTAAGTCAAGTATTTCAAGCACTAATTAGCGACCCTAAGTACTTAAGATAAGTATGTAAGGTATGTACATGTGAAAAAATGCAATACACAATATTTGTATTAGAGAGAAAAGCAATCACAACCACTTAAAATAAGCATACATTATTTGTACAACACAAATTATGTATAACACATCCTATGTATAAGTCCATACACAAAATGTATCTATAAATCACTAGTATACAAGGTGTGTACCAAACAAAATATAAAAAAATACAAGATTTTAAACAAGCATTTAAAATACCAATCACCAAAAGTACAAAAAAATAATATATAAGGGGAGTAAATGTCAAGAAATTCAATGCACTATATGAATATAAGAGAAAGTCTATTGTAACAAGTTAAACAAGCACAAAGTTTTTTGTAGAACACAAATTATGCATAACACATTTTATGTGCAAGTGCAAACAACAAATTTATGTACATATCACAAATACTCATAATATGTGCCTTCCAAAATATGTATAACACAAGCTTTAAATAGCTAAAATAAATTAATACAAGCTTTAAACTGCTAAAATAAATTAACACAAGCTCCTAAAATAAAATAAAGCCTATGTAAAGTACAAAATATGCAATACTCACTCTATGTATTAGTCTAAATATCAATCAAATTAAAGCAATTAGAACAAGTACACATGATATGTACTTGAAAAAATAATGCATTACATAAGGTTTGTAGAAGTCAAACAATCAAATATGCCATGCACATAAAAAAATATATTAAGTATACATCATATGTACAATACCAAATAGATAAGACAACCACTAAAAACAACATATGCAACACTAATCATGTGTACAACTCTAAACAAACATGAGAGCCACTTATATTCTTCAATATACATTCACATTATATGCACACCATATGTACTTCTTATGTTTCCATGAGAATGGATAAAGATACAAAGGCTTATAGAAAACACTATCTACTAAAAGTTTTATAAAAATCCTAAATCTTTAACATGCTTTGGGTCAAGTTAGACAAAAATATCACCTTGCAATTATTTTATGTAATTCAATGAAAGATCTAAAAATGACGGGATGGTGAACACTCTACAATGGGAGAAAGACAAACCATGCTTCGAATGCAGGATGATAGGAGAAATCCTAAATGAAAAAAAATACTAAACCCTAATTTTCACTCAACACATAATTTTAAATTTCAACTTTATTTCTTATCTCATATCGGTCTGGGTCAATTTTCATCACTTTTTAAGCATTAAAATAAAAATAATAATTGGCAAGACATGTGTCACATTTTCAATGGTGTCTAGAAGTAACTCAACGTTTGGACTCCTCCATAATATTTTCTCCAATGCAATTCGGTCTTCATGAATTTTAGAAAGATAAAAACTCAAGTAATTTGAAATTTTAACAAAAAGAACTATAATAGTTGGAAATAGAATAAATAATTAAATGAATAAATTTAAGAAATTAAAATGTAATTTTTTTACATTGATTTGCACTAAAGTGATCAAATTTATTGATAATTAGAATAAAAATTAAACACATAAATAATTAGAATAAAAGAAAAACTTACAATAAAAAATTCACACCCATTTTATTTATAACTTTAAATATACTTAAAAAAATTCTGAATTAAATACAATCACATAAGCCACTCAAAATGCATATTTATAGGATTATAAAATGGTAAAAATGTAATAATTTAATTTGTAGACCACAATATAACCATCCATATGCTAACCTCTAGTTTACAGATATGATCAACCCACTAATGTCCAATCTATCAAGCCTTAGGAATGATTGAGGATATGACAATACAATAATAAATGTTTTTTACGTAAACCATCTAAGGAATGCAAGCCATATGCTTTGCATGAGAACATTGTAATGATTTTTTTTCCACAAATTCATGTAAGCAAAAAGTATAATCACCAATCAAGTTCCTTATCTAATGTTTAGTGATATCAAGCCGCTCACCCACCAATCCTGTGCCATTATGCTTGCCTCTCCTAGATTTAGCTGACCATCTTTTCTATGCCACATCTTCTCAAACCTCATCTGGTCAACCTAACAATGATAAATTATTACCCATGCTTTTGAAGAAGCTAAGAACATTGACATAAATATGTGCTATTTTTCGTATTAAGAATTGAGAGTGAGAAAGAGTGATTGGAGCGCTATGTAAACTCCTTATTTTGATTGATGAAAATTCATTTCTCTTCTCCCTATATTATGGATGTGAGATTGTAGGTCAAATTATTTGTTGCCTCTATTTTAGATTTCTTCGTTGTCGCTCTCATCACTCTTGTTATATCTTCTATCCAACTCAACCTCCCCACCAGCTTTAGGTTAAATCTTCTCCTCCCCTTTGTGAACTAATCGAATATTGCATCTCATAATTTCATAATCCCTTTGACCTAATCATAACTGTTCTTACACCGTTTTCTTATCCTTTTAATAATATGAACTGCAATGCTTTGTGGCAGAAGAAACAGCAGAAAAAACTTGCAATCAGCAACTCACACCTATTTTTTTAAAAAAAATTTAAAATACAATTTAGTAGATTCCGAATTAAACAAAATCATATTAGCCGTTGCACCTACTTGTTTTAAGGAACCAACGTGAACTGAATTGAACAGAACCAACAAAATTTATCCCACTTTAATTTAGGAAAATGTCTTCTATGATTAACATTGGAAATGATTTATGCCTTTCAAATCTCAACAAAATCTTTTTTTTTTTCATTATATAGTATGTCAGATCTATAAAAGGAAACCAAATTTTCAAAATAAATGCCACTCATATCTATCTTCTCTTTCCTCGTTTCTCCTCTCATCCTTAATCAAGCAATGGCCGCAGCGGCAACAGGAGAGAAGAAGCTTTTGCTGAAGAGCTCAGACGGAGAGCTTTTCGAAGTAGAGGAGGCAGTGGCGATGCTGTGTCAGTCGATACGTCATATGATCGAAACCGGCCGAACGGAGAACAGCGCAGTCATCCCCATCCGCGACGTAGACAACGCCGTTCTCTCCAAAGTCCTCAGCTACTGCAACAAACACGCCAAAGCTTCACTCACCAGCGCCGAAAATCTCAAGAATTTTGACCGAGACTTGGTTAATGCAAACTACGCCACTCTCCTTAACCTCATATTCGTGAGATTCTTCTCTTCACACCATTTTGATTTTTTTTTTTTTTCCCTTTTTATCGCTTCATGTCTGTTTTGCTGTTTTCATCTCTTAAGGCTCGTTCTCACCAAATGATACTTCAGCTTTATTATTGTACCATTTAGGCATGACGATTGAAACATATCTTTAGGATTAAAAAAAAATCTTCAAATGAATTTCAAAATATTATGAACGGTATATTCATCTCATGCTCTAAATATATTCTAATTTGTATTGATGATGTCTTAATATTTTATAATATTATAGACAAACATTTTAAACACTTAGATACATTTAAATGATTAACAAAGAAAAATGAACTTGTTATTTCTACATTAAAAATAAAACAACTTGAAAAGGAAATAAGATTTCTAGGGTATAAAATTACTAATGGCACAATATTATGTTTTTAGGATTCTTATTGGCCAAAGCATGTAATTTGCTTCTAAATTTCTCCATAGAATTCTTGATTTCCCTTAACTAAAAAGACCTTTTAGAAAAATTTAAAGCCGAATTGAAAATTCTCTCAGTTCAAATTCAGACAACTTATAGTATCTAGATCGAATTTTCTCCAGTTATGTAAAAAGTCAACAATAATTATCTAATTTAAGGCCAAAGCCAAATTTTATAGATTTAGACATGGATTCTAGTTATTGGCAAAACTCATTTAACTTAAATTTGCCTATAAAGAAAAAATTTACTATTCGATGGTAGCATCAAATTGATGCCATAGTAAAAATGCAATCAGTTAGCATGTGCAAACTATAATTAAAAAAATCAGAACAAAATTTTAATTTCAGCATTTTATTAAAATCCATTAACCAAGAAAATGAAGATCAGATTAAATTTAGAGTTCTTCAGGAATATCAAAAAGCAGTTCTTTAAATTATAAGAGATAAATGACCCAGAATTAGACAAAGATTTGATGTCCCGAGATACAAACAACAAGAATTAGGGCTGCAAACGAACCGAACCGAACCGAGCAGAGCCCTGTTCGAGTTCAAGCTCGTTTGCCAGTATTGAGCTCGAGCTCAGCTCGAGCTCGATTCGAGCTTTAGGATGTGTTCGAGTTTTTAAAATTCGAGCTCCGAGTTTGTTTCGAAGCTCGGTTCAGATTAGGCTTATCGAGCCTATTAACAAGCAGCTCGTTTAATGAAATTAACGAGCCTTAATCGAGCTATTATCGAGCCTTAATCGAGCCTTATACAGTATCGTTTATGAACAAACCTTAATCGAGCCTTAATCGAGCCTTATACAGTATCGTTTATGAACAACCTTAATCGAGCCTTAATCGAGTTATTATCGAGCTCCTTAACGAGCTTGTTCACGAGCTTTAAATGATACTTTTCATGAACATAACTGAACTAAATAATAATTTGTTCAAGCTTGTTCATTTAACAATCGAGTATTTACAAAAGTGTGAAGCTCAAGCCTTAATGAGCTTGTTCGCAAGCTTTAAATGACGCCTCAACATAATAACCCGAACAATAACTTGTTCAAGCTTGTTCATTTAACAATCGAGTATTTACAAAAGTGTTCAAGCTCGTTCGATTAATTAAATGAACGAACATAAACGAGCTCTAATCGAGCCGAGTCACGAGTAGCTTGTTGAACGCTCGGTTCGTTTGCACCCCTAACAAGAATGCTAACTTCGCAAGAATACTTTAGAAGATACCTATAACTTCCTATAGAAGGAGAAAGAAAAGAGATTGTCCCCCGACATCAGATGACAAGTGCATCCCTTTTCCGAAAAGCAAGAGCACCCAATGAAAAATAAATTTTTATATATATATATATATATATACGTTTAATTGAGTGTTTATGCTAAGTATATTGTTACACATACAGGCAGCACATTATATGGATGTAAGAGGGTTGATGGAGTTGGCATGCCAAGCGGTGGCTGATGCGATAGAGGAGCAGTGTTCAGAAGAAGTTCGAAGGATTTTTTACAGTGAGA